>OW240916.1:20168644-20182926 GCA_933207985.1 Pelobates cultripes
CTACCTTAATATGCTACAACGTGACTTATGGAGATCAATTTGTTTATATACTAACAATATGCAAATAAACAATGACCCAATAAGTATCTGATCATATAGTTATTTACTTCTTTACATATATTTAGAAATCTATGTTTTGCTTAACTTCTCTACATGTGTTATATATTATACAAACCCAACAGCATATTTAAAAATGCATAACAAGAAAAAACTCCTTGCCCTATACCTTTATATCAATAGATAACCGACGGCATACATAATGCAAGAGTATGGAAAAACATGAGAAGTTTCAAACAGACACGCTTAGTATCATAACCACTACATTTTATTGTAGTGGCTACAATAGAATAAGTCTTTTGGTACTGTCCCCAAATTCTTGTTAAATTATTTTCCAGAGGTTTGATAAAATCATTATACATAATCAAAGGTTCAAATGCTGGTTTATATACCATCGGAAAATTTGGGGAACAGATGTAAAAGTCCTCTCCTTGTATTTTTTCCTTTTTAAATTTTATTTGTATTAAAAATAATAATAGTTTTTTTTTCTCCATAACTGAACATTTAAAATATGACATAAAGCTTGTTGTCTATATTATTTTATACGAGTAATTTACTGGCGATGTAAATACACATATAGAATTGCTTTGAATTAATGATATGTATTATAAAATGGAAGATAATGTTCTAATGGTTTGTATTGCTTACATTACATTTGTAGTACGATGCTTTGTTTGTGATACCTTTCTGAGAAATGTTAAAAGAAATAAAATATTATAAATGTTTAAAAAAATATATCATATAATGTAGTTTTTACAAATACTGGCGGTATATTCTATAGTATTTTACAAATTAAAAGAAGTGATATAACAGACCCTCCTACTATTATTTAGGAGCAATTCCTTTTTGAATGCAGATTTAGCCAAACCATTTATCTGATTTAAAGGGTTAACCCAAGTATCATAAGTATCACGGCTCGCTCTAATGATTATGATGCCAGGAGTACCCAGGTCTGGTCCTGCAATGGTCTGCCCACTTACAGAGTCATCACAAGACTCAGAGGCTCCTTGCTCCTTTGCTGAAGGGCTTTTGGCTTCTGCAAAGCTGCAGAACTTAGAACCCAATCCTGTCGCCATTCATTGGTTGAGAGCATCAGCTGACCGCTCTCAGCCACTGAACAGAATACTGTGCATGACAATTTGCACAGAATTCCCATTAGCCAGCCTTGGACTCTTGTTACGAGCTTTCTGATGACATCTCCATAATGCTGACAGAGATGGTTTTACACCTTCAGAAGCAAAGGGCCTGGATAAACACACATTTATGGATATTTAGAATATTTGACCCTATTCGTAGGTTCACACTTTCCAGGTCAGGTGAAACTCCAGTGGAAGCGTTAAAAGGATCAAAGGATATTCCAAGCACCATAATCACGTCAGTGGTGATGGTGCAAGGAATCTGCATATGTAGTGTTTCAGTGGGAAATAATTAATGTTGCTGCTGGATATGTAACTTCATTAGCAAGCTCAGCTGACTTTCTCAGCCAATGAATAAACGACATTACAGAAAACATGGTGTCCGACGGTAGCCAAGTAAAATGTAAACCATTGCAAATTAATTTGCCTCATTACCAGGAAAAATGCCAATGGCATTATAGACCCTACTGCGGGCAGGCACTCTTGTCAAGTGAAATAGCAATAAATGACAGACAAAATTAAGTTGACAGAAACAAGCAAGCCCTGCCAAACTAGTTTATAATTTAGGGCAGGTGTAAGTAACCTTCTAAGAGCACTGTGCCAAAACAAGACTTTGATGTCCCTTGGTGCGTTGGCCCTATTTTGTTTTTTAATTAACTGATGTGTACATTGCTGTATTTCGCTTGTATTATGCATGGGTGCTGTAGCTGTTTTGTAGGATTGGATTTGTGTGTATGTGAGCTGTGTTATAATGTGTATACACGTGAGCAGTTTGTGGTATTGTACTATTTGTGGTACCCATGCAATGCACAATGCCACAACTATACATTGCTAGACTTACAGACCATGCTACACACACACAATCACACAGCTAGACACAAACTGACAGACACACACAATACTACATTCACAATGCTGTTATATTTAGCCACAATACTTTTTGCAAACCATTTAGCAACAGAAGGTTTCCATGCAGGAAGCAGCGGGTGGTTACCCTGAGGTCCAGTGGGGTCCTGGTTGGCCAGGTTCAGGGCAAGGGCAGGTGCTACAGAGGATACTTTTTCCCGCAGATTTTCTCTTTTACAAGTGCGGGGAGGAGATCAGTGCCTCCCAGTGCTACCATCAGTGAATGGAGGGCTGCCCCTCACCACCTGCTGCAATCAGGCATAGCAGATATCTGAAGAAGTCCTGCAGGGACCTCTGTCAAGCCAGCTAGTGGAAGGTCCTCAGAGCCTCACATCTTGCTTGCCATAGGCTGCTGATCTCTGATCTAGATTAACATTGCATGTCAGTACAGAATTACATTTCATGTTGGCCTAATGTATAATGCCATGTTGGTCCAGGCTAACACTTGGCAACACATTGTGATGTCCCCAGTGTTGCATTCCATGTCAGCTTAGGTTTTCTCAGGGTAACGTTCCAAGTATCCCTAAGTCAGTCATCCATTTTTCCTCCCTGGCCAGTATTCGGCCATCTCCTGGGTCGGAGTTGTGTCTCCTCCTGGGCCAGCATTTCTGTTTTCAGCATTCGAGGTCTGGTACAGGCAATCATTCTGTATAGTCGTATGGTAATGTGCCAAATATATTTTCTGTCCAATAAACACTCCAAACGGGTAATATATATATATATATATATATATATATATGGTATAATAGAAAAGATATAATAACTTGTGTGGGCTAAAAACACTAGATGAGTCACAAAGCTAGGTGTAAATTCTTTTGAGTTACAAAAATAAAAAAAAATTATAAAATGACTATTAAAGGGATAGGCTTGGTGAGATCATAATGTTATGACCTATCCCTAAAGTACCTCTGTATCTGTGATACCTCATACTTTAAATCCACTGACAGACGACAAACCACACGCAGCCACAACCTTACACCGCCTTTCAAGGGAGATATTATCCTATAAAGTGCTTTTACATGGGGTGGTGTCAAACTCTATAAAACAGCCTTAAATGAGGATTACTGAAACAATGGCTACACCAATATGGTGCGTTGTCAGGCACGCTGACAAGCTAATTAGTCAGTCCATTAATGTCTTAACTCGTTCAGTTAGTGTGGGATGTTTAACTATTCATTTAAATGTATTTTTGACCCTGAGCTCTATATGTTGTGTTAATATGGTTTAGTAAGCAAATTCCTGGTCTGACTTCTCAATTTTGGTTTTATTTTTGTTAAATAAATCATGACACGGTGTAATATGCCCAGTGTTGTTATGCATCTTGGGATGTAGTTACCTTATTTTAGGACCTGCTAAGGAACAGATAGATGATTGTTATTATGTCCTGATATGTATAACCATAGAATTCAAAGAGAGTGTACTTTCTTTTTCCCATGACTGTAAACTGTGAAATTTAATCCCCAAAAATCCCCAGTTTAGTGACTAACCTGGTCTATTTTTACTTAAATATTTACACTATTATTATTAGCATTTGTAATATGCAAATATATCCCGCAGCATCAAGTTGAATGACGATGACAAGTCAATTTAAGCACTAACCTGGATTATAGGAATTATATGAGGGAGGTCTAACATTGAACTGGGTTACAAGGAATTCCTCTACTAATTTTTTATTCTTTTTAAGAAACCAGGGCTACTTGTTCAGTCCGTTCAGCTACATAACATCCAACAATTGTTCTACTGTTCGAAAAACGAGAGAGGCCTCGATGCAGTTTTTTTTTTTTTTTTTTTAAATCCAGGTGGCAGAATAAAGACTTACTGTGTCTAAATCTTCCAGGCACTTGGCTTCAAGCTTAGTAAAATATGCATCATGCCTGCAGTTTATTAAAAATTCTCCGGCCCAATTTTTCATATCGCGTCTAGCCTTAGATGATGTAACTTTGCACCTCAATGGCGGCAGTCGTCTGTCTGTCCTCGGCGTGTCCTTCGGCAGAGTGACAATATGCTGCTGCAGAGGGACTTTGCACACACCAGTACAAGTGCTCGTCTGTTTTCTGCACTTGTTAATATTCAAAGTAATAGGGGATTACAGATATATTTCATTAGTCGGCCCTGACATTACCTGTCAGCAGAACGAAGACCCACAACTGAACAATTGAATCTTGTTCGGACAAGTCACCCCGTTCAGAATCTGTCAACGTTGCATAATCAGCTTCGTTGAACTAAACTCACAGAGTTTATGCTGTGATATTTAAGATGGGCAATTTGACAAAATGACTACTTTTCAGCCTCTAAATTAGGGGTTGCCAATCTGAAGGCAGAGACAGGTGCCCCTGAAAGAAAAATCTGAAAAAAAGTCAAGTATTACCACAAATAAAATCACTGCAGAGCTGTTAGCCCGACACCATTATACTAATAATGATTACATTAAATTCCGTATTACAGTTAAAATCGAGCACCTCCTGTATTACAAACTTAAATTAGTTCTTCCCCTTTAAGTGACCTTACATCCCCAATAAATTGGATCAGAAATTAAAAATGTACACACATTATAAAATGGCAAAATAAATGTGGCACTGAATGATCATTTTAACCCCTTAAGGACACAACTTCTGGAATAAAATGGAATCATGACGGAATATTTCTGTTGTGTGTCCTTAAGGGGTCAATGTTCTACCAAACGGTGAAGTAATCATTTTAGAAGTAAACTAGTAAATGAAACTAAAGTTTAAGGTGGGAGAGCAGTAAAATCAATTATGAAAATAAACACTTTAGAAGGAGTAATATATGAAATTAGCATAATTCTGAAAGTCTGCTTGGCAAGCAAGATGGCTGCTCTGTGCCAGTCACTGTGGGATTATTGTTAAAAAAACACAATATTTATAAGGGATTACTTTTGTTTTACACTAATTAAATACTGCAAAACTACTTTGTTGCAAGTATCATGCTTGGAAAGGCTCAGAAACCAACGCTGGAATATGGGAGATCTGCCATTTTTGTTGGCCGTTGATAGCTGCCATTGATGTGCATATGGTTTCACAAAAAGAAAATATATTTTTAATTATCTTAAAATTAATGTACAGAAAAATGAAGATGATGTGAGCTGCTTGCAACATATGAACAGATATCCCATATTCTGATTGGCTACTGACATCTCAGGCTATTTACAATCTTGTTTTTTATCCACGTCTTTCACAGACAGGGTTATTTTCTCAAGTATGAACAGTTGAGAATTCAAAGTAAATTTTGAGGTTTAGGCCAAAACTAGCTAAACAAAAAAAACAACTGACCTAAAATTTAAAATTAACGCTGAATTTCCAGGAGATTACACTTTAGTGTATAATCCTCTGTGGATGGAATTCCAAGATGGCCACCTTCTCAATTATTATTATAATTTTTTATTTTTTTGGGGAATGCAGGGTTTACATTTCTTTAGTAGATGTCACATTTGACAGCCACTAGAGGCATTTCTGCATAAAGAGACATATAAAACTCTTCTATTTCTATCAGATGGTCTCATAGACACGATCTGAGCAGCACAGAGTAGCATTTTGTCACTCATGCGCACTAGCCTCTAAATGCTTTATTGGAAAACATTTGATTGGCTGAGATCATCAATATTGATGACCTGAGCCAAGGAGGCGGGACCAGCCGAGGAGAGAGCAGTGCAGTATGGTAAAAAGGTGAGTAAACATACTTTTTAAACCTTGCGGGGGATGGTCATCTAAACTAGAAAACTATAGCATTAGGGATACAAATTTAAACTGATTGAGGTCAAGGAACTATTAAGGACAGTGAGGCTTTAAATAATTTTAAATTCCAAAGGTGACATGCTCTCTGTAAAACATTAAATAGGTGAACTATTGTCTTTACATACAATGTTTAGCACCGGATTGGTAAATATAGTAATATTTACAAGCATTCCATCCTAACATTCTGTAAGTGGAATCCTTATTATATGAAACTTGCAACAGTTAATACTCGGCAATATGCTGTTGTTTGGCGAGCGCGTTCTAAGATGCGGGAGAGTCACACGACCTCACGAGCTGTTGCATTTAATTCTTCTTTTTTTTCCCCTGTGTTCTGGCACATGACAGAATAGTCAGACTGTTAGAAAGTCCTGTCCCGACCAGAAACACGGCTATCGCTCTGCATTCTGCCGACTAATTCCAGCCAATTTGAATTCCTCTCGGGGAAACCATCACAATAATATTTATTTTTTTCCCTTTTTGTAAGCCGGTGGCAGAGCAACCGGAAAAGCATTTCACATTTTAACCAGGAACAAAGGCAGAGCTGGCTGGACAGTTTTTTTTTCTTGTTTGGAAAGGATCCAAGGATCCGAGCAGCAAGTCAGGGGATGGAGTGTGCCGTGGTCTTCCGGAAGGATGTTCTTCCTCGTCTGTTAACAGACGTAGGATCCAAACATTAATGGTACAAAATAGCTTTTTCCGGATGATGTCCCTACACACTTAACCCCTTTTGTGCTGTGCGGTGCATTGAAAATTAACTCACGTACAGGAGTGAGCCTCAATGATCTGCTTTCAAAAATAAATACATCAACCTTACAGACATTTCGTTCTGCGGGATATATTTTGGTCATTCTGATCAAAATCACAGAACAAAGGGGATAAAAACTGGAAAAATGTGAACAGCAAAAAATGTATTACCCCTTTTAAACTTGCAATTACTGGCTGGAACTGGAAGGGTTTAAACCCTAAAGAACGGGTTCCATTTTTAGATCATTTCTACTTAAATTTCTTAGAAAACATATCTTTCCACATCAGTATGTATTTTTTGTAAATAAATTCTGTAGAGCAGGGATTAGAGCCTGTCCCTTAAGGTGACATATTTCAGCTGCCTGTTCTTCCCCCTTTCCCCAAGGACCCCTCAATCAGCACTCTAATCAGAGAGAGCCAGACCCGACATTACTGTCAGCAGGTGAGTGGACCCTGGACGGAAAGTGCTGTAGGCTGACCTCCCACAAACACAGCCCCACCAGTAGTAAAGTAAACAACAATAGTTCTGTGTTTATAGTCTGGGAAGTAACATAACCGAACATGTAAGGTTTGTGTCCATGTCGGGCTAATTAACTAGTCCAATTAACCTTTGTAATGCTGGGTTATATTACAATTGGAGATCAGCAAATATGGACGACTTACATTTAAATATTTTTTTTCCCCCAAGAAAATGACATAATATAAGTCAGCCCTCATAACTACAGCAAGAAATTGGCAGTCTGGTTTACTTGAATTTATACAAAGTAACTGGTGTAAAAGAGAAGAGTATTTTCTGAATAAATCCGGTGTGTGCCTGGGTATTTGAAAAGATGCTCAAATTATTTTAAAAAATAAAGAAAGCTTACAATCTAGTGATATAATGACTGCTTGCAATCCAGTAGTATAATGGTAGACCTTGCAATCTACAACTTACAGTCTGGTAGGTTTATGAAGAGTCCTTAAAGGAACACTATTCTGTCAGGAATACAAACATGTATACCTGACCCTATAGTGTTAAAAACACATGTAAGGTCCCCAGCCCTCTTAAATAATAAGAAAAATTACCCTATTTAAAGCACCACATGTGTCCACAGGCGCTCCCTCCTCCCCCTCCTCGCTGCCTCCTTGACTGACATTATTATTATTATTATTATTATTATTATTGCCATTTATATAGCGCCAACAGATTCCGTAGCACTTTACAATATTATGAAAGGGGATTTAACTATAAATAGGACAATTACAAATAAACTTACAGGAACAATAGGTTGAAGAGGACCCTGCTCAATCGAGCTTACATTCTATAGGAGGTGGGGTGTAAAACACATTAGGACAGGAATGTGCAATCAAATAAGGTGGGCTGCCCTTTAGGAGAGGGCAAGATACGGGTATGTGAGGTAGGGGTTAGTCTTGGAGGCCATAAGCTTTCCTAAAGAGATGGGTTTTAAAAAAAAAGATGCAAGACTAGGGGAGAGTCGGATGGCGGTAGGCAGGCTATTCCATAGGAAGGGAGCCGCCCGCGAGAAGTCCTGCAAGCGCGAGTTGGCCGTACGGGTGCGGACAACGGACAGGAGGTGGTCACGGGCAGAGCGGAGAGACCGAGAAGGGACATACCTGTGGATCAGTGAGGAGATATAAGAGGGGCTAGAGTTGTTCAGTGCTTTATAGGTGTGAGTTAGTGCCTTGAATTGACTCCTATAGCACACAGGAAGCCAATGTAAGGACTGGCAGAGGGGTGAGAATTGATCATCTCAGCCAATCATAATGCTTTCCCATATGAAATCATTGGGTTGGCTGATATCCTCAATTCTGATGATCTCAGTCAAGGTGGTGTGGTGGGGGCGGGCCCATCTAGAAGTGTCTAGATTGTCTCTGTTTGCATTAAATAGCCTGGGGCAGGCTATACTCACCTGAACAACTACATTAAGCTGTTCTGGTTACTAGAGTGTCCTTTTTTTTTTTTTAAATTCTTTATTTTATTTGTGCATAGCGTGAACATTCATGTTTACACTGCCACGATAGCTAGTGCAAGCAGGTATGGAAACATATAGTAACATAGTTATGGCATTGAAAGACATTGCACAGTTTTTATATTTAAGATGGGAAACATGCGAAGGGTTAAACCAACTTGTATGACTAAACAGTATGGTGAAGCTTAAACATATATTATATGCTGTATATACTAATGAGTAGTATGCTAGCGCTGTTGGAAAGCTGTGGTAGGGCTGTACAAAGATGCCCCCTTGTCTGGGATCCATTCCAGTTGTGACCCCCAATGAGTGCAGTCTCTCAGCTACTCGAGGTGCAGCGTGGACTGTAACGGGTAAGGTCGCGCTGCCTTGTTTACTGCCTGTCGGGTCTGGTGCGGTGCGTGTGTTTCTTCTGTGCGTTCCTCTCAGTGTCGGAACACCACCATCAGGTACGTGGAGTGACCGACCAGAGTGCTTCTGCATCTTTACTTGCCGTCTCCCGAAGGTTGCCGCCTTGCTTTTTTTGTCGCCTTTCGGGTCTCCGGTTACTTTTTGTCTGTTAGTTTCTCGCAGCCTCTGTCCCGCTGGGCGGTTCGGTGCCTGGGGTGACTGTGCCTTCCTCCGTGTGGTTTTGCTTAATTGAGTGTGCTTTCGGGCGTTGGGCCCCATCCCTGGGGACAGTAGAGCTTCCAGTCGCTCCCAGAATATTTGGAAGGCCTTGTCTATTCGGCTCTCCCCCTCTGGCTTCTCGCTTAGGAAGGTGTACGCCACCACCGCCATTTTAGGGGCTTCGTCCGCCAGGTTTCTCCTTTGCTTTACAAACTTATTCCTGTGAGTCTGTGTCGAGTTGCCCCCGTTATCCAGGGGGGACCGGGATGACCCCCACCGGTCCATAGGGGGGGGGGGAGGTTGTGCTACAAGCTTACTGTTAGCCGTGTGCGTTTGGCGGGAAAGCGGCTGCCTTTCTCCGCCACCTCCCTCTGTAGGCCCCAGTCTGCCGATGCGGTGCCCTCTTACACCGGACCTCGAGTGTGGTGTCCTTGGGTTCGTGTCGGTTTCCCAAGTCCAGTGGGCCCACTTGTAGAAGGGTGAGCGCAGTGCGGCTTGAGTTATTCGCCGTTTTTATGCTCGGTACACAGGAGCTGATTCAGAACACGTCTGCTCTGTTCTCTAGTCAGGCTCCGCCCCCACTAGAGTGTCCTTTTAACTAAGAACTTGTAGTGTAGAGGTATTAAAATAGTTCCAAACGGAAGGGACCCTGGCAGTAGAGTGTGGTGGGGGTGAAGGCAGCATTGGCAATAAAGGACAGAAATTTCCCATATCAATGAAGCAGGTTATCAAAATACTGTTTCTCTTCCAGTGGAAGGAGTGGAGAAACAGTGTAATAACCACATTAGTAAAGGAAATCAGTTTATAAGGTACCTGTCATGGTACGTTTTACTTCACTTAATTGGATACCCATTCTACCTATACAGTGAGCTAGCAAAATCCCAATTAGGGAAGAAGGGAAAGTAAAAGGGAAGATCAGAAAAATAAAAAATAAACAGGGGATGAGTGCTATACCCAGATCGACAAAAACACCACGGAATATGGCCCATAAAGTATAGTTAATCCAGAAAACCTCTGCTGGAGTAAATATCTTACCAAACGAAGGTAATCAATTTCAGGTTAGCCATGTGAAACATTCTTCTAAATAATTGAAACTTTGCAACTTCTTAACCAACATTAAAAACAGTGAAGAAGGGAGTACGTTTTCCAGTAAAAAAAAAAAAAGCAAGTTATAACCTAAAGTACTAAGTCTCTATATATTAGCACTTACCAGTAGACAGATTGACAGTTTAGAATTTACAAAAAACTGAACACACATGGATTCCAACATTTATTTGCTTTTCCACTGACACTAAGTACATATGTGTTCGCACCTTAGAACATGTCCCTCATTACAAAAGTGGACAGAAAAGGTTCCTGTTGTGAGAACAAGAGACTTGTGAATTCGGAGCAAACAGTACCACCGAGAAATGTAACTGGTACACGACACCGTCTCTGAGCAGAGGTGGCACACATCAATTAGTTTCTGCATAAGCTCTAACATTTTAAACAGAACTGTGCAATGGGCAGGTATAACAGTAGTAGGTGAAATAAAAAACGAGATGCTGATGGAAGTCATGGCACAATGATGTGAATGGTAAAATGATGGGGTACTTTCAGCATGTGTGACATTGTGTGATGGGGTGCTTGAGGCCTTGAAGATAACCATATTATGGGGACCTCACACCTGGCATGACCAATCACTCACTGCAGGAGGTGAAAGATTGATGGACAATACCAAAACGTGAGCACCACTCTTAACAGGTTTATAATTTAAGAAGTCAAAAGCCACCATGAAGAATAATCCACTAGAAAAGTCATCCCTCTACGTTCTGCTACTTAGCTCTTGCCAATAAAGTAAAACAGGGTTTAGTCAGACAGTAAACATATTTGTAAAAGGAAGGGCAGAACTGGGAGCTACAGAGTTAACAGACGAGCCTAGCAGAGATTAGCACTGTGTGGTTAATAAACGAAAGCTAATAAACAATTTGTGAATGAAAACCAGAGAGGGTCGAACAGGAAACGCGTTCTCTTCTCTCTCACCTGCGACAGGTAAAGGTGCAGAGTGATTAAAAGCAGCTCCTAACCGCAGCCACATTCTGCCCCACCTTGCAATACGGAGCTAAGACCCTTGTACACAAAGCCCGTTTCCCAAGTCATATTTCATTTGGTGGAGGTTTGTGTGTGTCAGCCAGATAACACATGGACCTGGTTCTCACCATTGTCATCATTGTGAGCCATACATCTGATTTGTCCCATAGGCTGGAGCAAAGCCAACTGTCCTCTCAAGAGCTATGATGGGATATGATTTTTTTGTGGTGAGTGTGCGTTCACACGGCCGGTTGTGGGAACGTTTACCTGTCACCATGAGAGACACGTCACTAGGCTAGGGTCAGGTCGTGTGACTTTGGAGATAGTGGTGAGAACTGCTAAAGTAAAACAGGATCCTAAGCAGCAAATGGTTAAGATATGAAATCTGCACCTGTTTGGATCTCTATGGACGGGAAATATAAAAAAAAAAAAAAACACTGGACTCCGGTAGAAAGGGTTTATACTCTTAAGGACTGAGCCAAAGGTACACGTTTTGATCAAAATAAAACGTAAACAAAACTTGGAATTTGACTATATGTCTGTTCAACCATAATTCACCTCTTTCATATTAAATGCACCCACACTAATTATATATCATTTTATTCAGGAGAAACAGGGCTTTAATTTAACATCAAATATTTAGCTATGAAACAATTTAATATGAATAAAATGTAAAAAAAAAAAAAAATGGGAGAAATTAAGAAATATTGTTATTTTTTTTAGTTCTGCATGTGCAATAATCACGCCGTCTAATCAGCATCTTGATATGCTACACCTGGGCTGTGAGGTGGATGGATTATCTCGGCAAAGGAGAAGTGCTCACTAACACAGATTTAGACAGATTTGTGAACAATATTTGAGAGAAATAGGCCTTTTGTGTACAAAAGCCACAGCCACGGCCTCTCCCTACTGAGGCCACTGACCACAAATTAAATATAGATTTGTTTTGTTTTTTCTTGAAAAAAGTCTTAGATCTTGAAAAATGGGGGCATTTATAAATTATAAATTGCGTTTATAATTTTGTTCAGTATATACTTGCTGTGTGGGGGCGGCAAACTTTAACCACTTCTGAACAAAGAGGGTTTAACCCCTTAAGGACACATGACATGTGTGACATGTCATGATTCCCTTTTATTCCAGAAGTTTGGTCCTTAAGTGGTTAAAGATGGCACTCCCCCATACTGCACAGGTAAGCCAGGAGAGACAATAAAACATATGTTTTTTTTACTTATAAGACCAGGGGCGGACTGAGAACCCTCAGGGCCCCCGGGCAAAATAAATCAAGGGCCCCCTTACAGGCTCCACCCATACTCTGCAGCAAGCGCCACCCTTGTCCCGCCTCCAGCCACACCGTACACAATCTTTAGACACAAGGAACAAAAGGGCAATAAGCCCTTCGAGGCCCCAGTAGAGACTACAATTGAGGGCTAATGGGCCATGGAGGGGGGTCTTTCTAGCGGAGGCTATCTCAGTGTCCTTTAGAGGGTGTGTTAGAAAGAATCCCCTCCAAGCCCCATTAGAGACTACAATGGAGTCTAAAAGGCTTGGAAGGGGGTCTTTCTAACAGAGGCCATCTCAGCGTCCATTAGATATCCCCTGCTGGAAACAGTCGCCTCCAGGCCCCAGTAGAAACTACAATTGAGGGCTAATGGGCCATGGAGGGGATTTCTAGCAGAGGCTAGAGTCTAATGGGGCCTGGAGGGTGGTCTCTCCAACACTCTGGTTCCTATTCACAATATAGCAACACAACATAGCTCGCTGATACCTAAGCCAAGTTGGCTCCTCTTACCTTAATTACTGTTGCTGGCTGGCAGTCTGTGGGCTTGCTGGCTGCGGCTGGCAGGCTGTGGGCTTGCTGGCTACTGCCGGCAGGCTGTGGGCTTGCTGACTGCGGCTGGCAGGCTATGGCTTGCTGGCTGTAAGCCTGTGGCTTGCTGTAGGCTGTGGGCTGGCTACTGGCCTGTGGGCTGGCTACTGGCCTGTGGGCTGGCTACTGGCCAGCCTGTGGGTTGGCTGGCTGGCTACTGGGGCACTTGTAGATTATTTAAAGAAATAATCCATGCACAATAACCACTACTGCTCCAGAGTAAGTAGTCAAACCGTTTAAGAACAGTTTGACAACTTACCTGGGGTCTGCTGGGATATGAGGCTGTAGTAGGGAATAGGAGCAGTGGTGCAATGTGTGTGAAAGGTTCAGTGTGTGTGTGGGGGTGTAGTGTGTGAATGTGTAGAGTGTGTGGGCAGTGTATGTGTGT
Source organism: Pelobates cultripes (assembly GCA_933207985.1). NCBI lineage: Eukaryota > Metazoa > Chordata > Amphibia > Anura > Pelobatidae > Pelobates > Pelobates cultripes. The sequence goes on from OW240916.1 coordinate 20,182,144, forward strand.
GGCAATGTTAGTATGGGGGGCTGTGTATGGGGTCTGTGTGTATATGGGTGGGCAGTGTATGTGTGTGTGTGTGTGAGGCAATGTGTGTAAATGTGTATGGTGTGTATGGGGGCAGTGTGTGAATGTGTATGGTGTGTGTGTGGGGGCAGTGTGTTTATGGGGCTAGAGTTCACTCTCACCACTGCGACCACCAGGAATCCATGGGGGTTACAGTGTTGAGAGTGAACTCTAGCCCGTAGCTCCAGGGCTAGAGTTGACTCTCGCAAGAGCAGTAACGTTGCCATGGTAACCGCGGCAACGCTCTGTGCTCGCGCAAGAAGGACCCAGAGGAGCTGCAGGGTGAGCTCCCAGGTCCTCTCTTCCTCCCCTGCCCGCACGGTGCCTGCGGACAGGGGAGGGGGGGCATTCTTCCCTCTCTTTCTCCCCCCTCCCCATCTCTCTATTCCCCCTCTTTCTCCCGTGTCTCATTCTTCCCTCTCTGTCTCCCCATCTCTCTATTCCCCGTGTCTCATTCTTCCCTCTCTGTCTCTTTCTCCCCCTCCCCATCTCTCTATTCCACCTCTTTCTCCCTGTGTCTCATTCTTCCCTCTCTGTCTCTCCCCTCCCCATCTCTCTATTCCCCCTGTGTCTCATTCTTCCCTCTCTTTCTCCCCCCTCCCCATCTCTCTATTCCCCCTCTTTCTCCCCGTGTCTCATTCTTCCCTCTCTGTCTCTGTCTCCCCCTGTGTCTCATTCTTCCCTCTCTTTCTCCCCATCTCTTTATTGCCCCCCCTTTCTCCCCTT
>OW240916.1:20183026-20317068 GCA_933207985.1 Pelobates cultripes
CATCCAGTCAAACTCAATCCACCACATATGAACCCTCCAGCTCACCTGAAACAAGCACAGAAGACATTTTCAGTCCAACTGCACTGACCACATATGAACCCTCCAGCTCACCTGAAACAAGCACAGAAGAAATGTCCAGTCCAACTGCATTGAGCACATATGAACCCTCCAGCTCACCTGAAACAAGCACAGAAGAAACATCCAGTCAAACTCAATCCACCACATATGAACCCTCCAGCTCACCTGAAACAAGCACAGAAGAAATTTCCAGTCCAACTGCACTGACCACATATGAACCCTCCAGCTCTCCTGAAACCAGCACAGAAGAAACATCCAGTCCAACTCAATCCACCACATATGAACCATCCAGCTCACCTGAAACAAGCACAGAAGAAATGTCCAGTCCAACTGCACTGACCACATATGAAACCTCCAGCTCACCTGAAACAAGCTCAGAAGAAACATCCAGTCCAACTCAATCCACCACATATGAACCCTCCAGCTCACCTGAAACAAGCACAGAAGAAATTTCCAGTTCAACTCCACTGAGCACATATGAACCCTCCAGCTCACCTGAAACAAGCTCAGAAGAAACATCCAGTCCAACTCAATCCACCACTTATGAACCCTCCAGCTCACCTGAAACAAGCACAGAAGAAATTTCCAGTTCAACTCCACTGAGCACATATGAACCCTCCAGCTCACCTGAAACCAGCACAGAAGAAACATCCAGTCCAAATCAATCCACCACATATGAACCATCCAGCTCACCTGAAACAAGCACAGAAGAAATTTCCAGTCCAACTGCACTGACCACATATGAACCCTCCAGCTCTCCTGAAACCAGCACAGAAGAAACATCCAGTCCAACTCAATCCACCACATATGAACCATCCAGCTCACCTGAAACAAGCACAGAAGAAATTTTCAGTCCAACTGCACTGACCACATATGAACCCTCCAGCTCACCTGAAACAAGCACAGAAGAAATGTCCAGTCCAACTGCATTGAGCACATATGAACCCTCCAGTTCACCTGAAACAACAAAAGACAAAGCATCAGATCCAACTGATTCGACCACATATGAACCCTCTAGCTCACCTGAAACAAGCACAGACGAAACGATCAGCCCAACTGAAACAACTGTGTATGAATCCTCCATTTCACCTGAAGCAACCACAAAAGAAACATCAGGTCCAACTGAATCAACTACATATGCACCCTCCAACTCACCCGAAACAAGCACAGAAGAAATATCCAGTCCAACTCAATCCACCACATATGAACCCTCCAGCTCCCCTGAAACAAGCACAGAAGAAATTTCCAGTCCAACTGCACTGAGCACATATGAACCCTCCAGCTCACCTGAAACAAGCACAGAAGAAATTTCCAGTCCAACTGCACTGAGCACATATGAACCCTCCAACTCACCTGAAACAAGCACAAAAGAAACATCTGGTCTATCTGAATCAACCACATATGAACCCTCTAGTTCACCTGAAACAACAAAAGATGAAACAGCGGGTCCATCTGAATCAACCACATATGAACCCACCAGTTCACCTGCAACAAGCACAGAAGAAACATCCAGTCCAACTGAATCAACCACATATGAACCCTCCAGCTCACCTGATGCACCTCCAGCTCACCTGAAACAACAAAAGATGAAACAGCGGGTCCATCTGAATCAACCACATATGAACCCACCAGTTCACCTGCAACAAGCACAGAAGAAACATCCAGTCCAACTGAATCAACCACATATGAACCCTCCAGCTCACCTGATGCAAGCACAGAAGAAACATCCAGTCGCACTGAATCCACCACATATGAATCATCTAGTTCACCTGAAACCACACAAGATAAAACATCAGGTCCATCTGAATCAACCACATATGAACCCACCAGTTCACCTGCAACAAGCACAGAAGAAACATCCAGTCCAACTGAATCAACCACATATGAACCCTCCATTTCACCTGAAGCAACCACAAATGAAACATTAGGTTCACCTGAATCTACCACATATGAACCCACCAGTTCACCTGCAACAAGCACAGAAGAAACATCCAGTCCAACTGAATCAACCACATATGAACCCTCCAGCTCACCTGATGCAAGCACAGAAGAAACATCCAGTCGCACTGAATCCACCACATATGAATCATCTAGTTCACCTGAAACCACACAAGATAAAACATCAGGTCCATCTGAATCAACCACATATGAACCCACCAGTTCACCTGCAACAAGCACAGAAGAAACATCCAGTCCAACTGAATCAACCACATATGAACCCTCCAGCTCACCTGATGCAAGCACAGAAGAAACATCCAGTCGCACTGAATCCACCACATATGAATCATCTAGTTCACCTGAAACCACACAAGATAAAACATCAGGTCCAACTGAATCAACCACATATGAACCCACCAGTACACCCAAAACAAGCACAGAAGAAACATCCAGTACTACTGAATTAACCACATATGAAACCCCCAGCTCACCTGAAACAAGCACAGAAGAAACATCTGGTCCATCTGAAGCAACCACATATGAACCCTCTAGTTCACCTGAAACAACAAAAGATGAGACATCAGGTCCAACTGAATCAACCACATATGAACTCACTAGTTCACCTTCAACAAGCACAAAAGAAACACCCAGTCCAACTGAATCCACCACGTATGAAACCTCCAGTTCACCTGAAGCAACCACAGCAGAAATGTCGGCTCCAACTGAATCAACCACATATGAACCTTCCAGCTTACCTGAAGCAAGCACAGTAGAAATGTCCAGTCACACTGAATCAACCACAAATGAACCTTCCAGCTTACCTAGAGCAACGACAGAAAAAACAACCACAACAAGGCTAACAAACACAATTCCAACTGGACCACATATGTCAACAGATCCACTAACTGTATCATCATTAAGCCCAACAGCATTCACTACAGTTTCAAGTTCCGCCGTTTCATATCCTAATACAGCCTCTAATGTTTCTACAACATTGTTGCCAGGAACTTCCTCTAAACCAGGTGAGAATTTGTTGTTTATCGATTACTACTTTTAATATTTTTAATCACGTGTGACTTTAAGTAGAACATTTCTGATCCAATCATATGAAGATAGCATATATTAAGTAAACTACTAGTCTATTGGGACAACTTCTTTATTTTTCTCTTATACTGACAAAACATCCATTATATAAAACATCTATTATATGAACCACCAAAACCGTTTAGCAATCCCCTCTACATTATTTTTGTGATATTTTTCTCAATTAAACTTAAATTGGGGTGGGGGGGAGGGGGTTGAAGCATAGATAAGATGATGTGGTCTGGGTGTCTATAGTGCCCCTTTAAACATGCTTCCCTTTAGTAGAAAGGTCTCTTATCCCACATGTTTTAAATCATGTTTTCACTTATGCTTTTGCTCACCTCACATTGTTACTTATAGTCTTTTATGTCTTGAATTAGGTCTTCAGTGTCAAAATGGAGGTTATTATGATGGCATAAAGTGTGTTTGTGGACCTAACTTCTATGGACTTCTATGCGAATTCATCCTAAATGAGATCAGACCAAGTAAGTTTACTGTGGATGTGTTATTTACAAAATACAAGAGAAAAAACCCCAAAACATTTGAAATTGGTGGGGGCTAAGGAGATGCTTATAAGTTCATCTTTATTATTTACGTACATAAGTTTGTAACTAGATTGTAATGTGGAGTCCACATTTTGTAGATCTGATATCAGAATAGGAAAATGTATATAGTTGCACAGTGCACTTTTATACTGCACGTATGCATTCATCATTTGCACTTATTGTGTATGTAGTAAAGTTTCACAGCCTTTAAAGGCCTAGCACATCTATTTTTTATTATATGTGTATTTATGGGCTATTACATTTTATAGGAGCAGCTTGTCACTTTGATATATAATACTTTATAAAATATCTTTTGTAATTTGCACTATTCGAATTTTATTAGCGCCTCTTGTACTTGGCTTTGTTTTTAATTATCACAATAGGAATCCTTTCATTCTTTTTACTTCAGTGTTTAATTAGATGCAAACCATACAGTTCATAAAACTCCCTGTTCCTATACTATTCCTGCACACCTGATCCAAAGCAGAACTCACACTTGGTATATAGTTAGTAATCATAAACTGAGACTTGTATCATGTTTTGTATTCAAATCGTGTGACTAAAGCAATTAAAGGCTTTTTCGTATCTGTGCTTATTTGTTGTTTGTTTTGTTTTTACTGATCAATCTTTTCTGTTCATGAAATTGTAGATAAACTCATAACTGCAGTAAATGTCACAGTGAAAGTGTGGAATGAGAATTATGTGCCGGATCTGGGGAATAAAGTATCCACAGCATATCTTACATTTGAACAAAGGTTTAAAGAACAGGTATGTATGGATAAGAGCCTGTTCTTGTTTATTAACTCAGGGCTCATGCCCTGCTCTTTCAGCCCTATAGATTCATATATTTTTCTACTGCCTCCCCTCTCCTTCATTGTATCTAGTATGGTAAAGAACCACATTACTCACATGCTGCACTCATTAGTTGTGTAGAGCCATTTTTCTCATACCAGTTCTCTAGAGCTACCTGCGGTCTATGATATAGTCATTACCCAGATTATTGAAATAGGGATATTAATAACCCTAGACAATTATTGGTCCTTGAGGACTGGTTCTCTGATTGTCTGTTACCATCAAATACAGAATATCTACCACATCAATATGGAAATGGTGGGAGTATACCAATAACATTTATGAGTAGAGGTCTTTGGAATGTCGAAGTCAGAGCATCAACTCTGAAATTGCACTTATGATACAATATACTACTTTGGGTCATACACATCACCTCAGTCCTAAGTAATGGTTGAAACATTTTAATAATTTCTCCTTTTTACCCCACTGTGCAGATGGACCTTGTGTACACAAAGGCGGAATTTCCCAACTACTTGGGTGTTGAGATAATCTCTCTCAGGTGAGATCCAGATTAAATAAACACATTTATAAGATAGGTTTTTGATTACAGTGACTAGAAATAAGATTCATGAGTGATACTCTAGATTTATAAGAAATACCAGAAGTTGGAAAAGCGATATGAACATGATCTCCATCCAAAGTTGGATCTCCATCCAAAGTTGCTTGTTTCTAGAGCTTCCAGAGAGAGCTATATAATAGTGGCTCACGTCACAAATTAGTGAGATGATATATGTTGGTCTTTGCTGCCAATCCGTCAGAATATCAAGAATGTCAAAAGCTTAAGGTAAATAGAGGTGCAAAAGGGATTAGATAAAAAGAATAATTTTCATTCTTAAAATAAAATATGAATACTTGAATAAAGGGATAGAAACATCCCGACACCAAAAACTCTTCAGATTAAAAAAAATATATATATTTAGGTGATTTGCATTGATTAATAATAATACACCCAAGATCAAGCTCTTTAATTACACATTCAGTGGAATTCATATTAAACTTTGGAATGTCATGAATGTGGACTAGCCTAGTATCAGTGGTGATGGGTAGAACAACAGCAAGTGAAAAATAAAAAGAGATTTAGTAATTCCAGGCTAGCTGTCATAATGGCAACAAGTAAGTTAAGGTAATTCGGAATAACAAAATGCATTTCTTCTCTTCAACAGCCAAGGAAGTATCATTGTCGAGCACTTGGTCTTACTGGATGTCTATGCAGAGGAATATGACATTATTGCTGATAACATTGAGATAGTCTTAAACAACACAAATTGTACAAACTATGTGAATAACGGTAAGTTGTCAAAGCTTCTAAACAAATATGTAGTAGAATATTTTATTAAAATACAAATGTAATCATCTACACGGATACACCTGCATCTAAATGTAAATTATATTTGAATGTTATGATTAAGATTTTCTGCTTCATCTTCACAAAAAAATCAACTCAAATCAATAACACTCTACAGTTTAAAACTGACTTTATAGTAACACATGGTGACAATGCTGGACCTACATCTGCAACTGATTTTTTTTAAAATGTATTTTTTTATTACAGATCTCCTGTGCTTTACTCCAAACAACACACAAGTTACAAGGCAAAACCTAGATATACCAGGTAAGATACCTCATGTCATGTACTGAGAGCCACGGATGAGTTTAGGGGATTTAGTGAGCAGTTCATCCATATGTTTACTATATGTTTGGGATGAATGTATTGGCATTTTGGGAATTAAGTATTACACATGGGCAGCTTCCTTGCTGGATTAGTTGCTGGGTATCTTTTTTGTTCCCTCACTTCACTAATAATTATGCCTCACAACGTTATTTTATAAGCAAACTGCAACACTAAAAGTGCCAGTATCAGTGCTAAATTCGTATAATGTTATAATAAGCTTCCCTATACTTGAATGCAATGTCAGTTGCAGTTTTGTATATATGTCTGTATACATTAGAACTCTTTATTTTAATGTGTTTGTTAGTAGTTGACGAGAGGCCACATCTTGTTGTGAGTCATTTCTATGGCAAAGTAATAGTGAGTCGGGGCTGGAAAACCCTAGTGTGCTTTTGTCTGATCATGATGCTGTGAAAAAAATGGGGGGCAATAATTGCTTACACCATATCACCCTGCTAAATTCTCTGTCACCTTAACATCATGAATATTTGATATTATTATTATTATTCTTTATTGAATGCAAATACAGTAGGAGTTGAGATCCCTATTCCCATGAGCACTTACATTCAAGATGGATAGGAGGGGTATGAAAGAAGATATGGTGAGAATTATGTTAATACAGAGTGAGATGAGGGCATTTATTGGTTCAGTGGACTGCGTTAGTTTGTTCATGGCTTCCCTGAATAAAAACTTAATTAGAGATCATTTAAAGGATCACTATAGGGTCAGGAACACAAACATGTATTCCTGACCCTATAGTGTTAACACTACCATCTAGCCCCCCTGGGCCCCTCATGCCTCCATAAATACAGCAAAATCTTACTGTATTCAAGCCAGAAGCTGTAACTCTGCATGCTGTTTGACTCAGAAAAAAAAATAAAAAACAGTCTGCTGACACCATCAGCAGTGGTGGCCTGAGCAAATCACAATGCTTCCCCATAGGATTGGCTAAGACTGGCAAAGAGGCATATCAGGGGCAGAGCCAGCACAATTCAAACACAGCCCTGGTCAATCAGCATATCCCCATACAGATAAATTGAATCAATGAATCTCTATGAGGAAAGTTCAGTGTTTGCATGCAGAGGGAGGAGATACGGAATGTTTGGATGCATTTTAGGCAGCCATGACCCAGGAACAGGGCTGCCATCAGAAATTTTGGGGCCCCTGACAGAGCTCAAGGTCTGGGCCCACCGGTGCCTGCACCCGAGTCCGTCCGTCCGTCCCCGTCCCCCCCTCCTGAGTCCGCCCACAGGGATGCAGTGTCTGCAGGGCCGGTGCAAGGATTTTTGCCGCCCTAGGCAAAAGTAAAGTTTGCCGCCCCCCATGTGACATCACAATGACCCACCCATATGATCTGCCATGTTAACTAACACAGTGCTGCCGTGTTTACAATAAAAAGCCTGCAGGGACAGGCTATAGACACCAGAACCACTACATTAAGCTGCAGTGGTTCTGGGGACTATAGTGTGGCTCCACTGGTCTGGTGTAGAACAGGCTCTCTGGAGGCGGTTTGTAACTGTGGTCACAAAAATCAATGTTCTGGGAGAACGGGAAGCAGCTCCATTTTTTTGAGGGCCCTTTACACAGCTCAAGGTCTGGGTCCCAGGGTCCACCTTCATGTTCCACCAATGAGTTTGTTCACAGGGGTGTGTGTGTGTGGGGGGGGGATGTCCTGATGTGTGTAAGGAATGCATTGTGTGAATCTGTGTTTGTATGTGTAAGAGCTGCAAGGTGAGTTTGTGTGTGTATGGGATGCATTGTGTGTTGCTGTGTGTAAGGGATGCATTGCTTGTGTATGTGTGTCTGTGTGTAATGCATTGTGTGTTTTTCTGTGTGCAAGGGGTGCATGTGTGTGTGTGTGTGATGGATGTCAATCTCTCCCCCTACCCCCGTCAATTTCTTCCCCCTCCTCCAATTTCCTCTTCTCCCCCCTCTCATTGCCTTCTCCCCCTCCTCTCATTTCCTTCTTCTCCCCCTCCCTCTCATTTCCTTCCTTCTCCCCCCTCCCTCAAATTTCCTTTCCCTCAAATTTCCTTCCTCTCCCCCCCCTCAAATTTCCTTCCTCTCCCCCTCCCTCAAATTCTCCCTTCTCCCTCCCCTCCCTCAAATTTCCTTCCTCCCCCCCCTCAAATTTCCTCCCTTACTCTCCCCTGTGTTTCCTCTTCAGCTCCCTCGCGCGCTGCGTACTGATGCCGGAGCCGGAAGATGACGTCATCTTCCGGCTCCGGCATCAGTACGGTGCGCGAGGGAGCTGAAGAGGAAACACACAGAGAGTGCTCCCTCGCGCGCCGGGCCGCCCGCCGGGTGTCAGCAGGGCCAGCCTCTGGGGGGCCCTGAGGTGACCGGCTGCTGGGCCCCCCAGGAGAAGAGGCTGGCCCTGTGGGTACATACCGGGGTCGCAGGACCCCCTGCGACCCGGTATGTACCCACTGAATGTGGGGACGGACGGGCCCCCCAGGACCGCCGGGCCCATGACAACCGTTGCGGTTGTCATGCCCTGATGGCGGCCCTGCCCAGGAAGGATCTCTAATAGCTATCTGAGGACTGGCCAGTGAAGTTATCACTAGGCTGTAATGTAAACACTGCATTTTCTCTGAAAAGACAGTGTTTACAGCAAAAAGCCTGACAGTAATGATTCTAGTCACCAGAACAAATTCAATAAGCTGTAGTTGTCCCGGTGACTATGGTGTCTCTTTAAAGTAAAGCAAACTAGCATTCCAGAGGGTTGGTGTTACACAAGAGCAGCCCTGCAGTCTAGCATGAGAAGATGTGCTTATAGAAGATTCAAGCAGCAGGTCATTGCTAGATCTTAGAGGGCAGGATGGAGTATATTTATTCATAAGTGAGAACATGTGGTGGGGAGTGGGGTTAGTAAATACTTTGTAGGTCAGGGTGCGTATTTGTAAGTTTAATTCTGCTGTTAATTGGAAGCCAATAAATGGACTTGCAAAGAGATGCAGCAGACAGACACATAGTATTGGGTAAGGTGGATTAATATGGCAGAGGCATTTTGCATGGACTCAAGGTAGGAGAGACGGCAGAGAGAAAGGAAATTTAATAGTTTATTGCAGTAGTAAAGACGAGAAATGACAAGGAAGTGGGTGAGTTGCTTAGTTTTGTGAATGTTTAGAAATGGCCAGATATTGGAAATGTTGCATAAGGGCTTGCTGCAGCTAGAATAAAACAGTTGGATGTGGGCATGAAAGACAGGTTGGAGTCAATTGTAACTTTGAGACAGTGGACTTTTGGTGATGCGGAGACAGTGATAGAGAAGTCAGAAATTAGAGTAGAGCTAATGGGGGGCGGGAGACGGGAGAAAGAGCTCAGTCTTGTACATATTAATCTTCAGGTGGCATGAACACTTGCACAAGAAATAAAGCTGGCATAAAATACTTTATGGCCCAATCCCATTCTCAAGTCCTTCAGAAAATGAAATGTAACTGTTTATATATGATAAAACTAGAGGAAAGCTGCCAGGGCTTCCAACCATTTTCAGCTTGATCATCCTTCATTTCCTATGGTTCTGGTATGCTGAAGTTGCTCTATTAATGATGATGATAGATTTAACAGTAAACAACAGTATTCAAAATAGTGTTTAAAAATGTATATCAGGTGTTTTGTTTTTGCTTGATGCATGATACCCTGATGTCATCAGAAAGTACATTCAGCATTCAGTTATCATGAATATTGACATATGTTTCTATTTCCCAGGTATCTGTTTGCAACAATTAAACATACCAATTGAGGTTCGGAACTTTTATTCACCAAAAAATGTCTCTGGAGTTATTCTATGTGTGTCCAACTGCAGTACCAACAGTGACTCTTTTATAAACTGTAACAAGGGACAATGTTCGGTCACCCACCAAGGACCAAAATGCTAGTAAGTAAAATCCACACACAATATATCTTCTGAATATTACATACCATCTCCAACAATTTATCTGTTCTGTTAATCTTTTTTTTTTATTGATATTTTAAAACCTGTAAAATGATGCTGAAAACACTAATCTTTAACTCACTAATATAAATACCAAATAAAGACAAAGTACTTTAGTGGTAGCTAAAAAAAAAACTTAAGTAAAATGACTGCAAGTACTATAGTCCATGGCAACCCATTCAGGTTCTTATACAAAAGCTCACTATCTGAAAATAGTGATGGCATTACATGGGCATACTGGTGGATACCAAGTGCAGTCCTTCCATATCTTATAGTTATATTATCATGTGGGGAAGGACTTGACTCTGGTTGGGAAGACAATGGTTGAGTAATGCATGGGCATAAAGGATGGGAGTAAACATGATTTTTTGAATTCATTGATTGTCAAAGAACCGTGATTCGGTAGCAAATGCTGCTGTCTTTATGAAAAATCCTGATCTTACAGTTATAGTGACACAGAGAGAGTTGCCACTTAAAGTTTTGAACACTACTACTTCACTTATTATAAGTACAAAAATACAGCAAACCTAATAGTGTGAACTCTAGAATATCTGTGAATTAGTTACTTGATGGATAAATTGGTCTGAAAGAACTCTCAATTCTCCTTCTTCATATACGTCTATTTTTTAGTTAGATTGTTTAGGCCTTATGTTTCTCACTTCACTTTCTATTTGTTTGGAAAATAGAGGAAAAACTACACTCCTCACAAATCACAATCTAGAGTGCTCAAATCTGACATGAGGCTGGCAATACAGCAACATACAAGACAACCAACAAAAGAACATCCAGACATAAGGTTGAATTACTGGCTGAATTCACTAAAGTTCAAAGTATAATAGCAACATTTTGACCTCTAGATGAGGTCTTTATCAAGTATGATAAATACTTAATCTGGAGGTCGAAACGTTGCTGCGATACTTTGTTCTTCATTAAATCTGCCAGTTTTTCAACCTTGAGTGTTTGGATGATCTTTGCTGGTTCTCACTTCAGTCTCAACCTGATGTCCCACACTTTTTATGCTCTTTCACCAAAGATCATTATCTCAGATGTTCCCTTTGCTCTATTTGTAGTTGTGTATCATCGGACCAGTTCTGGTATTCAGGAGACAGATGCCAAGTATCTATCAGTAAACCTGGTGTGTACGGTGGAGTGGCTGCTGGTCTGGCCGTACTTCTCATTATTATTTTGACTCTGGCTATAATTCTGTGCAGACGGAGACGTCAAGCTTCAGAGAAGTGAGTACACTTTTTAATCATGTTTAAGAATTGAGGTAAAAAGGATTAAATTCTTTCCCCATTGCAACATTTAGAAAGTTGGTTAAATGTACACATTGCTCAAAACATAAGTTAGTAATAAGAGTGTGTGACAAAATGCCAACTAAACATCATCGGTGATATAAGTCTATCAGCAGGGACTATTACAGAGAAATTGGGTCAAGCCAGTAGGCTACCCCAGCTAGGTTCACCATTTGGTGATTTGTCCTTAAAGATGTGATGAAATACCTAAATAAATAATAAATACTACAAAGCTGAGATAACAGGTATTAACACCTTAAAGACCAAACTTCTGGAATAAAAGGGAATCATGACATGTCACACACGTCATGTGTCCTTAAGTGGTTAAACAACATAATATTAATAATAAAGTAAAATATTCATACAAGGGTTTGTGAAGACAAATACAATCGTGAATATGTCTTTTACCTGTATAAGCCACAATATGCACATTAACGAGTCTTGTTTTTCAGTTAACACACATAACTGTTGTAATCAACAGATAGCACAGTACATCGCTGCTGCAGACTAATTTACATCCAGCAGGTGGCATTGCACAGGCCCCACAGCCAGACAGAAGATTATACAAGACATTTCTCAAATAATATTCCAATGCACACCCTGTACCTATAATTGGAACATATATAAACATGAGTCATCCTGGGAACTGAATGCACTGATGGCAACTGTATGCACAGTAACATTAGTATTAAATCACAGTATGGTGCTTTATTACTCTAAAATTGTCAACCTAGCAGGAAATTGGATTCCTTTTTTTCTATTGCAATGTGTCCTTAATTCAAACTAAAAATAGACTAATAAATATAGTATAAATAGTATATACAAACAGTGATGATTTGGAAACAAATATCCAACTTGATTATTTTAGCCTATTTTTGTAATTTGCTTTTTGATTCTCTACAATTCTGTGTTTAATGAATAAATCCCTATGAGTTTTAGGGATCAGACTCTTACTGCACTTGAAAAGGTTTTGATCATAATAAATGTTGTAGATCATTATAATATTATAGCTTTTTCGCTGTTGAGGTTGTTGTTAAACAAACTGCATTTATTAAATAAGCTGTTAGTTTTCTGAGGAGTCTTGTGGGTGATGCATTATTGCATGAAGAATATTGCGTGTATTTGTCATTAATTTAAAAGGATATTACCTGAATATTTTCCTTTTAAATGTTCTCATTTTTAGAGATTATATGTGTTTTTGTAGGGCACAGGTTCTACCACCTCTTACTCACTAATATCTTATGGGGATGTTTAGCCCCCTCAGTCAGCCTCTTTCATTTGTAGGCACTGTTCTGTGAGCTTGCTCTGTACCAGGCAGGTAACTCTACTGTGTGTGCATGCACAACTCATGCAAGTTAAGGAGACCACTTTGAATTATGCTAACAGGCTCTAATGTTTTATTGTACAAAAGTTCTGATAGAATTAGAGGAACCAGATTTGTTTTCATCATACACTAGGAGAGTAAATAAAAAGTAAAACTAAATTATGTGTCCCATGAAATTATACTTAGCAGCTTTTGGTTCATTGCCTAAACAAGGGTTAATTTTTTTTTAAAAAGGTTGCTGGTCAATGTTTTGTCAGTAAGTATTTAAACACCAATACAAAATTCTATTGACTTAACTACTCTTTTCTCCTTTCCAGACTGATAGACAAAGAGAATCGCTGGTATGAAGATGGCTGGGAAGCAGATGGTAGAGGTGAAAGTAAGTGTTGCAGATGATCATGTTTGTAGACCCTATGAGACTTTTGTGGAATATATATCCGTTAATTTATACCAGACTCCTTCCTCTGAATATCATTCCCCTGGCCTACAATCTGTGTGCTAAGCATGACTTTCAGAGTCATATCAATTGTCTTCCTATGAAGAAACATCAAGTTTTTAGTCGTTGCAACACAGAACATCACATTCTACTCTTTCCTGCACAACATTTCTCCTTTCACCATTTATTATAATATAGAGCGAGGCTATTTTAACTTTTTTTCCGAGACATGCAGTTCATCACATTATTAACCTGTTACATTGGCATGACCAAAAAAGCTATGTATTAACTATTAACCTGCATCTTCTCTTCTATAGGATCTGTGGACACTGAGAGTGGTGCAAGTAATTTCTATCCGGTCCTTGAGAATGTGAATACAGATGTCAAGGTGAGAAATGGGCACAGGCGTATACTAAATATCTGAATGCTGCATGGCTTGTTTGGCGATACAAAAAATAATTATAGTAATTAATACCATTTAAATTATTCTAGATGTTGTGATTATCAAATTGTAGAACTCTTGTCATTTATCCAAGCCTTTTGGAATATTAGTTCTACTGTATTAAACATCTCTCATTTTGTCTAATTTGTCTCCTCCAGATGACTGTTCCCCGACCAAGCCCCTATTTTGGGCCACGATCTGTACCAACAGCTATGTGGGAATCATCCACCTGAACACATCAATGAATATCGAAATCTTTTATAGGTGGAGGCTGTCAACAGGCATCTTACATTTCAAATGGCATATACTTTGTATATCCTTATATATTAAACAGATCCCAACAGAGGGGATAGTTGATAATAAAATCAAAGAAACTGAACCACTGACACAGGACAGTTTTAGAATCTACATGTTTGTACTTAATATACTTCTATATATAGACAGATTGACCACCTCAGCATTATTTTGAAATAAAAAGTAATATGTGGGTGGTGGTATGGAGGTTGCATAGAAAGAGAATGTATAAGGAAGTGCAGGAGTTTTCTAGAGAAATGGTTATGAACCAGACAAGAAAGTTGAGGAATACATCTGGACAATTTAACTAGCCTAGTCATTTCCAGGATTGTCAAACTGTTTTATTTCTAAAGTTTTACATAGGTGGAAAATACATGCAACATCAGGTATAAAGGTATAAAGACGGAAACATTTTGTATAATCTACTGCGAAGAAAGCATTTGTATAGTCTAAATGCACTTTAAAAACATGACTAGAAAAATATATTTTTATGTAAAAAAAAAAAGTATTAAATATATATTTATAAACTGAAAAATAATCTGATAATTTAGAATAACTTTGTTCTCCACTGCGACATATGTTATACATTCCACATTTTCACGTACACATGATTTACATTTATTTATATTTAATATGTATTTATTTAAGCAGAAATATTTAAAATTAGGAATGTATTGTATTTATTCTTTTGTATATTCAATATTTAATTTTATCAAATAAATCTTTCTAATATTGTATTTTGATAGTACTTCCCATTTATAGCTCATATTAAAAATGTCATCCATTTACAATGTAGATTTCCTCCACCTTCTTTTTGTGTTCTTAATCTCCTCTCCATTCTGATTTTTTTGTTTCTCATCTTTATAAGATACCTTTTTTTTTCTGGCACCTCAATTTTGGAGGTATGGTTCTGTAACAGGGCTTATTTCAATCTCTCTATATAAGTAAACATCTACCAGAAGGCAACTTAAATTATATATACAATACTAGTTTGCTTTCGTCCCTTTAGTGTTGCTGTCATCTATTATATATATTTTTGTATTTTTACTCTAGATTTAGGGCTAACTTATTATACATACCCATGTTGATCACAGAGAACTGTATTGGAAACTGTATTGTTCTGATTCCAATATTACTCCAATAAGGCCTAATAGGCTAAGTGGAGGGGGAATCTGGTAGGCTATACCACTGATGGGGGAGAGGTAGGAGCACAAAAAAATACTATTATACAGAGACCAAGGAGAATTTGGGTACACTTTTTCAAATTATCACAATCTGGTAGAAAAACTTGCCAAGTGATTTATCTACAAACATTCCCACATAAGTTAGTGAGGACTTCTGTAGATAAATCATTTGAAAGGTGTTTTCTGGAAGACTGTGATCATTTAAAAGAGCTTATTCATAAATATATATTTTTTTATAGAAGCAGCAGATAAGAAACAAAATTACATCTTTATGTTTCAAAACACACAAGTTTCATAGAAACAGTTTGGGTTGATCGCTACACTTTGGACATTAGGTGTTTCTTGAGGGAGTGGGTAGGGAAGTGCTGATATAGATAGCACATTAAAAAATATGCAGAGGTAGGTAAAAAAACAAATAAATGACATGGACGGATCCAGAACCTAATCTTGGGAGTGGGTTGTAGTGGGTGATAGGAGATGTAATTGAGTCAGGGGCTGTAGTAGAGGACTAGGGGCTGTAGTGGAGGGTATGGGCTGTTATTTGAGGGTTACTAAATGTGGTGGGGGATAGGGACTGAAGTAGGTGGATAACTGCAATTGGGTAATGGGGCAGTAGTGGGGAAGATATGGGACTATAGTGGGGGACAAGGACTATAGTAAGGGAATAGGGTCTGTAGTAGAGGTGTCGGTTGTAAAGGGAGTGTTAGGGGCTGTTGTAGGGGATATGGGGCTGCAAGTGGGGGAAAGAGGCTACAAGTGGGGATAGGAGCTGTAGTGGGAGGCATAGGGGCTGTATTATGGGTATAGGAGCTTAGTGGGGACATAAGGGCTAACATTTGGATGCTAAGGGCTGTAGTGGGAATGTAGGGGCTGCATTTAGAGGATAGGGGTTACATTTGTAGGATATGGTTGGCATTGGGAAGTTGTGTGGGTTAAGGGCTACAAATGGGGGATAGAGGCTACAAGTGGGGGTAGGGACTGCAGGGGGGTAAGAGTCTGTAGTAGGGGGGAGACTATATTAGAGATAGGAGCTGCAGAGGGAGGTAAGGGCTGATATTTGATTTTATGGGCTTTAGTAGGGGGTTAGGACTGTAGTGGTGTATATAGGCTGCAATTGGGGGTAAGGGAGTAATTTGCTGTAGTCAAAATGCAGTCTCAGCAAGGTAGGTAAGATGTCACACGCAATCTGTCCTAGTCATTCTACAATCTCCAGGCAGGGTAAGGTGTGGCTGCACTGTCCACTCCACTCACTTCTACCCCTCCCTTCCATCCATATCTCATGTTACCCCCCTTCCATTCATGTCTCTGTTCCATCCATCCATGTCTCTCCCTTCCCTTCCATCCATGTCTCCACCTTTCATCCCTGCTTCTCCCATAGCTCTCTCAGTTCCAAAACCATCTAACAAGGCGCTTTTTGGAAGCGGGAAAGAAGAGGGGTTGAGGCATCCAATGGTATCCTGGACTTGGAGTAACTGCCAGAGATTATACCCTTTGTAAAGCGCTGCGGAATTTGACGGCGCTCTATAAATATCATAATAATAATAATAATAATAATAGAAAGGGCTTCTGTTTTGGGTGACCGGGTCTTTCCACCCAGTGCTATGGAACTCTGCGCCGGATCGGAGGCTACCTGATCTGGGCTTTTTTGATAGATTGGGTGTTCAGACACAAGCTTCTGGGGACACCAGTTGTGTGGGAATGTGGGAATAGAAATCCAAGCAGTGTTGTATTTTGTGACCCTGGTGCCTGGGTGTCTGGCCACTAATGAAATGATCTGCTCAGCAACAGACCCTGAGGTGCCGAGGATATCGCAATTCTATTGTTCACTCTTGGAACCTCCGGATGAGACCCCAGGTATAAAAGAAGACGTGACAATAAAGAAGTTCTACTCAGACTGGTCTAATGTATGGGGGGGGGAGCGGCTATATTTGTACAGCTATAATCACTGAAGCTACTCTGGAGAGCTATAAACACTGAGGGAAAGAGAATCCTTGGCAATGATACCCTAGTGGACCACTTCATTAACCAAAATATTTGAAATTATTAGGCTTGTGAAATCGACTTCAAATGAATTACCCACAGATTACCCCTGCCCCTCCATGAAGCCCCCCTCCATCATGCTCTTCTCCCCTCCCCATGCCCATCCATGATGCCCCCCTCCATCATGCTCTCTCTCTCCCCTCCCCGGCCCCTCCAGGATTCCCCCCTCCATCATGCTCTCTCTCCTTATCCCCTCCCCTGCCCCTACAGAATGCCCCCCCTCCATCATGCTCTCTACTCCTCCCCTCCTCTGCCCCTCCTTGATTCTTTTCCCGCTCCCTTCCTTACCTGCTTGGCATGTGTGGTTCCTGGTCTGCCAAGAAGTGCTCTCTCATTGAGCATTTCCTGTCAGACTGTGCACTGTAATGGATCATCTAGCTCCCCGACTGGGTACCTCCGTTGAAGGATGCTCCTAGCACTTACAGAGGGCTCCAAGTGCTCCGCAGACACCACCGCAGACCCCACAAACCGCCGCAGCTTGGTTGGGGTCTCGTTGTCTCCTACCCACCCTGGACCTACGACAAGGCTCCAGGTTCCAGTGGGTGAACCTCTCCTCCAAGAGAGTGAAGCAGGAACAAGCTCTTAAAAGAGCTTAGTAGTGATTAGCTAAGGGAGTATGCAGAGCATAGCAATCCCTTGTAGTGATATAGCAATTCCCCCAATAAGAGACAGGACTCTAGATTGAGGGTGAAGAAGAACTGTCTGTACTGGCACATATAGCCTTTTTTTATTCACATTCTACAAACATAGTACTGCCCACAGGGTTTTGAAGAACAACCAATCAACACATTACAACACAGCTAACACTCCCATTCATTACATCAGAAATCCTCCCCTCTGCCTGTGATACAATTATCTCGAAACAATAGACTAACTTAATTATCAGAGGCAGGAACATACAGTATTATAAAACATATCACAGGGACCCCAAAACATGCAATAACCCCATAATAATATATAATATAATACATAACATATCATTGGAACCGGGGGCTCTGGGTGAACCACATATCCAAAATTCACCCACATCCGTTCAGTAGTTTGGAAGATACGGTTTAATGCAGATTCTGCAGAACATATACAGGCTATATGAAAAAAATTACTCTTAAATGTGTCCCCTGTTTTGTAGTTTAAAACTACTGAGCGATGTCTTTGTGCACCAAATACTGGCGAGATGGCACCGTGTAGAAAAGTCAAAACAGTGTCAGAGTTAAAATGGCCGCCATCCATTGTTGTCACCATGTGCTTCATCCATTGGTCACCCAGTAACTCCACAGTATGTCCCCAGATGGTTCTTAAAGGGCCAGCAGCAGCATCATAAAATACAGTATGCCAAAATCAGTTCCTTAAAGGGCAATACATCCCAGGGCAATAGTCGCAGGGCAGGAGGCTGGCAAACAGGCCCCTCCAAAAACCAATGGCGAGGTCACTTTCGCCACATGCACCCGCTCAACCACACTACATACAGTGACCGGCTGGAGGGGAGCACTGTGTTGTGTGCTCCCCTTCTGCCAGTCTTTAGGTGACCCCGGGCCCCAGGCCGGTTGCGCTGTGCACCGGCCCAGAAGTTATGTGGGGGAGACACGGTGACAGGTGTCGATCGTCCGACAGGGCCCCCTGCAGTGGCGGGCCCATGTTGTAATTGCGACCCCTGAGACCATAGTGGCTGCGTCACTCCCCCTAACCCCTTACTACACCCAGCCACTCATACCCATACCAGGGACAACAATGCACCTCACTCCCAAAAAGGGTATAATCACTGTGACTCATACACCTAAACCCCCATGTTTTCCTCCAAGAGACTTTCTCCCAAACCCCTGACCGCCTACCCCTCCACAAATCCTCAGAGCCGCTTAATGAGTCAAGAAAGTTGCAATTACTATAGCATCTCTATAGTCTTATATAGTGTCTCTACAAATCTTATTGAACTCAACTAGTCTCCGTACTCGGGTCCCTTAACAAGTGGTCCGCCACAACCCCTAAATGCCTACTACAGCCCCTAACCCTGCTAGTACATTCCCTAACCCTTCTACTACTGTCCCTAACCCCCTTACTACAGCCCCTAACACAGCTACTACTGCCCCTGACCTTCTACTACAGACCCAACCTCCTATTACATCTCTTTTAACCAAACAGCAGCCCCTAGTCCTACTACAGCCTCCAACCACCCTACTACAGCCTCTAACACCCCTACTACTGCCCCTAAACCCTACTAATGACCCAACCACCCTACTACAGCCCATAATGCCCCTAGTACTGCCCCTAACACCCTACTACAGCCCTAATCCCCTGCAACAGCCCCTAACCCGTCTACAACCGCTATTTTAACCAAACAGAAGCTCATATACCTACTACAGCCCCTAACTTTCTACTACAGACCCTAACCCCCTACAACTGCCTCTAACTCCATACTACAACACCTAACCCTCTATTACAGTACCTAAACGCCCTACTACTGCCCCTAACTCCATACTTCAGCCCCTAACCCTCCTGTTACAGCCCTTTTAACCAAACAGTAGGCCCATTCCTACTACAGCCCCCGACCACTCTAATTAAGTACCTTATCCCCACTGCAGATTTAACCCCTACCTCACTGCAGCTTCAATCTCCCACTGTAGTCCCTGCCCTTCAAATGTAGCTCCTATCCCCCCACTACAGCCCCTAGCCACTTTATTACCATCCTTATAATCAAACAGCAGCCCCTCCTACTACAGTCCTTTACCCCCACTGCAGCTTTTATCCCACAGTTCAAATGCACAAGTTACTGGCAGCTCAAAAATGTGCTATAAGTTAGTTTCAGCTGTTTAAATTTAGTGATCTTGGAAGATAGTCTCCAGTACAGATCTGTCAGAAGATGTATAATTGTACATATAAGATGTATAATGGCACTTTTATTTTAAATTATAGTAAACAATTATTCACCCTCAATCTAGAGTCCTGTCTCTTACATTATTATATATAAAACTCTTTTTACCCTGAATCCTAATGAAACATTACTATATTAACCTGACTCCAGGTTTTCTTCTTCATATTAAAGGGACACTGTAGGCACTTTAAAACTTCATATTATTGAAATTATTATGATGCCTGCAGTTCTGCCTCAATGTCCTTCCCCCTATAACATCTTACAGTCCCTACCCTCCATATTTAGCTCCTGTCCTGCACTACAGCATCCGTGCCCCCCAAGTCTTGCCCGTCCCCTCACTACCTGCCACTAACCCCCTACTACAGCCCCTAAACTCCCTACTACAGCTCTTATGATCAAAATGTAGCCCCAATACCTACAACAGCCTCCAACCCCCCACTTACCTCCCACTTCAGCCCCTACCCCCTACTACAGCCCATATCCCTCAATACATTTCCTAACCTCTTGATTACAGCCCATACCCTTCACTACAACACTGTAGGAAGTGGGTGACATGTTACCTAGTGAAATTGGGAAGCCCGAAGAGGTGGAGCATTTCTATAGAAAATGGGTGTGGTTAGAAGTGTTATGTTTGTAAAGGGGAGGAGCTAGCAATATGGCCACGCAATATATTCTTTCATCCAGGCGTCAGTGAACCTAGAATCGGGCCTGGTGTAAGGGTTACTCTATATCAAATTTACACAAACATAGAAAACAGAGTAACAAAATCTTGGTGCCCAAAAAGCACTGAAAAGCAAAAGTAGCAAAAAAGAAAGTGATGTATTAGCTAAACTGTTTAACTGGTTAAATAAATCAGTATTTACTTCCATTCTTGTGCTATTCTTATAGCAGAGGTTATTCCCCACTTTATTGAATCCCAGCCTGACACAACTTCCCTAACCCCATATTTCAATGAAAAATGAAAATTAATTTATGGAAAAAAATATACATATGTTTTTGGATACATCAAATAGAACAAAACACATTTTTTTGCAGTGCATAAATGTATAAATTACTTAAGCCAAGTCACACAAAAAATTCTCCCATGTGCCACAAATGAAAGTAAAAAGCTAACATAAATAAAAACATCATCACCGGGTTCGGGTTCGGGTCCGATAGAGCTTTTGTCTGTAGAACATACACACTGATATACTTTATTGATATTCTTGATATATTTTGATGTTTCTATCATGTTACCACTGTCCATTTCCTCCTCTAGTCTATATTATAATTTAAAATAATAAATGGATTATCTGATGTAACTATAACATAATAATGCGTTATAATTAACAATAGTAACAATGAATACAGTATAGCATCCACATAGTGGAAATAACCTGTAAGATCATCTGTACAATAAAATGTTGTCCCAAGCACTTTACCATTTGGACTAAAAGGGAAAATGGAATTTCTCTAGAATTTACAACATTTAATAAAACACTTAAATAATAAAAAAAGAAAAGAAAGGAATTGTGATGATGGACAAGCCAGCAAAACAAATCCTATTATTGGTTACAGGAGGAATCCTGGGGCATAACCCCAATTACATGTATTTAACAAATTAAAAGGATTGGGATGACCACTCACAAATAGTGGGTGGAACCCGCTCTCATTCAAGGGAAACCTCCTCAGAATAAAAATTCCATATTAATGGTAGAAAACCTTTATTAAATCCAAAAGACTAAAAAATAATAATAATAAAAAAACGCATAAAAACACCACAAACCAAAAAAGTGAGAAAGTGAGAAGTGTCACGCCTTTAAAAATCTGGTTAGATCTGTCCTGACTATCAATTAAATAATTATATCCATGATTCAATATCCAACAAATTCCTGAGTAATCACATGGACCATTCAAATTATAGATAGTTCAATCATGGGGAGAGAGGGTTTAAACTGAGTATTTAATTTGTCAGTATCGTATCAATATCAAAAATACGCATATGTTCCACGGTAGTACTGTATATGCTAGTAGTGCTTGTGAGTATCTCACAAGGGTAAATATAGCAGTCTAATTAAGATCGAACAGTGAATGCAAATTATATACATAGTATGTAGGGAATATTGAGTTAGCGATAATGCATTAATAACTGATAGAGCTCGTTCCTAGTGAATGGATATCTGTACATAAAATTAATATACATAGAGAGTAGTGATGTCGCGAACCGTTCGCGAACTTCCCGCGAACGGCTCGCCACGGTTCGCCACGAACCGTTTGTGGCGGACTCCAGTCAGCTGATACATCCCGGCCAATCTCCAGCAGACCCTCCCTCCCAGACCCTCCCACCACCTGGACAGCATCCATGTTGACAGCTGCCTTCAACATGGATGCTGTCCAGGAGGTGGGAGGGTCTGGGAGGGAGGGTCTGCTGGAGATTGGCTGGGATGTGTCAGCTGACCGGAGTTCGCCGTGAACGGTTCGTGGCGAACCGCGGTGAGCCGTTCGCGGGAAGTTCGCGAACGGTTCGCGGCATCACTAATAGAGAGCAAGACAGGTTTATTATTGAGTATAGTAGAAAGCTAATATAGTTTCAAATATGCTTTCTACTTTCTTTCGGTGCTACAGGTTAGTAGTGACTCTTATTAACTAGAGACATTATTCCCGATAAGTGGTATGAGAGGGCTGTCAACAAAGTATCCTTTCACTAGTGTGAATAGAAAGTATCAACAGCAAAGGGATACTATATCTAGTGAGGCCAAGCACTCCCACGATAAGTAGCAGGTGTAACACCTAACCAACTTTCAGCGTATCCCCTACTGCTGCTTCAGGGCAGCCTAACATTCAAATCCCTCCAAAAACAAGTCAGGAAAGTAGTAGGTTAAAAATGCACACTCAATAACTCCAGAGAAACTTGAGAACCTGTCTCACTAAAGGAACATCCCTCCACTGCTGCTTCGAGGCAGCCTAACTCTTAAATCCCAGATCTACCAGGCATGGGTGAGAAAATAAACCCACAAAATACCCCATGTACGGCAGAACTCCAGATAGTAAAATAAAGCAAAGTAGTCTCTTCAGGTAGAGTGCATCGGCAAAATCTATTAGCCCCTACAGTATATTGAATCCCAGCCTGACACAACTTCCCTAACCCCATATTTCAATGAAAAATGGAAAATAATTTGTGAAAAAAATATACATATCAAATAGAACAAAGCACATTTTTTTGCAGTGCATAAACGTATAAATTACTTAATCCAAGTCACACAAAAAAATTCTCCCATGTGCCACAAATGAAAGTAAAAAGCTAACATAAATAAAAACATCATCACCTGGTTCTGGTCAGATAGGGCTTTTGTCTGTAGAACATACACACTGATATACTTTATTGATATTCTTGATATATTTTGATGTTTCTATCATGTTACCACTGTCCATTTCCTCTTCTAGTCTGTATTATAATTTAAAATAATAAATGGATAATCTGATGTAACTATAACATAATAATGCGTTATAATTAACAATAGTAACAATGAATATAGTATAGCATCCACATAGTGGAAATAACCTGTAAGATCACCTGTACAATAAAATGTTGTCCCAAGCACTTTACCATTTGGACTAAAAGGGAAAATGGAATTTCTCTAGAATTTACAACATTTAATAAAACACTGAAAATTACCTATAACTTATGTTAACCATTATTTGAGATGAGATGCTCCATTTTCCTAAATTTACATTAAACATAGCAGAAGACATCAGAATCCAGTTCAGTAGGCATGTGCATGGGGAAAATTTTCGGTTCGGTTCAGCATTCCAAAATTCGGGATTTTCGCAATTCGGGACTTCGGCAATTCGGCACTTCAAGACTTCGGAACTTCTGCAACTTCGGAACTTCGGCACTTCAGCACTTCGGAACTTCAGCACTTTGGCACTTTGGAAATTCGGCAACTTCGGCACTTCGACACTTCGGATTTTCGGAACTTTGACATTTCGGCATTTCGGAATTTTGGGACATCGGCACCTCGGGACTTCTATTGCAGCTGCTTAGTAGATAACTACCTAATTCCCACGGTATTAGGGAGTTATCTACCAAAAGGCTGAAAGACCAAAATTGGTATTTCAGCCAAATGTACTAATACTAAGTAAAAATTACTTAGTATTAGTAAATTTTGCCCCTACTCGCTATGTGGCTGTGGCTGCTCACTGTTTAAAAAAAAAATAGGGTCCCCCCTCCCTAAAAAAAAGGGGGGACCTATTGCCCCCCCGGCCCCCACCCTTGAGCGGCAGGTGGGGGCCCTAAAGTAAAATGATGGGGGGGACCTATTGTCCTCCCCCCTGGCACCCACCCCTGAGCTGCAGGTGGGGGCCCTAAATTGGAATAAGGAGAGGTAACTAATGTCCTCCCCCCTGGCCCCCACCCCTGAGCGGCGGGTGGGGGTCCTAAATACTAATAAGGGGGGGACCTAATGTCCTCCCCCCTGGCCCCCAACCCTGAGCGGCGGGTGGGGGCCCTAAACTAGAATAGGGGGGGACATTATGTCTTCCCCCTGGCCCCCACCCGTGAGTGGGGGCCCTAAACCATAATAAGTGGGGGACCTAATGTCCTCCCCCCTGGCCCCCACCCCTGAGCGGCAGGTGGGGGCCCTAAATACTAATAGGGAGGACCTCCCCCCCGCCCCCCAGGCCCCCACCCTTGAGCGGCAGGTGGGGGCCCTAAATTGGAATAAGGAGGGGTACCTAATGTCCTCCCCCCTGGCCCCCACCCCTAAATGGTGGGTGGGGGCCCTAAATACAAATAGAGGGGGACCTATTGTCCTCCCCCCCGTCCCCCACCCCTGAGCGGTGGGTGTGGGCCCTAAACTAGAATGGGGGGAACTTATGTCCTCCCCCCTGGCCCCCACCCCTGAGCGGTGGGTGGGGGCCCTAAACAAGAATAAGGGGGGGGGCCCTAAATACTAATAGAGGGCTCCGCGCAGACTAAGCTCTGCAGGGCGGGAGAAGGCTTCTAAATCTAAATCTGCAATTAGGCTCAGAGCACTCTGATTGGTGGGTTTAAGCTATCCAATCAGAGTGCTCTGACAGTGCTCTGTGTCATTTTACACAGTGTGGGAAAGTTCTTTGGAATTTTCCCACGCTGTGTAATTTGACTCATAACACTCTGATTGGTTACTTAATTCACCAATCAGAGTGTTATGAGTCAAATTACACAGCGTGGGAAAATTTCAAAGAACTTTCCCACGCTGTGTAAAATGACACAGAGCACTCTGATTGGTGGATTTCAAACCAACCAATCAGAGTGCTGTGACAGGTAAATGTAGAGACTTACCTGTCAGTCTCTTCATTTACCTGTCAGAGCACTCTGATTGGATGGCTTAAACCCACCAATCAGAGTGCTCTTAGACTAATTGCAGGGCGGGGCAAGGCTTTATAAGTGTAAAGCCTTTAAAAACGTACAAACGTACAAAAATAGAGAAATTGTAGTGTAGCGCTTAAACAATTTGAAGATTAAATAAACAGGCAATGTGCAAAATGTTGCTCTTATAGTGTCCAGTTACCTTTATCAATCTTCATAAAGCACTCTTTTATGTACTCATGCAAAATATGTAAATAACAGTGTACTCTTAAAAACATTAAAACATGTGATATAAAATATTTTAAAGTGCTTAGTGTACTTATAAGAAAAAACTTTTTTGTGCAAATTTATAAAGACGTTACAAACGTATCTTTGTGTTCACCTGTTGCAGGCTGAAACGCGTTTTTATCAAGGAAGATTCCCCTGTGGACTTTATCCCATTTTTTTTTTTTTTTTGCATAATTAAGTATACTTTTAAAATTTTGGATTTAATAAATAATATCTATAATTCACATCCGGACTGGCTATTTACCTTCATTGGAAGCTGTGGCGAAACCAACCTTGCCACTGTACACTGGAGAAGCCTGGTTGCTTGCCTGCTCCCTTTAGACTATGGTCCTGCATTTTAAACTTTTATTTTAGCGGCAGAAAGGTTTATTCGTGCCTTTCTGCGGACTGTTAAAGCCATGCTACCCCAGATAGCTATGCCATGGAGCCCAGCCGTATACTGAAAGACTGTATGAAAGACTTTGGCTCCATGGCGATTGAACTGTATGTATGTGATCTGAGCGCCATTTGGTAGTAATCTAAGCTATCTGGGGATATGTAGAATGTCTATGTTTTATGGAATAAATGTAACTGTATGTAATTTTATGTCTTTTATTGTCCTTTGTCTGCCATGTGGTTAATGGAGTTTTGCCTCTGTCCTTGGAGATAATTTGATTACTTCACAATTATCTCCAGGACAGAGAGGAGGGATTGTGATGTAATTGTGGGTGTGTTTTACGGTTCCCCTGTAATGATTGGTTGTACTGTGTCCCACCCTGTGGGATGTCCCCTTGCATGGGGACTTGCATAAAAGCCAGTGTGTGGCCATTACAGAGAGTTCCTGCTTAACCCTCAAAGTGAAGTGTCGTCTCATTATTGGGGGGAGGATTTACTGTATGCTGTTAGAGACTGATTGCCAGGAGTGTAAGCCACTTGGGGGCTTTTCCTGTTCGTCTGCTAGCAGTTATTCGTGTGTATGCAGTTCGGGAGTTTCAAGTATTCCCTTGGTTGCAGTTCGGGAGTTGGTGAATTTGTGGGTTTGCAGTTCGGGAGATTGGTGCTTGCAGTAGCTGTCTGTGCAGCTGAAAAGGGGGAATATCGCCTAAACGGTTTTTAACCTCTTGTGGGCAAAACGGTCCGTTACAGAAGCTCTGTGGTGGCTTCCCCCCTACAATTAGGCACACTGTCACAAAAATAGAGCCTATTATAAGGCTCTATAACGTGTGAGTGGACCTTTTGTATTTTTACATCTTTTTATGTTGTTTTTATATACTCCAGGAGATTGTGTTTTCTATTTTGTTTTATTCCCAGAGACTGAATTTACCAGACACAAGAGGGAAGGAGTCCCCCCCATGAGAGAGACTCAGATGTGCATAAACTAGAGCCAAGTCTTAGGCTCTAGTAAATGTGAATATAGGTCTAAAGGAAAAATTTGGGAAGTCATCTAATATATTGCTCTAAACGGTCAAAACTATTGTATGTTTTTCAATTTTTAAATTTTTTAGGTATCCTTCATCCAGAAAACTGCTGCTAAGCATTTATAATTTTGGCTTTGGCACAGAAATTGAATTGATTAGCACTGTGGTCACAAACATTTATGTGCCTGTTGGCTAGCAAACCTTTGTCAACCTTTGCATTCTGTGTCTGACCCAAGTTTGGAAAATTAGAGGTATATTCAAATATTTTTGCAAAGAGATTTTCTTTTATGAATTTGTCTGCCAGTCACCCCTATGGGCGTCAGTGTTTGGGTTAATTTAATTTAAAGTGCAATTTAAATTCATTATTAGTTTTTTTTTTTTTCATATTTATATTTTTTGATTCAGTGAATGTCCATTATTTTAGAGAAAACTGTATTGCTGAGATATGCTTTAGCAATCTGAAGAACAACTAGAGGGCAATAGAGTTCTGTTTTTATTATTTTCCATATTATGTGGTTTCAACCAGTTAATAATTTTACATGATGTACCTGATTTTTTTTAATATCATAATGTTATATGGTGAAATATATGGCTATTAAAAAATAAAATCTGTGATTAATTTATAAAAGACAAAGTACTAATAATATAAGACATAGTTTCTTATTGTACATATCAGAGATTGAATGAAAAAAAACTATTAAAAAAATAGTTTTCTCGTCACCTAATCATGTTATATTAACTTTCATCCCCAGCTAGTATCAGTATCATTTTCTTTACTTACTCTTTTATTTCTGAAACTGTATCTAGATGATTGTCTTCATTCTGTCTTATACATCACCGCTTACTAATTAATTATATTAGATTCAGCTTCTGCCATATTATATAAGATATATAGTATAGAGCATAATTATATGGATAATGGCTCATTTCCATGGTGTAATATCCCCCAAAGGTTTTTTTTTAAAGGAGCATTAGGTACAAATTTAGACACTGATTGCTGGCCTACCTTTTCGATTTCTTTCCCTCTGCCCATATCCATTCCTCCATCCTTCAAAATATGTTGATAGACAAAGAAAGTATCTGGTATGAGAATGACTAGGCACTTGCACTCCTCTCAGCATCATTCCTTGGGCACTTAAACATATTTGTGAGACCTCATCTTCATCATTTTCAGTGCATCATTTCCATGGCTTTTATCAACCATGCATCAAACATTTATATTACTACCTCAGAGCATCATTCCATAAGCCTCCTCTCCTGTTCTCTTCTGGCCCCTCCAATGCCTCCCTTACATGCAGGAGGTCATACAGGGTCATACCTATTATTTGGATAAAGAGAATGTTGAGGTATTCGGATAAAGAGGGCTTGCATAATGCATACAAGTGACTACTAAAAACTAGGCAACCTGATTTCTGATTTTCTGATTTTATAGATGAAGACCAAGAGAATAAAGCATCTAAAATGAATTTAAAGCAACCTGAAAACATGATTTATGGTGAAACACACATATTCATAGCCACTGTTAGAGGAAGTAACAACATCCAAACCTACTGTGCAAACACTCATAAATAAAACGTCATATTAATCAGTACAAGATTAAAAGAGACATAACTAAGCTATAGCTTCTGTGAAATAAGCCATATAGCATATGTCATGCTAAGATTTATTAAAAACTTACTGGAAAATCGTTATTGGAGTTAAACATAATATGCCTGAGCAAGCAGCCAAGTACTAGGTAGAGAGTTGTAGGTAATCTTTTATCGACAAGCCCAATGAGGCCAAGCTAGCTATGAGCCAGTAAAGCAGTATGCAGTTATTGTTATATTTAGAGATGGTGTCCAGGCTAAGAGGGATAATATATTCCACCCACCCCATATTTGCTACCCATTCTTGATAAGAGGGAGGTTTGCTACCAATGAAGTAGGACAAGGATTTCCATTGTGTTAGTCAAGTTGATGGTGAAGGCCTCAATTTAATTGGTTTAAATCAGAATCACAAATAATTCCAAAATGTTAGAAAGAAATCTGAGTAAAGGTAACTATAGTGCTAGGAAAACAACTTTGTATTTGTATTGTAAATGTGTTTATAGAGTTGTTGAGCAGCTTAGTTGTAGAATTTAGATTTATTTTTTCTTGATAAAAAATTGCAGCAAATACAGAAACAAAACAGTGATTATAACTTTGTTCCATGTTCGTTGTCATCCTTTTGATAGTTTGCACATGTATGAAATAGCTATGCACCACATGTATAAAATAAATGTTATGCTAATATTTTGCAAACAACAATTTTGCTTGACAATGAAGGTGTCAAGTTTCGATCAGAGTACAATAGCTTGTATCTTCTAATTGAGTAGAATTTTCTCAAGAGATAAGAGAGAAGCTTATCTCATCTTTTCGGATATAGCCTCATGTTTGGTTAAAACCACACTGACAGTCAATCACTGTGCAAACTGCAACAAGAACATCCACAATAAAATTGTCTAAGTTAATCCACAGGAGGAAAACTAGGAAAAAAAATAGCAATTTCCTTTCCAATTCTCAAAAATTCAGAGTTTAGTAAAAAAAATAACATTTTAATTTTGATTATATTAAATATATTATATTCTGCACAGAAATTGCACCAATAAAAGTAAATTATGTGAGCAGGCTGACCAGCTTAAAGAAAGAATGACAATAAGGAAATACCCAAAATGGGCCTTGATATGGGTTTTGAGTTAGCCATGAAAAATGGAGAAATTAGATTTGTCAAGGAGGCAATAGCGAGAAAAATCGCGGAGGAGAGTGAAAATATATCTTAATTTTAAAAAAGTGTGTAGAGATAAATAAAGTGCTGAATAACAGTGCAAACTACACACCTGCAGTGTGTCACTCCACACAACAAACCTTAAGTAATACAACAAAAAACAACAATTGCAAGTGTTTATGTGATACACAAGAAACTTTCAATACATAAATATTGAATGAAAAAAATGGTGATGTTACCCACTCTGCTAGAGTGGAGAAAATGGTATGTACTGTGAATTAATTACCGTATATACTCGTGTATAAGTCGATCTCATGTATAAGTCGAGGGCAGTTTTGTGACCAACAATTGTGAAATATGCTATGCCTCGTGGATAAGTCGAGGGTAAAACTTGGGACTATGAAATTCTGTGATTTTAGAATTATATACACACACACTCATACAAACACACACTCTGCATTATATACACACACACACTCATACAAACACACACTCTGCATTATATACACACACACTCATAAACAATCTGCATTCTACACACACACTCATACAAACACACATACTCTGCATTATATACGCACACACTCTGTGTGTATATAATGCAGAGTGTGTGTGTGTTTGTATGAGTGTGTGTGTAGAATGCAGATTG
Organism: Pelobates cultripes; assembly: GCA_933207985.1. Classification (NCBI taxonomy): domain Eukaryota; kingdom Metazoa; phylum Chordata; class Amphibia; order Anura; family Pelobatidae; genus Pelobates; species Pelobates cultripes. The sequence goes on from OW240916.1 coordinate 20,213,415, forward strand.
TTTATGAGTGTGTGTGTATATAATGCAGAGTGTGTGTTTGTATGAGTGTGTGTTTGTATGAGTGTGTGTTTGTGTGAGTGTGAACTGGGTGGAAGGAGGGCATTTTTATTATAAATTTTTAATTTTAATATTGTAAGTTTTTTTCTTTTATTTTATTTGAATATTTAAGTTTTTTATTTTTTAATATTAAGTTTTTTCTTTTATTTTATTTGAATATTTAAGGTTTTTATTTTTTAATATTAAGTTTTTTCTTTTATTTTATTTGAATATTTAAGTTTTTTTTATTTTAATATTTTAAGTTTTTTTTATTTTAATAGTTTTTATTGTATTTCTTTTTGTATTTTTAATTTAATTTTTGTCCCCCCTCCCTGCTTGTTAGCTGGCCAGGGAGGGGGGCTCTCACTCCCTGGTGGTCCAGTGGATGGGCTGTGCAGGAGGGGGGGGCTGACAGTGAGAGGTTACTTACCTTCCTGCAGCTCCCTTCTCCTCCGTGCAGCTCTTCTGACAGCTCCCACTGGAAGTCTCGCGAGAGCCGCGGTGACCCCGCGGCTCTCGCGAGACTTCCAGTGGGAGCTGTCAGAAGAGCTGCACGGAGGAGAAGGGAGCTGACAGGAGCTGCAGGAAGGTAAGTAACCTCTCACTGTCAGCCCCCAACAGGACCGCCGGGCTTGTAATGAGCCCGGCGGTCCTGGTCTGTATTATGGCAATGTAAATTGCCATAATACAGACATTAACTCGAGTTTAAGTCGAGTGGGGGTTTTTCAGCACAAAAAATGTGCTGAAAAACTCGAGTATATACGGTAGTATGAGGTGGAGTATATGTACACAATAAATCTTCCAAAAGCAGTTGTAGTAAACTGGTCCTTATTAAAAAGGGGTTCTTCCAATAACAATAGTAATGAACTTGTCCTTGTAGGAGTATATTCTAAAATATAAACATAAATACAAAGAGATAGTGCAATATAGCCAGTTCACAGTAAGATGGTGCAATATATGTGGAAGGTAGAACACTCACAAACGTGGAGCCAATATAGGGACTCAAGAGAAGTGGCTCTGTGGGTGCTAAAGGGACCCACTTCCTTCTTGTTACCGCCTGTGGTATTCAAAAATAGGATGTCCTCCCAAAATGTGATGAGGTAAGGTGCTTTATTACAAAGTGCACAAAAAAATATAAAATATATAAAAGCAAATAAAAGACCCCACAGTTCAGAAGGTATAGTCCTTATATAAGGTGCAAAACGCGTTTCACCTCTAATCAGAGGCTTCCTCAGTTGCTGTTCTATGTTTCCAGATGTATTCCTTTAAATGTCCTCCCCTTGGCGGTCTTTTTCTGCGTTTTTTGCCAGCCGTGGGTTGGATTGGACTTCCGCTTCCGGTTTCGGCTTATGCGTTCCATCGAAAGGACAATCAATATACATGAGGGATTGGAATTTTGACAGAACTCTCTCTTTATATCACTTCTATCATCTCCCCTTGGGAAAGAAACTAAGTGGCTGGGGATTTGAAGCTCGGAATCAGCGCGGACATATGACGTTTGTGTTCCACGGATCATGATCAGATCAAGTATTCTCTTTCATATTAAAGTTAAAAATTTAGAGAAGTTGATGTCACCCAGAATCAAATCAATTCTTGCCGCTGAGCCATGGGGGATAGATCTGTGGGTATAATCTTTCTCATTTGGATGCAACAATCTCCAACAGTCAATTAGTTCGAATTTATTCACTATTTTGTTCATCTCTTTAGCTTGTTTTACTAAGTTTTGATTAATTTTTTGGTTAATGCCCACCTGTTTGTCCATAGTGGGATCGAGTATACAATTGAAGTCCCCTGCTACCACTACTTTCCCTTTTTTAACCTGTTCAATTAACCTTAAGATCCTAATTAGTAACCTAATCGGGTGTTTATTTGGTAAGTATACATTTACAAATGTATACATTGCCCCATTTAAAAGGCCAATTAGAATTAAAAATCTTCCTTCTAAGTCTACATTTTGATATTGACATTCAAATACTGTGTCCTTAGAGAAAATAATAGATACTCCACATTTTTGTTTCTTCTGTTGGGACGCAGTATAGATTAATGTAAATTTTTTGTAGTGCCATAGACGATTGTTTCTAGCTAACCAATGAGTCTCCTGAATAAATCCCACTTTAACATTCTCTCTGGTCATAACATCATATAAAAAACCTCTTTTAACATGGGAGTTTAAGCCTTGCGCATTTATGGAAATGAATCTAATCATATACCATTTTATATATTAAACTACCTAAGATTTTAACCCAAATCAACAAAACATACTTTAAACATACAATAACATTAATCTCATTCATTTCCCAATAGAAATGATTTTCAAACCTAAAACGTAAGTGACCCCAATTTTTACATTTTCAATTTCAAGGGACATTTTATATTGGCGCAAAATCAGACACCAAGAAAGCTCTGTACAATTTAGGATAATGCAGAATATTTCTCGTGAGCCATGGGTGCTTTACGGTGCTATATAATGACTATTGTATTAGCTATAAAACAAGCTTTAAAAAGGTGTTTATTTTCACTATGTAAAAATCAGCCTGCCCATAATATTTAATCGATGGAGATTAATGAGTATTTGAGCGTAATGGGGGATAGAGGGTATGTAATCAGCTTGAAAAAAAGTTACATCAGAGATGGGATAGGTGGAACAGTATCTAGATTCTGGAGAGGAGAGAAAAAGTTTTTCCTTTAGATTATGGGAGCAAACTGATGCTAAAAAAACCCAAACCTCTGGCTATTTGATTGACAGCCAGGGGGGATGTTTCATTAATGATTTATAAAAGTGGCGATTTCTTGACATGCGCATAGTCATCCTCTCTTTTTATTAATAATGTTAACCGTTATTTAAAATAAATAAATAAATAAAAACATTCCCATAAAACACAGACACACTTGAAGTTGGGTTAAAATTATCACAGCTTTATTAGAATTATTTTGAGATTGTATTTAATAATTAAATAAAGGTCATTTTCAACAACACTTAATGACATCACAGCACCATAACTTTTACATAACTTTATCCACAGACAATGACCCCACCATAAATAACATCAATATAACACAAACAGTTAACATGGTCACCAAGGACATCCATTTCCACTTGTAGAGGTATACCGACAGGGCCGGCCTTAGGCAATTAGGCGCCCTGTGCAAAAAGTCTTCACGGCGCCCCCCCCACCTCCCACCAAGTTGCCTGAATACAGTAACACACACAGGCACCGGGGACGTGTGTATCACGAGGCAAACAAGGCATCTGCCTTGAGCGCCACTTTGCAGGGGGCGGCAAAAAAAAGCATCCCTCCAAACCCCCAGGCAGATCCCTTGCTTGCCTCGCATCCTGGGGGCTCAAGAGCTGACCGGCTGGCCACTTTTGAGCCCCCCCAAGGCTGGCAGCGGGCAGCGAAGGAGCATACTCACCTGAGCTCTTCCTGCTCAGCTTCCTCTGCGCCGCTTAATGAAGCCGGGAGCCAGAATATGTCGTCAGTCCGGCTCCCGGCATCACTAAGCGCTGCTTACTCAGCCTGTGCGCCCCCTGCCTGCCTGCCCAGCAGCCACACTGGACTGCTGGTAAGAAATACACTCCAGCTTTCCCAGGGAGGCTGGGTGGATTTAAAATAAATGTAAAAAATATTAGTTTGTGAGTGTTAGTGGAAATGTCTGTGTGTGTGTCTGTGAGTGTTTATTTTGAAGTGAATGTGTGTGTGTGTGTGTCTGTAAGTGTGTAATTGTGTGTGTCTGTAAGTGTGTAATTGTGTGTGTCTGTAAGTGAATGTGTGTGTGTCTGTGAGTGAATGTGTGTGTTGGTCAGTGAGTGTATGTGTCAGTCAGTGAGTGTGTATGTCAGTCAGTGAGTGTGTATGTGTCAGTCAGTGAGTGTGTATGTGTCGTCAGTGAGTGTGTATGTGTCAGTCAGTGAGTGTGTATGTGTCGTCAGTGAGTGTGTATGTGTCGTCAGTGAGTGTGTGTCGGTCAGTGAGTGTGTAGGTCAGTGAGTGTGTAGGTCAGTGAGTGTGTATGTGTCGGTCAGTGAGTGTGTGTCGGTCAGTGAGTGTGTGTCAGTCAGTGAGTGTGTGTCAGTCGGTGTGTATGTGTCGGTCAGTGGAGTCGTGCATCTTTCAGTGAGTGCTTGCGTCTGTCAGTGAGAGTGTGCATCTGTCAGTGTGTGTCCAAGTAATAGTGTATGTGTGTATGTCATTGTTTGTCAGTGTATATGAGAGTGTGCATCTGTCAGTGAGTGTGCGTCTGTCAGTGAGTGAGCGTCTGTCAGTCAAAGTGCGGCCTTGACAGGAAGGGGTGGGGGAAATTTAAACTTGGTTACAGGCATGTACACACACACTCAGTTAAAGGCAGTCACACATACAGGCACAGGCACAAACAATGGCACAGCTACAGCGACACACACAGACAGACAGTCACATAGGCAGTCACACACACAGACAGACAGTCACATAGGCAGTCACACACACAGACAGACACACAGTAACACACACATAGACAGTTATACACACACAGGCAGGCAGTCACACAGATAGAAAGTCACACACACAGACAGATAGTTACAGACAGACACACACAGGCAGGCAGGCAGTCACATACAGGCAGTCACACACACAGACAGACAGTCACACACACAGACAGTCACACAGACAGACAGTCTCACACACACAGGCAGTCACACACACGGGCAGTCACACAGACAGACAGTCACACAGACAGACAGTCACACACACAGGCAGTCACATACATGGGCAGTCACATACATGGGCAGTCACACAGACAGACAGTCACACACACAGACAGTCACACACAGGCAGGCAGTCACACACAGAGACAGTCACACACACACACAGAGACACAGTCACACACACACACACACACACAAGGACAGGCAGTCACACAGACAGTCACACACACACACACACACAGACAGTTACACGCACACAGGCAGGCAGTCACACAGACAGACAGTCACACACACACACAGACAGACAGTCACACAAACAGGCAAACAGTCACACACACACACTTACCTCTTTCCAGTGGATGCAGTTGGCTGATGGGGAAGCATCTTTCCCTCTTCCTGTACAGCCGGGGCTTCGGGAGGTATTAGCCCCGTCTCCGCCTCTCGATAAGCCCCGCCTCCGCCGCTCGGTAAACCCCGCCCCCTCTGCCGCGATTTTTATTTATTTATTTTTTTAAATAGACCCGGGTGGAGAACAATTAATCCTCCAGCCAGGTACCTCTTTTAGCTCCCCTGCACTCCGGCCATGAGTGAGCTGTGTCGGCCACAGGGCGCCCCCTGTTCCATGGCGCCCTGTGCGGTCGCACAGCTCGCACACCCCTAAGGCCGGCCCTGTATACCGAGATACCACTACACACCCAGGTTCCGAGCTACTGACGAGCTGGAACCTACCAAAACCAATCCAAACATAATATTGCTCCTGAACTTAAACTATATCCCACCTGCTGAGCCGACCTACCCCCCAATTTCTCTCCATCCCCTGCCGCTGTGACCAAAGGGGGGAGGAAACTGAAACACGCTATCCACCATAACAAATTAGGGAGGGAGGGTGATTTTAAGTGAAAATGTTCAATTAAAATGGCTTATCACCTAAAATGTCCAATATATATATATATATAAATTGTAGACAGTCCTTGCACTCACGCTTTAATAAGATGCTTGCCGGGTGCTTGAAATCCAGGAAAAATTCAAATATGTATAGGCAGTGATCAGCACTCTCGGACTTGTAAAAGTCAAAACTTATAGTTTATTAATAACCCATTAAAAATCAGATCAACGTATCAGTCCCAGCAGGGACTTTCATCAGGATCAGGCATAGACTAACTAACTGACAAGATTCACATTTCCATATGTCTGCCTCCTAGCTATGTCAAGGCCCCTTCCACCTAGCTTTGCTTTTCTATGGGTATCTTCTTACCTTAAACCATTCACCTCTCCCCTTCTGTTTATACTGGACATATACAATGTTATTTACTAAGTCAGAGACTGACCATGGATTCGACAATTTTATCACTTTAGAACTCCCCGGCCGGTTTCTGATAATTCTCAACCGCTTTTTGCGCTGCTAAATACCAAATAGGCTTGTGGACGTCAGGAAAAAGTTTGTCTGAATCAATTTGTCTGAAAACATTTTTTAATGGTTCGGTCAGACCAAATTTTGTCCATGTGGTGGTTTGATTCTTATGAATTCTGTCCATGCAATTGCGTAGGGTAAAAAAATATATATATAATTTTAAAAAAAAATATTCGGATTAATAGAAATGGCGAGAAAATTAGCAAATGTAATGCAATTGAAGAAAAAAGCTGCCTCTTCTTTATTCCATTCCCATTTTTAGGCTGCAAGAATGGAAATTAGAATCGCAAGACAAACAGAATGGTTCATTTGCCCCTCTGGTGTTTCAGTTTGCAGAATTCGGACGAATCTCCAATCTCCCAAAATTCAAATGAATCATTTTAAGCCAAATGCACAAGTCTACAACAGAACTAAAAAATAAATAGGGCTGCCTGCCTTAACAAAACTCTCTCTTCAAAACCAATCTACAGATACAAAATGTCAAACTATGCCCAAATCACAGGAAACTAGTCAAAAGAAAACAAACATGCATTGCATTACTTACCTTTGCTCCCTCAGCTTGCCAACCTCCATTGCAGAAATCAATCTTGATAATCATATGATTCCCCCATAGGAAAGCATTGGGAAGCTATTTTGCAGGCGCAGTAAATGCCGCACTGCACCAATTAGCATCTCATCATAGAGATGCATTGAATCAATGCATCTCTATAAAGAGGGTTTAGCATCGTCCATACAGAGCATGGAGACGCTGAATGTAGGTTCTCCAGACTGTGCAGCACAGGCATAGGAAGCACCTCTAGTGGCCGTCTGAGTGACTGCTACTATTATTAATATTATTGCCATTTATATAGCGCCAACAGATTCCGTAGCGCTTTACAATATTACTAGGCAACAAATTAATTGCACAGCCTGCAGGGACAGGCTTTGCACACCAGAACGAAATTAAGCTGCAGTGTTTCTGGTGACTATAGTGTCCCTCGAATTTGGAAATAAATAGAGAAGTAGAGAAGCACACTAAACGGACATACTGTAAACCATCATCATATACTACAAAATACATGCAGATTACATATCACAGAAAACTGCACGCTTAATATTGATAAAAAGGCTAACAAATGTAAAAACTGTGTGATATGCAAAATCATGATAAACCCTTATCTTAAAGAAATCAGATAAACATATTTGGCCAATTACATTTGTAAGATTTCTGTTATGAAAAGATCAGTGTTCCAAACCTCGCCACAGCCCAGCTGTTCATCATAAGATTCTAGAACAGCTCCTGTCATCTGCTTTAGATTACACCAATTACAGGTCCCTGCAGAATCTCCCATTATTTGCAATCATGCCGATCTTCGGATTAACACCCTACTCTATTCTGGAATGCAAGCGCTCAGTGAAAAATTATTCCTCCGTCAATCCCCCCCCCAAAATCAATCTTCACTTGTTTTCCTTTGATGGGAGGGGACCCCATTATCTGCTTACTAATTCCCAGTATGGGTTTTCTTTAAAAGGTTCTAACTATACCAGTGCCATCATACACATTCCCTTAATATCAAACATGTAACACATTTACTACCTTTGCCGAGTACTACTGAGCTGATTATAAATGAACTAAATTTTCATTAATGTTCTATTAAACATTAGTAAAATTAGAAAAACGTATTCCATTTAAGAAATACTTGCTACGGTCCTGGATTCGGTGACACAGTTCAAATTTTCAGTCCTCGTTCTGTATTCATGGGACACTGTTGTCCATATTTGTATAGGTTATGGTGTAAGGATGTCACCTAACCCAGTTTCATTCTGTCAGGAATAGGTATACCGTAACACTTAAAGGAAACAGTAGAGGTATACGTACCGGTCCTTAGAGTAGCCGGGTTAGTGCCTAAAACAGATATATGAAATGTCTGCAAGCAGAAAAAATAAATGAGAGACAGGCCAATGTCAGGATAACAGAAATACACAGAATCGATAGCCAGGCTGAGGTCAGGATAACAGAAAGCAAGAACAGTCAAAAAGCAGAGTAACAGGGATTGTCATCTTGTCTATTGGATGTGTGCAAGTTGGCATGGTGGTAGGTGTCTGTGGTGGATTCGGGGGCCCTTAAGGGGGGTCCCTGAGTGAATAAATATTTCTTTAAGCACTGCCTTTGTCTGGTAAAGAATCACGTTACCTGAAGAGACTAATTAGTGTTCTGCAATTACATAGATATTGCGTTAAGTTGTAGTTGGTGGGTTTTTATCATTAAGTTTATAAATTGTCTTGGTGGTGGCAGTGTTAAAATAGTAATATTTATATTATTATGGTTAAGTGTGGGTGGTGTTAAGGGTGATTTTGTCATTTTTTCCAGTCTAGTGCAGACAAATAGTGAACTTTAACCCTTTCACCACCACAACTACGCCACGCACACTCTTGAAGTAGGCTGCGTTCGTGACAGTATACACCATTAAAAAAGTGACACATAGGCTGACACTATAACAGGAGACCAATGGGAGGCTTCCAAGTCATATACGAACTCATCCCTAGAACTCAGAAGAGCGCTGCGAGGGACAGGTATTGTGACACTTTCTACCTGGTGTGTGTTTAACTGCAGTAATTTGCAGGAAAAAAAAATCACTGGAACTTTAAGTCCAACACTTCAATCAAACAGATCACCGAAGAAAGTTTAAGCATCCATCTTTTTATACAAGTAGTTGTACTACATGTGCATGCTGGGCAGATATTTCAGCCAAATTATAGCTTGTTCTTACAGGCCCCCTTCCAAATGGACCCCATATATAGCTCTATTCACAAAATTATGAATTCACCTTACGGTAAGCATATGGCTAGGTTTCTTATTACTTGTCTTCTGTTCATTAACTTCTAGCATGTTACAGGTTAACTCCAGCTCAGAGGGACCCTTTCATCAATATACAAAGCCTTAGAATTACTTTAAATAACTGCCGGTTTCGTAAAACAGCAAAGGAAAATATTACAGCAACAGTAAAGTTGGAATATTGTTCTCTAAACCCACAGGCAGCCATTGACAAAGTTCCAAGCAATAGGAAAGTGCGGTAAGAATCTGTGTAATGCTAGATCTTGTGTAAATATAGCGAAAACAGCTTTATGGCCAGAGTTGAGTAAAATGCTAATTCCAGCAAAATCCCAAATAACAGCCTTGGGGACTTATAAGAGAAGATAAAAGGGTTTCCTTGGAAGGCTTCTGTGACATTGCTGGCTTCACAAATCTGACATTTGGAGGAAAATTATGCTCACCACTCACCGACATGCACTGCTAAACGCCACGTACGTGGAAACAATTGTGCTGATTCAACTTTAGGAGTACAGTCTCACCAAAAAAAAAATTCTTTTTTTTTTTTTTTTTTTAATTACTGAAATAAAAGTATGAATGTTTAACATTTTGTTTTAAAACTCCCTAGATTTGCAGTAAGCACTGCCGATTAGAAGTATACAAAATCTAGGCTTTTCTTGTCAAAGAAAACACACTTTCACCATGAAAATCTAAATTAGATTATGGCTTGGTCGGCTCCTTTGGGTTTTATTGAAACACAGTGTGTCCGTGAAAAAGGCTGCAATTCTGTGAAAAAAAATGTTTTGTTTCTATGAAAATGAAATTCCAGACCAGGCTATTTCTAGGGGACAAATTGCAAAATAACTGCCCCTGACTGTCTGTCCTGTAACACATGAGAGAATGGAGGCTGGATTCTAAGGGACATGTGTAAACCAATGAATACTATTGATTTTTAGTGCAATGCAGTTCACATGCTTAGTATTATGTATCTGGCACGTGGCACGAGCAATGACAACAATTCTAACTCTGTGCAAGCATACACTACATCGAAGGTTTTCTTCAATGTCTATTATAAGGGACAAGACAGAATGCCAGTAACAAATGCACACTTATGGCACTGCACAGTAACCATTCTGCAAATAAATATATATATCTACCAAATGTGTTTCCTATTAAGGGTTAGTAAGTATGTAGGGGTTTATAAAAAATACCCTTTCTGTGAAGCTGAAGGAAGCAAGGTGAATTGTTGGTGTAGGATCCATCTAAGACGTGGCAGGTGGGCTTACATCTAACGGCCACTGGAATTATTAAATAACCTCTATGCATAGGGATTGGGACTAGTGCGCAGTGAACTCTTTTTTTCCCCCTTGCTTGTTTTGTATATGTATTTACATACACATTCAAAGATTTTTTGTTTTGTTTTGTTTTGTGTCGTTTGTAAGAAACAATATCTGGTTAAACGGTGAAAAAAGTACTTTAGACGCCCGAGGAGAAGTATTGGCAAGCTTGTAAAGGGATACACTGTCACATATATGGCGAGAAACAGAAAAAGGAGAACGTATTAAGGAAAACAGGCGAGTACGGAAGGATGGATAGGAAAAAAAAAAAAAAGAATATTGGGGGAGAGTAAGATGGGCAGAGGGTTATCATAACTGGATTTTACCTCTAGACATCCCAGGTCATTACTCCAAACTTGCGAAAGAGCGGGTGAAGGAGACAACAAGGTCACCACGCCATCCTACCGAGTCCCACCACTTAAAACTTTCAAATGTTCAGCCACTCCTAGAGTCCGATGAAACCGGAGTGACGTTTATCTCTAGTAACCATCGGTGATCCCCCCCCACTCTGGAGTCCCCATTTCTCAATGTGGGTCTTACTCTCTGATTCCAGAATTTGTGGAGAAGGCTAAAGGCAGCATCTATGACTATTTACAAGACTTGCTGTATTTCTCTACGGATGAAGAAATGCTTTGTACAAGGTATGTTCCACATGTGAGGGGTAACCTGGAAGACACTAGTTTTGAGACATCATGAACCCTCCACCTAAACATCAGTGGCCAATCTGGCAGATTCATTCAGCATAGGGAGCAGAGGGAAGTGAATTTATACCATGGATGGGAACAGGAAATTAGGTCAGTGTGAATAGAGTTTGCCACTGGCCAGAGAAAATCAAGAGGATATACAAAACGCGTATTGAAATGCCTTAAGCCTGTATTAGGCAGCTGGCTTTCTCCTATTTAATGGTTAAGAACGCGGATAAGAATAAGGAAAGCGGACTATTATCGTTATCATAGATGATCTTTGAGACATACTGTCTAAGTTTTCAAGTCTGTAATTTAGGTAAAGTTTAGTTATACAGGAATAAAAGTATTTACTAAACCTGTAATTGTGCAGAATTGGAAAGGGAATTATGTGAATAGACCCAGCCTTAGTGAATAGACCCAGGCTCCGCTACATTTCAGTTTAATAAAAGATCTAAAAAAAAAAAAAATATATATATATATAGATATATATATATATCAATCATACAGCATGCATTGTGCACCCTCAGAAAATAAAACTGCACAAAATGTATCCAGTACCACATTCATTCTATACTGCAGCGATTATAAAAATGTACATTCTAGTTTGAAAAACTAAACTAAAACATGTGATATTCTTTTTATCTCCAAAAGAGGGGGACAGCTATGGGGACCAGGTTTGCTCCCAGTTATGCCAATCTCTTCATGGCGGATTGGGAAACTACCGCCGTTTGGGGACGGCATGCCTGGGAGCATAATCTGGTCTCCTATTTTAGGTATATAGACGACCTGTTTTTTATATGGAAGGGCTCTGAAGAAAGTTTGAACTCTTTTATATCTCATCTTAATTTTAACAATAGAGGTATCATTCTAACTTGTGAATATAGTAAAAATTCAATTAATTTTTTAGATCTAAATATTTTTATCAAAGATGGCAAAATACATACGAAAACATTTTTTAAGAAAGTATGTACTAACACAGCAATCGACCAAACTAGTTGCCACTATAAACCATGGCTTGAAAGCGCTCCTAAAAGCCAATTTTTAAGAATACGCCGGAATTGTTCTCAAATAAATGATTTTAATGAACAATCTGTTATTTTAAAGAAGCAATTTATTGAAAAAAATTATTCTTGTACTCTTTTGGATAATACTATAGACACAGTTAGAAATGAACCTAGAGAAAGTCTTTTAACGTATAAGGATAAAAATATTTTAGAAGCCCCCAATCTTCCTATAATTTTTAATTATAATAACAAAAGTGGTTTTATTAAAAAAACTGTTAAAAAACATTGGCATCTTTTAAGACAGGATGATCTGCTCAAAGAAATTTTACCAACACAGCCCAAAATTGTTTTTAGGGGGGCACCTAATTTTAGATCAATTTTAACTAACAATTATACCAAAGAAATTAAAAATATTAATCACACTTTTTTAGAAGGGGCAAAAGGTTTTTACAAATGTAAACGCTGTACTGTATGCAAAAATACTGATCTAACAACCAAATCAAAAACTACTAGTTTTAAATCCAACCAAACCAACAAAAGTTATAATATAAAAGACTTCATTGGGTGTAATACTACCAACGTTATTTATTTATTAGAGTGCCCGTGCGGCCTCCAATACGTGGGTATGACCACCAGATGTTTAAAGATAAGACTAGCAGAACACTGCAGGAATATAAGAAATGGATATCTTAACCATTCTGTATCCAAGCATTTTATTAATCATAATCGAGACCCAAAATTTCTCAAATGTTTAGGAATTCAAAAATGCCAAATACCTTGGAGAGGTGGAAATATAAAAAACATTCTTGGCAGATCAGAGATGGAATGGGTATTTTATTTACAGACCCTAACACCCCAAGGTCTAAATGTAGACTTTGATTTATTCAATTTTTTATAAACCCTGCAATTGTATTGTTTTTCCTATTTATTTGTTTTTTATTAAGTGGTTTTATTATACTGACCCATCTATTTATAACAGTTTATTTATCTCTTGCATGTCTTTCTGTTATTATTCTACTTGTATTTATGCTCCTTTTCCTGTGTATTTCAAGGGCAGATCTATTTTATATATTTTTTAACTATCATTCTACCCTCCATTTATATAATGTATTTTATATATTGATGCTTAAAACTTCATTTCCCATTATTCTTTTGGCTTTGGTCACGTGACCCGCGGGTACTGAAGCTATGTGACGCCGCGGGTCACGTGACATAGCCCTACTCCTCCCTGCTGCCCGTGCGTGCCGTCCTTTTTAGTATTAGCCGCACGGACAGCTCACACACTATCTTCCAGCTATGGTCACGTGACCCGCGGACACTGGAGGTGTTCGACGCCGCGGGTCACGTGACACTGTCTAACCCCTCCCAGCTGCCCGTGCGTGCCGCATTAGCCGCACGTACAGCTTATCATCAGCTTGCTTCCTTGCGGTCACGTGGCCCACGCACTACAAATCCCATGGTGCTTAGCGGGTCACGTGACACGCACGATTTATTCATTTTAGGTTTATATATACAATATAACCTTCGTTTTTACATTAAAAGCATGTTAATAATATTGTAATATTCAATATATTAATACTGTATATTCTTTTTTAGCTTTTTATTGTATATACTGTATGTACAATTTGCACAGCTCTAATTGGTGCGCAATTTTGGCGCCAAATTTGAATCTATGCATAAGTTATATATACTCCTCTTGTGCCAGGTTATGTTCTTATCCCAATTTGATAAAGCCTATCAGGCGAAACGCGTTATTGGTTTTTATATTTTATATTAAACAATTGGTTTTATATTCTATATCAAATAAATTATATATTATATTACTTATTCCTTTTACCATTTTATTCACTGTTCCTGGCATATCCTAAGGTGGGGATCATACCACCCATGCGTTAAATAGAGTGCAGAAAGGACTGCACTCTACTTGTGAGTATATTTTATTTTCTTTTAACTCCTTTTACCAAATATTCCATCAGAGAGCACTATTTGCTGTTTTTCTCTCTTTCTGAGAATTGGATACCGGCACTCCCCAGGAGGAAAAGCACCCCTATAAGCGGAGGGTTGTCCGCTGTATGCCCATCAAACTAGAGCTAGTTCTAGCTCATGGAAATGTGAGTGCAAAATCTATATTTTATATTCACTACCACTTATTTATACTATCTGCACGATTGGTTTTCTCTCCCATTGTGTCTTTCATATCGTGAGACGGACAACTGAAAACAAAGGAGACACTACACCAGTTTGGACAATATTGGAACTTTCTTGTATTACTGTAACTAATCTGACTGGGACTTTGTTTCATTATTATATATATATTTTTTTTTTTATTCTATTAGGCGCAGCCTTTTCTGTGTTTTCTTGTATAAAACATGTGATGTGTCTGCCATCTTGTGGACATTATCAGTATTGCTACAATTATTTGCATTGGGATGCTTTTGTTTGGTAAGCTGAAAGGAACATTGCAAGTACAATAACCACTACACTGTTTGGCTTCTTACCTGAGGTCCACCAAGTGCCACTCACTGCCCCATCCCTTCCCTTCAAATCTGAGCTGGAACCTCCTGTTTGGCGTATTCCTTAAAGGGACTCTCCAGTGCCAGGAAAACATTTTAGTTTTCCTGTCACTGCAGGACCCTGTAGTGCCCCTATCCCTCCCACCCCCCATCCCAAACACCTTCAGTGACTTACCGGAGTCCAGCGCCGATGTCCCTCGGCGCTGGGTCAGGCTCTGCCTACTCTCCTCCGCCGACGTCAGCCGGCAGGGGAGACCTAATGCACATGCACTGCCTTTTTCCTCTTATCCAGCCCCTCTGTGTCTCTTTCACTCCCATCCCCTTTGTATTTCCACCCCCAGGCCCTTCTGTGTGTCTCTTTCATCCCCAGCCCCTCTGTGTGTCTTTCTCCTCCCCCTCATGTCTCTGTGTGTCTTTCTCCCCACTCACGCCCCCTGTGTGCCACTCTCCCCTCCATGTCCTTTAGTGGTCCTCTCCCCTTCCTGTCCCTTAGTTCCCTCTCTGTCCCCTAGTGTTCCTCTCCCTTCCCCATCCCTTAGTGATGCTCTCCCTTCTCCTTCCTGTCCATTAGTGGTCCTCTTCCCTGCCCCTTAGTGTTGCTCTCCCCCCCTTACCTGTCTCTTAGTGCCCCCCTCATCCTCCTCCTGTCCCTTAGTGTTCCTCTCCCATCCCTCCTCTGTCCCTTAGTGTTCCTCTCCCCTCCCCTTCCTGTCCATTAGTGTTCCTCTCCCCTCTTATCTGTCTCTTAGTGCCCGCCCATCCTCCTCCTGTTCCTTCGTGCTCCTCTCCCCCCCCCCCCTGCCCCTTGGTGTTCCTCTCCCCCCCTCCTACTCTTGTCTTAGTGCCCCCCATACCACAGTGTTCCTCCACCCCCCTTCCCTCTTTTTTAGTGGTCCCCTCCTCCCTCTTAGTGTTTCTTTTTCCTTCCCTCCCCTGTCTCTTAGTGTTTCTCCAACCCCCTTACCTGTCTCTCAGTGAGCACTTCCTGTCAGTCCGGCCCGGTACAGGAATCAGAAGCTCCTGTACCGCGGTCTGCTCGGCCACGCTTATACCGAGTGACTGGCAGGAAGGAGCGCTGTGCGCCCACTACCTGACGGTCACTCTAAGCTAGCGCCCCCCAGGGCCGGTGCGCCCTAAGGAGGCCGCCTGTACCGCCTTATGGACGCGCCGGCCCTGCAATACACACACATTCATATACAGTGTCATATGGACACTGTATCGGTCACATACACACACACAGCCAGTCACATAATTACACAATATAAGTAACAGTCACATACAGGCCAGGGTCCCTAGTGTCTAGTGTTGGAGAGGCAGGCATTCCTTCCTGCTTCCAGTCTGTGCAGCAGGGGTTCTCGACTTGGTGACGCCCTCTTAAAAAATGATCTCTGGGGGAGTTTCTAGGGTTGGGAGGTTTTCAAGGCTGCATTCTAAAGCAGCCACCTACTCTCCTGAGTCCTACCGTGTTCCAAGCTGCGACACTCTTCCCTGCAGCGCCCCCCTCATTCTAGTGCTTGGTCACAAATGCCCCTTCAAATTACCCTGGCAGTCCGGTGGTAAAGAGCAGGAAGCACACATCAATGTTAAATCAGAGCGCAGACTGAGAATCTCTGAGCCTGTGCTCTGACTCACTAACTGAGCACCGGAACCATGAGGCAGAGAATATGATCTGACTGCACCTACTCCTGGTGCGCGCTAGTGGAAATTTAATATGCTGGTGTCCCCAACTTGCGAGCTGTGTTGGCCGCCGGGCACCTCTGTTGTCATGGCTCTCTGCGTGACCGCACAACTTGCACACCCCAAAGGCTGGCCCTGCTGACAGATACACTGGCACTCACTCTCAATGACACACACACACACACAAACACAGCCACAGAGTGTTGCGCTGGAGAGAGGAAAGGGCTGGATGCAACAGCGGATTATACAGTGGCTCTGTGAGCAGTTTGCTCACCTTATCTTTTCTCAGCCCTCTGCCGCTGTGGTACGTGCGTCCCCTCCTCCCACTTTGGGCGGCCGCTCTTGCCCGCTGGTTCATCTGAGCCCTGGATCATCTCTCCGGGCCCGGTACAGGAGCCGGAGTCTGGGACCGAGACTTCAACGGGCCCGCGTGTCAGCCACCCGGCACGCGGCCTGCTCTCTCCTCTTCCCCTCATGACAGGGCTGCGGCGATGAGAGTGGACCGCGCTCCAACACAATCCTGTGGTCTGGATATCGTTCGAAGGCCGGCCTGGGTGCCGCATGGGTGGCGATTTTACCCTGAGGCCGGTGGTGGTGAGTAGGCCCCCTTGGGGCCACGTAGGGTGGTACCCTCCCACCACCGTTAGGAGGTGGGATTGGGGGCTCTCGGGCTGCTGCTAGCCTCTCAGGTGTAGTGGGGGCCCTTCCCCTGCTCCCCTTGTCTTCACAGTGTGTGTGTGTATTGGGGGCAGTGTGTATGTGTATTGGGGGCAGTGTGTATGTGTGTGTGTGTATTGAGGGCAGTGTGTGTATTGGGGGCAGTGTGTGTATATGTGTATGTATTAAGGATGTGTGTGTGTATTGGGGGCAGTTTATGTGTGTGTGTGTGTATTGGTGGCAGTATGTGTGTGTTTTGGGAGCAGTGTGTATTGGGGAGCATTCTGTGTGTGTATTGGGGGGCAGTGTGTGTGTATGTGTGTGTTTATCTAGGGAGGGTGTGTGTGTATTAGGGCAGTGTGTGTGTGTATTTAGGGAGAGTGTGTGTATATTGGGGAGCAGTGCGTGTGTATATTGGGGAGCAGTCGAGTGTGTGTGTGTGTGTTTGTGTGTGTATATACTAGGGAGCAGTGTGTGTGTCCCTTCTTACCTTTGCTGAGGGAGGGGGGATATTTCCTGCAATCCCTGGTGGTCCGGTGGGGAAGCCTTGGTGGTCCTAGTGGTGAGAGTGAACTCTAGTGTGCAGCTCCTGGGCTAGAGTTCACTTTTGTGAGAACTGGAGCATTGCCATGGTAACCGGGGGGTTGTCCTGCCTCGGCACTTCATTTGACTTATGGGGTGACCTGGAGGGCTGTGATTTCTTCCTGATTGCATGTGATGGCTGGCCCTATTGGAAGCGCCCTTGGTAACCTTCACCTGTCTATGGTTGCTGCAGTTTCGGCTGCTTTTGGGGCAATTCTGGGTCGGAGTAGTGCAACGCTACTTTGCCAGTTAGCTGGCGTGCCACTGGCCTTCCTCAGAATCAGGAGGTTTGTCCATGTTCAGGGTTTCCCTAGGTCTGCTACAGCAAGGCTTGGGACGAGGAGTGTGAGCTGGGGAGGTTTTCTGTCTCACCAGCTCGATTGCGAGCTCGGATACTGCTGGGGGGCTTAGGTGTCCTCTGGTGTCTCCCCTTCGGCGATCTTGTCTCTCTGCTTGGGCATTGGTTTTACAATTTTAAGCCTAGCGTTTGGCGGTCTGCTCCTAGGGAATTTGTGATGCAGTCTCCTGTTGTCTTTGGGCAGGGTAAGTGTTTGGATTTGTGGGCGGTTACTGGGATCTGACATTTGTCCCGGGTTAGTTTTTCTGTCTATTGTCGGACCACCAGTTTTTTCATGGTCCTCTCTTGGTTCAGGCAGATGGGAGTTTTCCGTTTTTGGGATGGCAGTGTTGGGTGTCAATAGTGCTGTTTTGGGGGTCCCTCTTCTCGGATTGGCGCTGCGATGGAGGCCTCACGGATGGGTATGCCAGACCCGGTGGTCCGGGGATCGGGATTCTAGGGGGTTTGCTTTGGGGTCGTCTTACTTGATGCTTTCTCTCCTCGGGTTTCGTCCTCCCTCCACCCAGGGTGACTTGGCATTCGCTCATATTGAGGGTGGCAGATGGTGTCTGGCGGGGAGGTGAGCTCTAACGTTTCATGCCTTCTGAAGCATAGGTTTGCTGTTTCGGTGCCAGGGGCATGAGGTGGGTACAGCTCCTCCCTGAGTTGGTTGAGCTCTCTCGTCTGCCTGGAGCTCATACTGTGTTGGGCATGCACCTGGCGAGGTAATGACCTGGGGACAGTACCAGTTTTAGGATTTTGTGCCTATGTAGATGCGGGACTTCTCTTGGATCTTGATTTTGTTCCCTGTTGTCAGCTTCATTTGGTCGGTGGTTGTCGCTCAAACCTTTTGGCACTGGGCCCTTAGCCAGGGTGCTATGGAACATTGTCGGGTGCATTTGGTCAGAGGATCTCAGAGTTTTGTCATGGGGGCGCGGGGAATTTTGGTCAGCATCGGGTTTTGGGAAGGAGTCAGCGACTTTGTTTTGCCTGTGTGGGGTTCAACTACGGGCTCAACCGCGTTCATCTTGCCATCCAGGAAGCGGTGGAACAGGCCATGGGTTGCTTGGGTGGGAGCCCCTGCTGATTTCAGGCTTATAACAGCAGGGTTGTGGCGGAGCTGTGTCCTTGCCAATCATGGTTGGAGATGGGTTGACAGGAAGAGTGATAGTGTGGATAATGGTCGGGTCTCAACCCCCCTGTCTCTAATGGTAAGCAGTGAAGTTGCAAATGTGGTCGTGCCCCACTGAGCTACAAAAATGTCGGCTGGTGGTGAGCATTAAAAGGTTAAAAGGGAATTTTGTGGCCGAGGGGGAAGGTGAGAGCCTTATGGGTGGCCGAGGGGGGAGGTGAGAGCCTTTTGGGTGGTTGTAAGTATATGTGGTTGGTGAATTAGATTGGCAAGGACGGTTTAATTAAGTTATATATTGTATGTCACAATGTGTTTGTCATGTGTTAATTTATTAATCTGTTATATTTATGGAGTTCATAATAAATTGATGCAGTATTTATATGGAAATAAATGCTGTGGCCCAATTCGTCCAGTTCCCTCTACGTACATACATGGTAGGTACTTTTTTTTTCTTTTTTTTTACAGGCTATGTATGGAAGAGCTCATTCAATATCAGTTCGTGTTCAGGAGTGGATAGCGATGTATGAAGAGGTTCTAAGAATTCTGTGGACTGACATTTATTGTACTAAGGAGAGAGGACAATGCACCCCAAACAGAGTAACAAATGTTGACCCCACAACCATTCCACATTTAGACATGTTTCCATTTTATCTCATAACCCAGATCTACCAGACAAATTGTACTGGCTAATTTCACCCCATGTAGCAGAAGGAGAGGGTGAGGTAATAAACGCAGAGAGCAGGGATTAGAGGTTATATCAGTATTTTGCTTCCTTGTGAAAAAAAGAAGGTTTAGCCATCTTGTTTACGTGCTTGCAGTGCCGTAGAACATTTCTTTGCCTATGGAGGGTTTATATCTGACAATAAAGGGACAGAATTTATTAAATTATATATCATATTGCAAAGTAGGGCACATACACATGATCTTTGATCGTCTTTTTCCAAAATAATACGCATAGCTGGGTTAACGCTTTAAAGAGACACCTTAAGCCAATTCATTCTTTAAAATGCATTTTTTAGATAAAACATTCCAACTATTGCAAAAATAAAGATTTAAAAAAATAAAAATAATTAAAAATACACACACTTGCTGAAATCCTTACTTGGCAGATTCTACAGCGAGCGCTCGTCAAACCTGCTAGTCATGATTATATAACTCAGCTTATTGTATGCGTTGCTGCCACATTAATGGATTCTCTGGGAATCGAAGTTCAATTGTCAGCTTTTTATTGTAGAAACAGAACGAAAGCAGCTGACCTACAATTCCCAGAAGCCTAAGTTATGACATCATTTAAACTCTGCAGGTGCGTAGCATAGCCCAGCGGCTTATGGAGCAAACTTATAATAAAATACATTTAAACAACAACAAAAAACTTAAAAATTAAAAAAAAGAAAAATACCTTTCACATCTTCAATATCTCACTTTCTGTGGCGATTGCCCATATTTTGGCCCAAAAAACACGTTTCATCTATTTTCTATCAAAATATCAGACTGACAATTTTTTAATGTGTCAGAGTGTATACCAAAGCAATAGATCACACAGTAATGTGTATTTTATAATACAATAAAAGCGTTTGAAAATGTGTGAATCATACACTTTAGTATTGTGACAAGGTATGTTTAAAAGTTACTTAAATGGTTATCAGTTGGTCATTAACCCCTTAAGGACGCATGACGGAAATTTTCTGTCATGCTGGTCCTACCCTTAAGGACACATGACTGAAAATTTCCGTCATGCAGTAGTTTTCCAGCAGGGTCTATTACCTTGCTGGTAACTATGAGCCCCAGGTATCATTTGATTCCTGGGGCTCCCCTCTCTCACCTGGGGCCAGAATTAGTGGCCCCAGACTGACTGATGCTCTGTTTCCAGAGCTCTAAGTGAGCGCTGCAAACAAGCATTTAAATGGGGATTTAAATCCCCACTATTACAATTTGGTGTGATCAGGGTTAAATCCCTGCTCACACAAGGGAGTTCCAGGTATCAATGGAAACCTGGGGCTCCCCTCTATCAGCTGGGGACATTTTTAGTGACCCCAGCCTTTTTGATGAGTTACATGCAGTGCTGGAAGTCAGCTCGGCCTGTATCTGCTTAAATAGGCATTTAAATGCCTATATCTAGATTGTGCTGTAAGCAGGGTTAAATCCCCGCTCACACTAGGAAACCCAGGTATCATTAGAAACCTGGGTCTCCCCTCTGTCAGAATTTTTAGTGGCCCCAGACTTTTTGATGAGCTGCATGCAGTGCTGAAAGTCAGCACTGCATGCAGCCCTTTAAATCCACAAAGAACACTGCAGCTGAGCGATCAAACTCAGCTACAGTCATTCTCTCAAGTGATCTGGTGCTTGGGAGACCCCCAGGGTCTGAACAGACCCTGGAAGGTCACCCTCTATGCCCCAATGGCATTCTGATCAGTGCTGGGCATTTTCAGTTGCCCAACACAGATGCATTGCATTGGGCATAATGTCTTCAATGTAAGAAATGGGAGACTGCAATACTGAAAATAGCCAGTAGATGGCAGCAACATACTACTGTGTTTTAGTTTAAAATCCCTTTACTAATATCAGTACTGATATTAGTAGAGGGAAACCTTTGGGATTAAGATTAAATTAAGGATTACAATTAAGGATTATTGCTGACACCAGCAGGGGGAATAATTTTAACACTACTGCTAAAGGTAGGATTGAGATTAGGATTAAGGTTATACTTGGGGTTACACATGGGATTACGGTTTGGGTTAGGATTGTGGTAAGGGTTTATTATTAGATTGAGGGTTAGATTTGGGATTAGGATTTGGTTTAGAATTAGGGTTTGGTTTAGGATTAGGGATTTAGATTGGGATTAAGATTGCTACTTTCCAAAGATATACATATGGGGTATATTTGTACTGAGAAGATGTTGCTGAGTACAGCTAAGATAATTTTATGACAGTGGGACACACGAGATTTAAAAAATAAGCATCAAAAACACTATGTGTATGTAAACATTTTAAAATAAAAATGAATACCACAAACTTTGAAATAAAATGGTAACAAAATGTCACTTCAATAAAGCTTATAATATTTTTATGTGAGGGTCCCCATGGTGTCCAGTTTTGTAAATGGTATGCATTGGTGGCGTAATTTAAATATATGAGCGACTAAAATGCCCTAAATTGAAAAAATGACCATTCATCAATTTGCCATTTTAAAAAAACTGCATTGGGCCGGGTATGATTTTAGCCCTGTATTTTTTCACAAAAACCTGGCTACGGTGTACAAAGGAGGACATTTTGTACTCAGAAAATATAGCTGAGAATAAGTTAGTGATTTAATTTACAGTAGCATATATCAAGTTTCCAAAATGAATCACTAAAATACAACATGTGCGTATAAAAATGCAAAAATAAAACAATATGATAAAATTTGAAAGAAATTGGTGCTAACATAACTGTATAATAAAACTCAAAATATACCATGTGACATAGCCCATGGTGTCTACTTTCACAAATGGTATGCATTTATGGAGTAATTTTAACTGTCAAACTGCTACAATGTCCTAAAATGTGATATAGACACATCAAATCCATTTATCAAAATTCTAATTGTAAAAACTGTAATGGTCTGGACTCGATTAAGGCACTGTAGCTTCACAGGACAGTGGCAAAGACATACATTGGGGGTATTGCTTTATTCAGAAGAATTGCTGAGCATAATTATGGGGTTTTGATCACAGTGGCACATACCAGACTTGAAAAATGACCCCAAAAAATGTAACGTGTATGTAAAAAATGCAAAAAGGGGGGGCGGTGGAGCCTGACCGCTGAACAGATCAGACATGTCCTGTCTGAGATCTGGCACCTGGGCCAGAAATTTGGAGCTAACTCCGTGCCATCAGTAGCCACAGTCCCAAACTGACACCCAATCTACTCACAAGATGAGGGCGCACACGATGATACCGCTTCTGACCCGATACAGCACTGGAGTAACCCGACCGAGACCTGGGGCCTACCCGAGCTTGAGCCGGGGAGAGACGGCCTATATGCCATGTTTGACCATGTATGAAGTTATTATGCTCGTGACTGCTATTGTGGCAACAAGGCCAGCTTGTAATACCTTGCACACAAAAAAAAAGAATAAAAAAAAAAAAAAGAAAAATTATTTTACCACAAAGTTTGACATAAACTGGTGAAAAAATTGCATCACGTTAAGGCACAATATACACCATATGAGATACACTGTAGTGTCTACTTTCACCAATGGTAAGTCATTGAGGGATAAATTCAACAGTTAAAGGACCACTATAGTGCCAGGAAAACATACTCGTTTTCCTGGCACTATAGCGCCCTGAGGGTGTCCCCACCCTCAGGGCCCCCCTCTCGCCGGGCTCTAGAGGGTGGAAGGGATTAAATTTACCTCTCTTTCTCCAGCACCAGGCGGGGAACTCTCCTCCTCCTCTCCATATTGCCCTCATCGGCTGAATGCGCATGCGCGGCAGGAGCCGCACGCGCATTCAGCCAGTCCATAGGAAAGCATTCTCAATGCTTTCCTATGGACGCTTGCGTCTTCTCACTGTGAAAATCACAGTGAGAAGCTGGATTAACCCTATTATAAACACAGAGGCTGTGTCCTCATAGTAACTCATACATAGAGCATATAGTGGGTACATATACTGAGGCCGTGTCCTCACAGTAACTCATACATAGAGCATATAGTGGATACATATACTGAGGCCGTGTCCTCACAGTAACTCATACATAGAGCATATAGTGGATACATATACTGAGGCCGTGTCCTCACAGTAACTCATACATAGAGCATATAGTGGATACATATACTGAGGCCGTGTCCTCACTGTAACTCATACATAGAGCATATAGTGGATACATATACTGAGGCTGTGTCCTCACAGTAACTCATACATAGAGCATATAGTGGATACATATACTGAGGCCGTGTCCTCACAGTAACTCATACATAGAGTATATAGTGGATACATATACTGAGGCCGTGTCCTCACAGTAACTCATACATAGAGCATATAGTGGATACATATACTGAGGCCGTGTCCTCACAGTAACTCATACATAGAGCATATAGTGGATACATATACTGAGGCCGTGTCCTCGTAGTAACTCATACATAGAGCATATAGTGGATACATATACTGAGGCTGTGTCCTCGTAGTAACTCATACATAGAGCATATAGTGGATACATATACTGAGGCCGTGTCCTCGTAGTAACTCATACATAGAGCATATAGTGGATACATATACTGAGGCTGTGTCCTCATAGTAACTCATACATAGAGCATATAGTGGGTACATATACTGAGGCCGTGTCCTCGTAGTAACTCATACATAGAGCATAGAGGGGATACATATACGTAGGGTGTGTCCTCATAGTTACTCATACATAGAGCATATAGTGGATACATATACTGAGGCCGTGTCCTCGTAGTAACTCATACATAGAGCATAGAGGGGATACATATACGTAGGGTGTGTCCTCATAGTTACTCATACATAGAGCATATAGTGGATACATATACTGAGGCCGTGTCCTCATAGTAACTCATACCTAGAGCATATAGTGGATACATATACTGAGACTTCATACCAATTCATACATTAGAGCATATAGTGGAAACATATCGATGCTGTACCACCACCAGTTCATGTACAGATACTGAGGCCCAGTGGTCTCCTGAGCAGTATATTCTTCCACTGTCTGCAAAGCCTGCTTATTTGTGATAATGCACAGATAACAGCAATCAATGCCACATACCTTGATAGAAACAAGTGTGTGTGTGGACTTAGAGTTGGGTTTTTAAAACCTGCCATATACATGTGTGTATTTCAATCAGACACCCAAGAAAGTTCTCTTACCATGGACATTTCTCTGTCTTCAGGCTGTGGAATTCCAGCAGACTTCATCCAGCCAGTATATCCATTATTAGCACTATTTTTCACAGTGTCTCATTGCATTATCAGCACTCCTTTGCACAGTGTCTCATTGCATTATCAGAACTCTTTTTTGCATTATCTGCACTACTTTGCCCAATGCATCCTTGTATTATCAGCACTCTTTTGCACCAAACATTCTTATAAACTTATCTAAATGCTCACCACACAAATCTCTTAAATGTGACCTATTTGTTAGAAGGAAGCCTAATGTAAGCAGCTGGGAGGGACTGAAAGAACAGAGACCCAGGTGCCTATACTAGC
Source organism: Pelobates cultripes (assembly GCA_933207985.1). Classification (NCBI taxonomy): domain Eukaryota; kingdom Metazoa; phylum Chordata; class Amphibia; order Anura; family Pelobatidae; genus Pelobates; species Pelobates cultripes. The sequence goes on from OW240916.1 coordinate 20,238,464, forward strand.
TTTAATCTAAATTACTAATGCACTAACCTGAACCGTTGCAGGCCTGTGTTTCAGCGGCAAAATGGGGATTTGAACAACTGACAGCCTAAACTGTTTAAACTATAGGCTTCCATCTGTACCCCATATGCCGTTCATCATCACCATACAAGGTGGAATACATAGAATAGGTATACCCCGGTAGTCACAACTCTGTTGGGCCTCATGAATGCAGTGTACCGCTGTCATCCCCTCAGGGAGAGAGATAGGCTAGACTCCTGATTGCTGAAGGAGGTACCCAGGCTGGCAACTCTTACACATGTGCTGTTTGCTGGGTCTTCAGGGATAAGGGCTTAGACTAGACTGAGCCTCATGTATGCAGTGGACTACTGTCATCACTTCCGAGAGAGATATGACAGACCCCTATTTGCTGAAGTAGGAGTCCAGGCTGGCAACTCTTACCGGTATGCTGTTTGCTGGGTCTTCAGGGATAAGAGGCTGAACCCTGGCCTGGCTTCATGTAGGCAGTATATCACATATATCCCCTGAGGGGGTACCCAAGCTGGCCTGTTGCTGGGTCTTCAGGGATAACAGGCTGAACCCTGGCCTGGCTTCATGTAGGCATTATATCACATTTATCCCCTGAGGGGGTACCCAAGTTGGCCTGTTGCTGGGTCTTCAGGGATAACAGGCTGAACCCTGGCCTGGCTTCATGTAGGCAGTATATCACATTTATCCCCTGAGGGGGTACCCAAGCTGGCCTGTTGCTGGGTCTTCAGGGATAAGAGGCTGAACCCTGCCATCCATTGGACCATTTTCATCCCTTTCAGGGAGAGGTTGGGTCCGACCCCAGGTCACTAAAGGGGATACCCAGGCTAGCCACTTCATCTTAGTGCGTTTTTGCTGGGTCTTCAGAGCTTAGCGGCTGAACCCCGGCAGGGCCTAAAAATATATTGCCTGGTGAGCATAAAAGAAAAAATCTAGGCCTGCATAAGCAGACTCCTTCCAAACTGCTGTGAAGGACAGGAAAAAAGACTGCCTGATGGGAAGAGGGAGGATCTATTTATACCAGTTTCAAAGTTCTATTTCCTGTCCTTTCTGCTGTAAGGGGAGGAGCTAACCCATGATTAAATGCTGCCATGAATAATGGTCAGGAAAAAACAATATATTGTAGAGTCTCCGGTTTGTCTTGACTATCATTTTAAGTATACATTGTATGCATTTACTTATGTTGTAATACTTACCTTGATGTTGTTTAATGTATACTTTAAAGGTGATATGGGATACACCTATATTACACCTGTTTGTTTATTTTTACTCTAAGTAGCGTCTAAACACCATATTTTCTTATTTTTTTCCACCAACATTGTGAGTTATATTGTTTGATTTGGATAGATATAGATAGATAGATATTTCTTTCTGTCTATCTCTCTCTCTCTCTCTCTATTTCTATCTAATCTATTTATATCTCTATCTATTTCTCTCACCCATACTCAGTCACACAGTCACCCACACTCAGTCACATAGTCACCCACACTCATTCACCTACACTCACCTACTCACCCACACTCACAAAATAAGTTTACTTACGGTTTGGACCCTCCTGCTTGGTCTCCGGTCTTCAGACTGTCAGCTCGAGCCGACGCTTTGTGCAGGAGATCTTATCTCCCCACTGTTGGCTCTCATTGCTGACAGGCTCCGGGGTTACTACAGCACATAGGAGGCACGTTCACAGTGCCTCCTATCTCCTGTCTGCTAATAGCACGTTTGATGTCTTCACCTAAGCGTGAAGACGTCAAGCGTGATGAATGTGAATTAGGCATTCATGAACTCGGAATTCCTCTGGTGGCAGTCTGAGTGACTGCAACTGGAGGTGTTCCTAGCTTCCAATGTAAACACTGTATTTTCTCAGATAATACAGGCTGCATGGAGCTATAGTTCTCACCTGAACAACCTCATTAAGCTGAAGTTGTTCAGGTGACTATAGTGTCTCTTTAAGTTAACACACACAAGAGGTGAAGAGAGCCCTCCTAAAATGAGATTAGAATTTTTTTTTTTTTTTTTTTCTGTTTTCAATCCATTATCTATATCATAAACTGAAACATAGGGAACAATTTTACCCTATTGTTTCATTATAATACAGGAATACTTTATATAAGGGTCGCTGGTTATACTTTAGTAAGACCTAGTACAGCGTACAAGTAATGCGTACTGTAGCTTCAATCCTGACTGTCTTGTGTGCCCACCCCTAACAATTAATATACACATTCACCATGCCCTGGAAAAAAATATTTTTTTCCAACGTCTGTTATTTACAAAAGTTTCAGGTTTCTCAGAGAGTAACAATGCCTGGTTCTCAAATGATCTGCTTCAAGGTAATTTCCCCTCAAGCCAACTCAAAATTCTAATCTTATATATCAGACAATCATATCCTTTCTCCCTCTCCCATCAGACACAAGCCAGTTCACATAACCTTTATCTCCAAAACGAATTATGAAGCTACTAATAAAAAAAACTGTATGAAAAAAATAATAATAAAAAAAAAATTACCTAAACTTACAGGAAATGGCGAATCCCACAAACAGAGGTACTAAATAGACAGTAACAGCCAAGGTTATAGAAATACGGATAAACAAAATAACAAGCCAGGTCAGGATATCAGAAATACACAAAGTCAAATACAAGCCAAAGTCAATATCAGATTATATTAAAAGAGACTTACAATAAACACTAACCGTGCATCAAGGCAGTAAGCTCGATACGGCCATGAATAGGGGCCCAAGTTAAAATTATATAGGCTTACGCATATCCTAAGTGGTCCACGTCATCTCTGCGACTCCAAAACGATTAACAAAGGGGTCGCCTAGATGGTGTGGTCACTTTAATGACAGGCGTGAAGTCACTACATTCAAGTATATAAGGATGTGAAATGCAAGCAGGCACCATCTGAGGGAATGCATGGAAGCAGCTGCTATTAATATATTCGCAGGGCTAGTGCTCACTATAAGCAAACAAGGCGAACGCCTAGGGCGCTGCTTAAGGGTGGCGCCGGCCATGGCTTTCTGTTTGTGTCGTGGCCACCCCTTCATCAACTTAGACTATTCTGAGCATGCTGCCGACTATATTACCGAGCACTAACATTGTTGCTGACTAGTGCCTGGTAGAATACCGGTCCAGCGGCATACTCAACAGCCCTCAGAGACCGGTCCCTCCCAAGCATCCATTGCGGCGGCAGCGCGCGGGTGCATTAATTCCTCGCTCCCGCCCCTTCCCCGTACATGGGGAGAAGTGGGCGGGAGCATAACAGGAACAGGAAATATGCTGAGAAAGGATGTGATGGGCAGCCAGGCGCAGGCAACGGACAGCAATGAAGGTAAGGTATGTCAAATAATGTGTGTTAGTCTGCTTCAGTCAGTATCTTTGTATATGTCCGTCTGTATGGATCAGTGTGTGTGTGTGTATGTCATGTGTGTAATGTCTGTCTGGGTCAGTGTGTGTCTATATGGGTCGATGTGTGTCTGTATGGGTCAGTATGTGTCTGCATGGATCAGTGTCTGTGTCTGCATGGATCAATGTGTGTGCCTGCATGGATCAATGTGTGTGTCTGCATGGATCAATGTGTGTGTCTGCATGGATCAATGTGTCTATATGTATGTATTTGCATATGGGTCAGTGTGTGTCAGTCTACATGGGTTAGTGCATGTGTCAGTTTGCATGGGTCAGTGTGTCTGTATGTGTGTGTCAGTTTGCATGGGTCAGTGTGTCTATATGTGTGTATCTGCATGGATCAGTGTGTCTGTATGTGTGTGTCTGCATGGATCAGTGTGTGCATAGGAGTCTGTGTGCGTCAGTCTACATGACATGAGTTAGTGCATGTGTGTCAGTTCGCATGGTCAGTGTGTGTCTACTTGAGTCAGCGTGTGTGTTAGTCTGCATGAATGGGTAAAGCAAATGGGGCGGCAAATTTGATTTCGGCTAGGGTGCCAAAAATGCTTGCACCAGCCCTGTATATTCGGTTCAGCAGCGTGCAATGGTAAATATAATGCACTTCCCTGTTCAGGACGCACAGGCGTGGGGAGCATTCGGTCTGTGTGACGTAAGGAGGGGAGCAGTGCAGGCATGTGGAGCAGGTAAGTCTGCTACAGTAACCAAACTACAGGACACCCCTGAACTGAATAAATATGCAGTGCAAGACATGTGGGAGTGATTCAATGAAAAACGGATAAATATATTATCACAAAGTTACTGGTTTCATTGTGTGCTGACACTGTCCATATAGAACTAGAAAAAAAAAAAATTTTACACTGTAACTGTCCTGAGTTACAAGACAGTAATGTTGGTACCCCGGTTTGATAATAATTATATTTAAATAATAGTATTATAAATTGTAGAGCAATGAATAAACTGCAAATCACTAATTCTGAAGAAATTCCCCAGTTTAGCAATTTGCTTTAGGATTCATAACAATTAGGGAACTTGACGTGCCTAAATATGGTTCCTGCAGCTATCACACATTCATCCCTGAAAATTCTATTTCACAGAAAGAGTAGTAAATACATGGGATGGACTTCCAGAATGCTGTATTGAGTGAAAAAGCGAAGAAAGAACCAAATTTTGAAGACGAACTGTGACCTTTAGGCGGAGGTGATACTTACCTGGGGGCACCCCGTTGAACCTTTTGAGACCTCTCACGAATTTCCTAGCTGCGGCCGACTTCCTCCCCCTACTCAACCCCCGCACAGCACAACAACTCTCCCCCTCCCCCCCCCGGACCATTGGGGGTTATCCCGGTCCCCACTGGACTGACCAACCTAACTGCCCAACTCCAAAGGCTTACTGTCTGAACAACGGCATCCACACTCACCACTTATAGCCAAGATGGTGGATGCGCAAGTCTTACACGAACCGATGCCACAGTACACAGGAAAGCTCCAACACATGGAGCAATCGCTTCAACGTCTGGACGAGCTCTTTGCCCGATTCTGGGCTACACTTAAAAGTTATGGAGCAGCCACACAGATGCAGTCTAAGGAGGGAGTTCTGAGGAGTGTTGACCCGGGAGTGGGTGGTCCCCCAGTGGGCTCGGGCACCACCGGACAACCTGCAGAGCCTGGGCTCCGACTACCTAGGCCAAGGGCCTCAAGGGTATTAACCTTGAAGCATCAATCACACCAACAGAGATCTCCCCTCCGCAGGCGTCGATTAAACTCCAGGGCCCTATGTTGCCCACGCGGTGGGATGGACCTGGCCTCACTGAGCCTCCAGGTCCGTGGCTTGAAGATACTGGCCCTCAAGTCAGCCAGGGGGGATGGACTATATCGCTTCCAACGTGCTGCAGCCTTTGCTGAACCCCCTGCCCCCATCACGGCTATGCCACATGTGGGTATCGGCTAAGACTGACCTAGCTATTCTGCCAGCCATACCTATGCTCCGGAGCCTTTACAAGTCTACAGGATTCAGTGGCTCTCCCTTCCTTTGACTCCCACATGTTAAGCACTATTTTGAGGATTTTTGTTATGTATGTTTAGTTAGGCACCACCTTGATAGGCACTCTGGCACGACTAGATTAGCATGTCCAACGTATAATATACTTTTACGTTTTATGGGTACAGTGCATTTTGCTGTCATTAACTCCTACAACTCTTGCCTGTCATGCAGCATGGTCACTTAAGGGCAACCACAGTAGTAGGTCTAGCTCTATCTTGTATATCTAGCCTGTTGAGCAGCATCCTATTCAGTACCCGCCTCAGCACGATTTAAAATACCCTTATATTCATTTCTAGCTTTTCAGACAGCTTTCCGAGTTAGCGGCAAACTCAGTGTGCTACGTGGTACTGCCTACAGCAAATATAGCCTGCAGGGCAACATAGCAGCCAAGTGTCACTCTCATTAAGGCTAAGCAACATTACAATTCATTATTATTCCTCAAACTATTAACCTGTATGTCAGTTCTGACAGGTCAGCAAAGCCTGTAAAATTCTATATGTTTACTAGCTATAAAAATGAGGCAATGCTATGTGTTGGGGAATCCCCACATTATATTTGCTCATCCTTGCGACCTAACAGTTACACTAACCTACGGTTATGCCGTGCACTTAATCCTGTACCTAAGCCTGTTAAAGGACCACTCTAGGCACCCAGACCACTTCAGCTTAATGAAATGTTCTGGGTGCCAGGTCCATCTAGGATTAACCCTTTTTTTATAAACATAGAGCAGTTTCAGAGAAGCCTCTTAAGCCTCTAGTGGCTGTCTCATTGACAGCCGCTAGAGGTGCTTGCGTGCTTCTAACTGTGAAAATCACAGTGAGAAGACGCCAGCATCCATAGGAAAGCATTATGAATACTTTCCTATGAGACTGGCTGAATGCGCGCGCAGCTCCTGCCGCGCATGCGTATTCAGCACGAGAGGAGGATTGGAGGAGGAGAGGAGGAGGAGAGCTCCCCACCGGCACTGGAGAAAAGGTAAGTTTAACCGCTTTCCTCTTCCAAGAGCCCGGTGGGAGGGGGACCCTGAGGGTGGGGACACCCTTAGGGCACTATAGTGCCAGGAAAACGAGTATGTTTTCCTGGCACTATAGTAGTCCTTTAATGTTTGAATGTATTCATCTTCTAATGCTTCAATGCATGAACCTAGCTTGTGGTTTATAAAACACTTTTCTTGTCTGACGTACTCTACCGATAGAAAAGCTTTAATTTTATCAAATATCCAAATAAGCATACCTAGCCTGTCTCTGATACATTCTGTTTATTAACCTTGTTTTACAAAAAATATGCAACACTTATGTACTCATATGTTTAATACTGTTTGCACCAGCTATTGTGGCGGCACAAATCTACCTGTGTTCCATATGCACAAATAAAATAAAGAATTAAAAAAAAACAAAAAAAAGAACCATATCTTTGCATTTCATAAAGTTAGTTCAGACTACACTGGCCTATTAGTTCTTTGCGTCTTCCATAATATTCTCTCCTATAAACCGAATACTTCTGAAATATTCATTAGAGGTCAAAAATGAAAGAAAATAACCTCCCACAGACAAAACAGCACTGAGAAGCTGCGATTCCACACCTTTCCCACTATGCCTTTGACAATAGGCAAATAATCCCTAATAAGTATTTCTTATGATCTTACCACAAAATTAAAGGGAAAAAAAAATATATTAAAAAAAATTGTAGAATTCAGCTTTGAAATCCCGTTTATTGCTAGTAGTGGCATTATGGTAGCAGACAACGTGAGGAATCCAAATATACGTCAAATCAGAAAATGATCAGTTCGGACAATAGCCCAAAGACAGTGGATTCTGACAATCACACACTTTATTTACATGTTCCTGCAGCAGAACAATTGTTGAAAACTATTCACTTTTCGGCCAAGTAAACCCCCCACACCCTGTCTCCCTGCTTCATCGCCAAAGTACACAAAGCACACGGCTACGGAAAAAGATAATATTTATATCCTGTGCGAAGGGAGACGCCAAAAAAATTCATGTTTATTTTGTACAGTCAATACAAAAATACATTACATGCAATTTTAATATATCTACAAATTAAATAAAAAAATAAAAAATCTGTTCATGAAAGTGAACAATTTGGTTCACAGACTGTGGATTAGTGAAATGAGAGGTTTCTGTAAACCGGTTAGTCATGTGTAGTTCCTATATGCGGATATAAGGAGTTAAAAGCTCCTAGTTGCTTTCAAATTCAGGTGTGGCTTTTACTGAAACCTGACTTCCTACAAGATCGGTTACAGACGGCTGCAGAGTTAATAAGACAAGAACTCTTTGAACATGGCAGATTCAGATATCACCCCGATGCCTGTCTCCAAATGCCAAAGCTGCGAAGAGTTCTCTACCATGAAATTAACAGAGGAAAACAAAGATTTAACGATCTGTAAAAGTAATTCTGTTCCGCAGATGGGAGCACTGAGCCAGTCTGCAAAAGAACCTGGGGTGGATCCTGAAAAAAGTAATTTATCTGCAGAAGGAAAGCCCGTGGAAGCGGATACCCAAGAAGACCCCAGTGACGACCCTGATAAAGTCTTGTGTGATTTCTGCCTGGAGCAGAAGGTGGCAGCCACAAAGACCTGCTTGACGTGTATGATTAGTTACTGTGAAATGCACCTAAAACCGCATTTAACAAATGTAAAATTACACACACACCAGATCGTGGATCCGGTTAACGACACCAACCTGAGAACATGTAGCATTCACCAAAAACCCTTGGATTGGTTCTGCCAAGAAGACTTAATTTGCGTGTGTGAGGATTGTGCGGAAGGCAAGCACAGCGCCCATACAAAGATCTCCTGCGCAGAGGCTAAGAAAGACATAGAAGTAAGTCATATCATGTGGAACAACAACAGAATGTCCTATGACTCTTTCTTGCATTAATCCTGATTGAATAATTTATCAACTCACTGAAATGTTTCACCTTGTTAATTCCAACCATGCTTCCAATTTAGCAGCAAGTGCCATTCAAGCAGGATATAATAGCATAAATGTTACAAGCAGTAGTGTTTACTGAGGTCAATTATTTACGTCCTCTGCTCACTGTATAGAACTGGTTAATTATTTGGAGGAATGCAATGTGATGAGTGTATTGCAGCATGCTGTTGTAGGTTTTTAACAAAACCTGTTGAATCATGTACATAGAGGAAAGAAATATTTTGGCCTCAAATTTAGTCATCCGAAATTCTCAGTAAAATGATATGTAGCGATTGGATTTAGGATAGACAACGTCTATGGAAGGCTGACTGAGACTGATGGCAGTTGCACTCCACAGCAGCTGGAGTTCTAAAAAAAAAAAAAACCAGTTTGTTTATTACCTGTATATCTAAACCGGCACGGAAGTGGTTATGGTGGTAGAAATCTTTGGGTGCATTACTCCCATTTCCTGTCAAAGTGTTCTCTAGCTACTTGGAGAATGCAGAAAATTAATTTCTGCATTATCTAATGCTGTCCTAATCTGGATAGAAATTTTAAACGAGTCTGTAGTGGTTATGGTGCATAGCAAGCCCTTTAACAATAGTGTTTGTACTGCTGTTTGGTCCCTCAGGAAGTAGAAAGATAAAACCTATGTACAATACAGATGTCAGTCAATGGTGCAACAAAAGCAATGGGGGCCATGTACGTGAATAGTTTTTACTACGCACCCACTATACAATAAAAGAGACGTGAAGGAGAGTTCCTAATAGATGATTTCATGGTCGAGCTGGAGAGCAATGATGCTAGTGACATCTCTACTCCTTGCTCCCTCTCAAAGTTACACTGTAACACAAGGCCTAATCCAATGTCTCCCTGGAACACAACACTCACAGGATAGACTGCAGGGGAGAGCTGCTCTGAATCCAGATCTCCTGCTATCTCAATATGGAGGATAGCTTGTGTTGGAGAGCTTATGGGCACCTTAAGCCATGGGATTCTATTTACAGCTGCAGCCCATGTGATCGCTAGCTATAACCACTGTTGTTACACCTGTAACTGGAGTGAGAGTGGTTGATGCATTCCCTTCACATATAGTAAAGATGAGACCACAGTGTAAAGCACAAGGTTGCAAACTTGTTGCAGCTGACATTTAATGTGGATAAAATAATGCATCTTGGACGTAAAAACCCATGGGCAGAGTACAGAATATTTGATAGAGTCCTAACCACAACATCTGAGGAAAGGGATTTAGGGGTGATTATTTCAGATGACTTAAAGGTAGGCAGACAAGTGTAATAGAGCAGCAGGAAATGCTATGCTTGGTTGTATAGGGAGAGGTATTAGCAGTAGAAGAGGGAAGTGCTCATGCCATTGTACAGAACACTGGTGAGACCTCACTTGGAGTATTGTACACAGTACTGGAGACCGTATCTCCAGAAGGATATTGATACCTTAGAGAGGGTTCAGAGAAGGGCTACTAAACTGGTTCATGGATTGCAGGATAAAACTTACCAGGAAAGGTTAAAGGATCTTAACATGTATAGCTCGGAGGAAAGACGAGACGGGGGGATATGATAGAAACATTTAAATATATAAAGGGAATCAACACAATAAAGGAGGAGACTATATTTAAAAGAAAACTACCACAACAAGAGGACAGTCTTATAGGGACACTATAGTCACCCAGACCACTTCAGCTCAATGAAGTGGTCTGGGTGCCAGGTCCCTCAGGTTTTAACCCTTCAGATGCAAACATTGCAGTTTCAGAGAAACTGCTATGTTTACATTTGGGGTTAATCCAGCCTCTAGTGGCTGTCTTCTGGACAGCCACTAGAGGCGCATCTGCGATGCTGGATGCGAATTTTGCGAATTTCGGGCATATGGCTATTCTAGCTATAAGATAAGGCCAGAGACTAATGAGAGTATTTAGAAAATTGGGCAGACTAGATGGGCCGAATGGTTCTTATCTGCCGTCACAGTCTATGTTAAATAATCTCATAATAATAAGGGACAGCAGAAACGTATGACATACTTCAGTTACAGCTACATATAACTCACGAGTATGTACATCACCTCCTGCTCTAGAGGAAATGTCTCCAAATGTCTCTCCATGTACCTGGTCTGCTAAGGCCAGAGAACCTGATGTAGAAGAAATTGAACGCTTTATTTCCCCTTTGATTAAAAAGTAAGACTGCAGAATCTTATTAGTTCTCACATTTAATCTAGTATCTCAGGCCTGCTGTAAATAACCTGCAATTATTAACATTCAGGATAATATTTGATCCTTTTTTCTGTCCCCTCCACCATCTATGAGTGTTATAGAGGTTACGTACCATGAAAAGAGACAGATCAGGAGCTTCCAAGTTTCTCAGGATATACAAATAATGACGGCACTGTTTTTTCACAGAAGAAATGGAAGAATGAGAGTTTGGCGTCTGAAAAGTCCAATAAAGCAAAAGGGGGGAACATTTTATAAAAAGAGTGGTGAAAACTGAGTGATCTTTCCGTATTGATGGTAGTGATACTAAGCATTCCTATTCATTACGGAGTATGACAAATATAGGAATTAACCAGCATTAATCACAATATCTATGGCTAGACAATTGTAGACCCTTTACGATTTACATGTAACTTTGTCTTTTTGTCTGCTTGTTTTCTTTTCCTTAAGGTAGAAGTTCAGCAACTAGTGGCGGAGTATGATTGGAAACGGACATCGGCTGAGCACGCCATCATTAAATTGGAGACCAACACTAAATCTATCCAGGTGACACAACACACAGGGCGGTGCTTAGACCCACACATGTAGTGACGTAGGTTTTCACACAAAGTCTGAAATGACTTGTGTCTCAGAAGGATGCTGGATACTTCAAATGACTTTCACAATGTCCACTTCTATGAGAATGTTATACGAATGTACCAGTGTGACAATAAAGCAACCAGTCAATCTATTTGTGAACAGTATAGGACAAGTAGTTATTTATTTAGACTTCAGGAAACAAGAGATTTTACCCACAAAAGTAAAATGTTCTTTAAAGGTAGAAATAATTTAATAGATGTGTTCAACTCTTCTGTTGCACAGGGCTAAACTATTCCCAATATATAGTAACTGTCTAAACAATTCACATATAATGAAGTGGTATAAGCAGGGCAACATGCAGACAAAGTTATACTGTATAAAGCCATTATAAAGTGTTTTGTATTTTTCTAAAAACACCTTTGAGAAAGGTTTGCTGATGAAAAATTAGATGAAGATCTGTTGAAAAATATGTGAATATGATGCCAAGCTTTCAAGAATAGTCTCTTAGATCTTTTTGTTGGATGGGCGGAGGGTGCAAACAAATAATTGACCAGGGATATAAGACGGAAGCTGTGGAAAAGAGCAACAAGTATGGATGAAGGAGTAAGAATGAGCATGGCATCATGTGACGGGAATGACTCATGAAATGACACATGAGCTGGTGGGGAATAAAGAGGGAGAAACACTAATTGGGATTGGGAGAGGCACAGCAAGTGAGATGTTCAGATAAGGAAATAGTTGGGAGATACATTTGGAACATGAAATGGGGAAGAGGCAGAAACATGTGACCAATGAGAAAAGAGGACAGTGGGTAAATTATAAGTAAGCTGGGAGGGTACACAGGTCAGTTTATGTAAGATTTTTGGAACAGATTTATAAATATGGAGTAATAAATACGTAACAAATAAGCCATTAAAGCAGTGTTTTCAAAACCAGTCCTCAAGGCACGCGTACCAGTCCAGGATTTAGGGATTAACCAGTTGTGTCAAAGTGTTGTTTTTTTTTCTAAAAACACCTTTGACAAACTGGGTAATCCCTAAATCCTGGACTGGTAGGCGTGCCTTGAGGACTGGTTTGGAAAACACTGGATTAAAGAAAGAGGACCACAGAAACAGAGATTTGGACACAAGGTATCCAAGATGAGTTGGATAAAGACACAGGAGTTTTTATGTGAACATAGTTATTTTTACAATATTACAAGCATACAGCTGAAATAATGTATTCCAATGCACCCAGAATTCTGTTACTGAAGCCAGGAAGGCCATAAACGTGCAGTTTGATGAGCTCCAAGATGCCGTGAAGTCGGCCCGTTCTAAAGTCCTGGATTTCCTAGAACAAAGAGAGAAAGCTTCTCTGAACCAGGCGGACGGGATAAAAACGTACCTGGAGCAGAAATGCAACGAGCTGAAAAAGAGTAAAGCCAAAGTGGAGGGGATCGCCAGTCGCAGGAATGCGTCCTATTTCCTTCAGGTATGAGACAGTATTGATCTAAGCAGATTTCATTTATGGTCACTCGTCCTAAAAATATGAATATTTGCAAATGGAAGAAAATATGACACATGTAAAAGTTAAATTCAACCACATTCTAGGCAATTTAAGCTTGATTGACCAATAACTGTAGTGTAATAAATAACAAATAGGATTTTAGCGCTTGTATAAAAGGCGGATAGGCAGCTGGAACGACCCTAACCAGAGTTTCTTCCTTCTGGTGGTGGATACAAGAACGAGTGGTGGAAGGGTAGCAGCGCCTTCCACCACTCGTTTTAATAACCCTAGTCTAATTGGAACCGTTTGTACATATGTTACTATAATTCTAAATAGAATGTCATAGTTTGTCCAACGCACACACCAAAATACAATAGTGTCTTGGGATTCCAGAGCAAGTACACTGACACTAATTTGCAATTTATCCTACCAATATTTAAAATACCTAGCTGTCAATGAGACAGCTGGTCCTGTTACACCCAGGTTGTTTAGCTCAGTGCAACTAAACTCAAGAGTCAGACAATTGCCCAGCGCATCTATCTTGCAAAGTCTTCACATTGAGCTGCACTTTGAATCTGATTGAACAACCACAAAATGAGCTGAGACAGAAGGGGAGGGCTTGCAAAGCACGCAGACAAGAGATCTGCAGCATTTGCAAGCTCTTTTTAGATATACTTACAATGAAAAAAATATTATAATTAAATGAACACTACAGGATCAACAGCACAGACATATATTACTGACCCTATAGTGTTAAAACCATTTCGCCTCCTTGCTGACATCATTAGAATTTATGATTTCAGCCAATCCAATGCTTTCCCCTAGGAACCGGGATAGGACCAAACGCAGGCTTGGCTAATCACCACCTCCTCACAGAGATGCATTGAATCAATGCATCTCTATGATGAAACTTCAGCGTCTCCATGCAGTTCCGCAGAGCTAAACAACCTGCAAAGCATGGAGACGCTGAACAGTAGTGCTGCAAACTGTGCAGCACTGCCCCAGGAAGCACTTCTAGTAGCCATCTGAGGAGTGGACACTGTAAACACTACCTTTTCTGTGAAAAGGCAGTGTTTGCAGGGAAATGCCTGAAGGGACTAATTACACTCACCAGAATAACTACATAGTTGTTATGGTGACTATTGTGTCACTTTAAAGGCATGCATGTATACTAAATAGTGATTTATTTCCTTTTTACTTAAGCAGTGAAGTGTTCCATTAATCTGGAAAATCATTACCACTGTGACTGTAGTTATGAATAATTTTCTCCCTGACGGAGTAAAGTAAGTGCCATTGCTCTATGAGATTTTCCTCTGAATTTCCACAGGAGTATTGTGAATTTAAGAAGACAAAAGCAGACGACACACTTCCCAGTGTTTATATTGGGCTGAAGGACAAGTTGTCCGGAATCCAAAAGGTTGTTGCAGAGTCCACTGAGAAAATTATCCAAACACTACAGACGTCATACACAGAAAGACTCCAAGAATTTGCCAAGGAAGGTGAGTGAGCATAAGGACACAGGACATGGAACTTACTGGGACCAGATTCCAGATATAAAAATAAATCTTCAGATAGTCAATTGTTTTGAAGTGGACATGGTGACTGGACTCTGTATGTGCAACATTTCACTTTGAAATACTGCACGTACAGAGAGTAACACCTCTGCTGCCAAAGGTGTAACTACACCTTCAGCAGTCTCATTGGGTACCACCAGCCAGCTTGGAACAAGAGTTGTGGATTGGCAAATACCAACATTGATCAAAACTGGCATCTGATACCAGCATGCACAGCATGCTTACACCAGACAGTCCAGGATGGCACAGCCCACCCACTGTTTCGTCTATGTTTTGTGTTTTATCAAAAGACTTGTTTTTGTTTGGAGTAATGCAAAAAATAAATAATAATAAAAAAATTTTTAAAAAAATTATAGAGGATTATTGGTGCCATATGCAATCCAGCTTTATAGTAATGCTATGTAATGAAATCTTTTAAAGATTGTTATTCATTTAGAAAGAATTAGTATACCTTAATTGCTGTCAAATCCCCAGTATCTCTGCAAAACTGCAGTTTAATTTGCTCTGCTGTCTGGAGACGTTCTTGGTCTCTGAACAGATTTTTCGGACTCTCAGAAGGGATCGGGCGCGTTGAGTCAAGCAGGTGCTGTCTCACACATATTCCACCCATAGAACTACCAAGATGTCAAGCAGTCTGTAAAATTAAATTTCGGAAATTAACTCAAAAGAATGAAGCAGGAACCTCCCCATCTAAAGAAACTGCCTACTAATCCCAATATGTTGTCATTCTGAGTCCACTCAATCCAATACACAGTCTAATCATCCTCAACAAACACTTGCTGTTCATCTTGAGACTATGCCCACACATTATCCAAATGCTACAGACCTCATAGACAGACTTTGCCAAGTATGGAGAGTCCGCATAGGGACACAGGAAATGTTAGTTGCAGTGACCAGATTCTGATATAAAAATAGCTTTCCTCAGAGAGTCAAGAGTACCATGACCTTAAAAGACTACTATAGTTTGTCCTCATTTCTCACTATATTACCCCACACACCCCTTCATTTCTCACCATATTACCCCACACACCCTTTCATTTCTCACCATATTACCTCACACACCCCTTCATTTCTCACTATATTACCCCACACATCCCTTCATTTCTCACCATATTACCTCACACACCCCTTCATTTCTCACTATATTACCCCACACACCCCTTCATTTCTCACTATATTACCCCCACACACCCCTTCATTTCTCACTATATTACCCCCACACACCCTTTCATTTCTCACTATATTACCCCCACACACCCTTTCATTTCTCACTATATTACCCCACACACCCCTTCATTTCTCACTATATTACCCCACACATCCCTTCATTTCTCACTATATTACCCCACACACCCCTTCATTTCTCACCATATTACCCCACACACCCCTTCATTTCTCACTATATTACCCCACACACCCCTTCATTTCTCACCATATTACCCCACACACCCCTTCATTTCTCACCATATTACCCCACACACCCCTTCATTTCTCACCATATTACCCCACACACCCCTTCATTTCTCACCATATTACCCCACACACCCCTTCATTTCTCACTATATTACCCCACACACCCCTTCATTTCTCACTATATTACCCCCACTTCCCCTACATTCCTCAGATCCTTTTTCCCACCTCTCTAGCCAAAGTGATATTATTCTCCCTCCTTGACCTTCCCTCTATCCCTAATGTTAGATTATCCCTATCTGCCCTCCCCATTCCATAATTACCCCTGGGCCCGGTTTGGTTCACGGACCTGGCACACGTGGGAGGGTTACAGTGTGAGCGGCGTCCCGCACAGGCCACATGGATAGCTCTTCCTGCGCGGAACCGCGATGACGTCATATCCCGGCGCCCTCCTGACCTCTGTGCTTGGCACAGCCTGGCATGGCCTGAACTGGCTGGAGGTGATACAGTCTAGAGTTGGGGATTTATTATCTTTGGCATTTTTGTTACCATGGAAATTATAATGCTGAAATCATGTCTATTGTTATTGTTTTGTTATGGTTTACACAGAGGATCTGGGGGTTAAAACAATGGTGTTTAGTTTAATACTGTAAGTCAATATTATAAATAAACTAATAGCAACAGTGGATCGATAAAGCACTATTAGCTATTCACTACACCTGGCACAGGGAGTTCATTTAGATAAGGTGTGCAAATTGCTGACAGCACTGGGAGCATGCACTTGGTTAATCTTTAAACCTGTGTTTGGGTAACATTGAATGACCTTCCAAGGCCAATATTTAACTTCCACTGAGATTTAATTAGTTGGTTACAGCATGCCTCCCAAGTGTCCCTGTTTAAGAAGGACAGTCCCTATTTTGGGCCCAAATCCCTATACCCCTCTCTTCTATGCTAATGTCCCTCTTTTCTAAGAGCTCTATATTGATGGTGTGTCTGCGTGTAAAACAGAACAATAATTGTGTCTTTAAACTACAATAAATGTGTTTAGATATCAGTCTGTAAACACAATACATTGTTCGTGTTCTAAATGTATGCGGTTTATTTCCCAAGGTGTGAATTGGCCTGGAAACGGTGCAGATCTGCCCAAGCTAATGGCAAGTCAGTCTGATGTGAATAAACACACCAGGTTGCCTTTCCACCATTCAGGCCGGCCGACAGTTTCAGTGCGCCCTGCAGGGTCCTAGTGCCCTAATCATAGTTTGAGCGTTTCTATTGATGTGCTTGTGCTATGAATGTTAGGTGCCATTCCCAGGTGTCCCCAAAATTGGGACACCAGGGAAGTATGGTGGGACAGAACCTGAAAATCAGGCATGTCCCGCTGAATTCGGGTAGGTTGTGATCCGTGTAAGTCACATAAAATATAGAACAGCCCTACCCCTGTCCACACCCCCAATGATTACCCTAAAATTAAAGTGTCCCTCTTTGTCCATTTGAAATGTTGGGAGATATTTTACATGAAGGAGGCTAAGGGTCCATTTAATGCACTGATGATGGGCCCTGGCTCAGTCACTGGGGCTGGATCTATTTTCCGATCATCACTTGTACTTTTGTACAAAAGGAGCCCCAGCTGGGGAATGTTTGTGCCCTCTGCTCCATTGTTGGTTTCAGTTTCTATTACGTGTATTTTACTCTTCAGCATGTTCATCTCTCCACCCTTTTTGCTTGTGGTATGATTGTAGCACCTGCACCCTTTGGTGATTTTGGCCACAGTACAATACAAGCCTGATAAGATGGGTCATTACTAAACCAAACACACAGTAATAGAAAATGTTTAAAATATAACAATTAATAAACTAGACATGCATTATATGTTAAGATGAAAAGTATAGCACCGCTGAATCATGTGTTGTGTTTTTTTTTGTATACAGAGGATCTGGGGATAAAAACAATGGTGTCTGCCATAGTCCCTCCAATCCACCGAATAGGTGCACCAGAGCCGACAACAAGGAACGATTTCTTGAAATGTAAGTGTATTGTGCTTGACAGCACATCGCTACCTTGTCAGATTCCCTCATTCTGCCACAAGCTCAGATACAGGTCCCGACCAAACTGCATTTTCTTCATTCTCGAGAGCTAAATATTTTGCTTTCTGCCTTGTCAGGCACAGTGTTTATAAGGAGGTTTGTGAGTGGAAAAACAGAAGCAGCGCAAGTCCCAGTTTCATGATAAAAAATGCTTAGGTGAAACATGGCTGGATTCACACACTCACAGCTGATTAGTAAATTCAAGCATTGAATGTCAGGAGCCATTTTGTGCAGTGATAAAGACTCTGCAGTAACTATGCATTTAATAGTTCAGGCTCCTCTGTGGCATGGCTGCTTCCTCTCCACTTTCCGTGGATATATTCACATGGAAGCAGGACTCGGGTATACCTGTCCCTTGCGTGGCGTGATGTATTGGGGCCTGTTGAGGGTCACCCTGGGTTATCCTGGTGTTGGGACTAGAGAAATAAACCAGCCAACAACCCAGATTTTATCGATGTCTTGACTGGAAAACAATATGAGATACTTAAAGGGACATTATAGTCACCTGAACAACTTTTGCTTAATGAAGCAGTTTTGGTGTATAAAACATGCCCCTGCAGCCTCATTGCTCAATCCTCTGCCATTTAGGAGTTAAATCCCTTTGTTTATGAACCCTAGTCACACCTCCCTGCATGTGACTTGCACAGCCTTCCATAAACACTTCCTGTAAAGAGAGCCCTATTTAGGCTTTCTTTATTGCAAGTTCTGTTTAATTAAGATTTTCTTATCCCCTGCTATGTTAATAGCTTGCTAGACCCTGCAAGAGCCTCCTGTATGTGATTAAAGTTCAATTTAGAGATTGAGATACAATTATTTAAGGTAAATTACATCTGTTTGAAAGTGAAACCAGTTTGTTTTTTCATGCAGGCTCTGTCAATCATAGCCAGGGGAGGTGTGGCTAGGGCTGCATAAACAGAAACAAAGTGATTTAACTCCTAAATGACAGTGAATTGAGCAGTGAAATTGCAGGGGAGTGATCTATACACTAAAACTGCTTTATTTAGCTAAAGTAATTTAGGTGACTATAGTGTTCCTTTAATCAACTTGTCTCTGACAAGATATTTAGAATCAGTTATTATAAGCATTTTTGTAATGAAGCTAAAACCCATAGCACAAATTTGACCTTCAGTGGATTTTGTAAGTCCTTTGATTCCTACCAGAAAACACCACAGATTCTATTCTAGAAGTAGCTCACAATTAAATTAAAGGGACACTAGAGGCACCCAGACCACTTCAGCAAACTGAAGTGGTCTGGGTGCAGTATTCCTTTTGCACTTTGTGCTGCAGTGTTAACTCCTTAAGGACCAAACTTCTGGAATAAAAGGGAATCATGACATGTCACACGCCATGTGTCCTTAAGGGGTTAAACATTGCAGTTCCAGGGAAAGTGCAATGTTTACATTGTAGATCTAAGTCTGCCTCTACTAGACAGCCACTAGAGGGCTTCCTGGATCGAAACAGACCTTTCGTTCAGTATTTGACGCTGGACGTCCTTATGCTGTGCATGAGAATATCCAGCGTCAGATTTTTCCCATAGGAAAGCATTGATTCAGTGCTTTCCTATGTGAAGGTCTAATGTGCACGCAGCATGCGCCCGCTCATTGCAGGATGTCCGAGGGGGAAGAGCTTCAACCCAGCGCCGAGGGACCTCAATGCTGGGGTAAGGTAAGCAAAAAAGGGGTTTTTAACCCTTTATTTACCGTGCAGGAGGGGGGAGGCAGGGGGAGTGATAGTGCCAGGAATACAGCTTTGTATTCCTGGCACTATAAGTCTGTGCGCGCATTACCCATTTGCTGTCCGTAACAATTACACGATT
Organism: Pelobates cultripes; assembly: GCA_933207985.1. Taxonomy (NCBI): domain Eukaryota; kingdom Metazoa; phylum Chordata; class Amphibia; order Anura; family Pelobatidae; genus Pelobates; species Pelobates cultripes. The sequence goes on from OW240916.1 coordinate 20,258,026, forward strand.
CTGGCCCTTTTTGTATATTATATTGCAGATTATTTAAATTCTTTTCTATGCCAATAATTGAGATTATAGAACCCTAGCATTGTACATTGTAGAAGTTTACAGCCTTTCACATTAAATATTTGCTTTGCTCTAATTAATATTTTACACTGAAACTGGATACACCCATCCTGTATTTAGGCCATGTTCCTGATCTGCCATTCTAAGGAGCGGCCCTAAGTGACTTCACTGAGGTTGTGTAATAAGACCTAGTAATGTATCACATCACACACATAAAGTGTTACAATAACTATAGAATCAGTGGACAAACAAGTCTTTTCAGGTGAAACAATGTGCTATCAAGCAGATAATGTGAGGTTAAACGTATAAACAGAGTTTGTAATGGGACATTTCTTTTTATAAGTGTTGTTGACCGACTTTTATAGTAAATGTGTCAGTTTATGTAGTTAAGGTTTTATTGTTTAGAGGTGGGGTAGGGGGATGATGTATCTTATATTGCTGTAACAAAAGCAGTTCCACAGAGTGAATGACATGAAGCTTAGCAGAGCATCTTGGGAAATGTAGTTTAGAAACAACAGTGAAAGAAAACAATCACTAGCACATAGTAAATACTATGTGTAAGTACTCATTTTTAACTATAATAATTTTAATTATTAGTGTTCATTTTTCACTATAAAAATGTTAATTAATTATAAAAAATTTAATTATTTGATGGCAGTTTTTCAAATATATATATATCTTTTTTTTTTTTTTTATTAGATAAATCGAATGTCACTTTGGATCCAGACACTGCTCACCGTTTTCTAAGGCTGCAACAAGACAATCGCAAAGTTACTAACAGCGCCCCCTGGCAACATCCTTACCCAGACCACCCAGAAAGATTTGAGCACTGGAGACAGGTTCTGAGTGAGGAGAGCTTTTACCTTGGTCGCCATTATTTCGAGGTAGCATTTAAAGGTGAAGTTATCCACGTTGGAGTGACGTACAAATGTATCGACAGGAAAGGTGCGGAGAGCAATAGCAATATTACAGGAAACGATTTCTCGTGGACCTTGAAATGGAACGGGAAGGAATTCTCAGTTTGGCATAGCGATGTCGAAACACCTCTAAAATCTGAGAAAACATCCAGGGTCGGTGTCTATGTGAACTACCAAAGTGGCACTGTAGCTTTCTATGGTGTCACCAGTACCATGACACGACTCCACCAGTTTGAAGCAAAATTTGCAGAACCTCTCTATGCTGCTATCTGGCTTCCTAAAAAAGAAAATTCAGTGACCATTATTTCTCCTGATGAAATGCTTTTGCCCTTGGTCACTTCTCCATCACCTGTTGAAACAAAGTCAGAGCCAATCTATTCTGAGAGCACATCGACTGTGAGCAGTAGAACAGAGATCTTAGTCAACGGAACTATCCAAACCGTTATCGTTGAGACCAGCAGTGTTAAAAAGTCCATTGACGGCACAATATCAGAATCTTCTCTCCTTACTACATTAACATCACCAGATCCTATCGCTGAACTGGCAGCCGCAAAGATAACTACAGTTTAATTCACTTTAACTCAATTAAATGTTCTGTTATTGATGTTTTTTTTTTCAAAGCTATAGTGTTGCAGGAAAATATTCCTTAGTCTAGTGTGAAAAGTCTCTTATTGGACGTGTTCCATTATCGGAGTGTATGTTTTGCAATTAGTGATGTTTTGTCTTCTTCGTTCTAGAGAACATTTCTTCATTGTACAACTAACGAGCCACGTGCTGCTCTCTGAGCCTTCATTGACAGCTTACAATTGGCTTCTTTGGGTACCTAATGCATGCACACCCAATGAACAGCACCGTGCCCTCCAACTCTCAGGAGCAAAACCTGCTGGCCCCCCCCACGCAGGCTGCAAAATCTGTCTAAGGGGGAGCATACTAGTGATTGCTCAGGCCGGGACACAGTAAACAAGCTATTGAAACACTATGCTTCAGATTGGCAAACAGGCTCAGTGCTCTTTGTGCCAAGAGGGCGATGATACATCATGTGTGTCATACATCTCCACCTTGTTACAGCACATTGTATGGCAATCTAAAGCATGTTGGCTTCCCTTAATGTGCCAGCCTGCCTGGGAAATAACTTGTATCCCACTAAAGAACGCAACAAGGTACATAGTTATATATAAGCAGGGGAAACCAGTAAGATAAGCAGGATCACTGGGGGGTAATGGGCAGGGGACATCAGACAGTAGACCTTTCTAAGTTAACTTTTTCCAGATTGTCTGCAATATATGTTCAACTTTTTCTGTAAGAAGAAATTAGCTAAACTGCACCATGTGGCTCTCCTACAGGCTGTCTGTTGTCACTGTGGCTATCTTGGGAAAAAAATGATGAGGAATTCTGCTCTAGAAAATAGGTCACTAAAAGTCTTATCTCCAGATGATGTCGAAGTGCGAGTCTCATGATATTGTTTTCAGCCTTAACGCTGTATCCAACACATCATGGGAGTGGTAGTTTTGACATTTCCACCCTGACTCCACCAAATGTATTATCAAGTAAACAGAAGTGTTGTAAGAGAAATGTTTGTTCAGAAAACATTGAGGAGACTGGCCAAGAACTGTATCATCATGCAGTATGTATGTACGCAGGGAAAGTAACCTTGTAAAATGTTGGAGTCAATGCATGTGATCAGGGGTTAAATATTTCAACATCACTGCAGCCCAAATCCCACTTGGTTCATCACTAGTCCCTACATTACTTTAGAACAGAGAAGATATTGGACTGTAATGATGGAATTCTGCCACATGTACATCCTCCCCCCCCCCGTGTTCATGTAAAGTATTGCAAGCTCAAAAAATGCTTCTAAGGCTTTAATTTATTTAATCTGAGTAATCTTCGGGCTGGCAAACTAATGCTTCCTAAGACTCAGTGTTCTCTCCCCCACCCTGTAAATATTATATAATTGCAGCTTTAAGTTATCTTCTAGCCAAGCCCTTTAAATAAAATTACTTTTTCTTTACTTCTTTACTTTTTTCCCAGTTACTGTCTGGATCTGCATTCTGCCCAGTTGTGTATACACTAACTCATTTCTTATTCTTGACTAGTGGTGTTTAACCCCTGGGTCAGAACCCATACATTGGTCCCCATGTCATTTTAACAGCTGCAATCAATTGCTTTAGGTTGCTTTCAGTAATGGAGGAGACTATATTTAAAATAAGAAAAACTACCACAACACGAGGACATAGTCTTAAATTAGAGCGGCCAAGGTTTAAAAATAATATCAGGAAGTATTACTTTACTGAGAGGGTAGTGGATGCATGGAATAGCCTTCCAGTTGAAGTGGTAGAGGTTAACACAGTAAGCATGCATGGGATAGGCATAAGGCTATCCTAGCTATAAGATAAGGTCATGGACTAATGAAAGTATTTAGAAAAATGGGCAGACTAGACGTGCCGAATGGTTCTTATCTGCCCTCACATTCTGTGTTTACTGTAGCTGCACTGTTTCTCAAATGCCATAGAATAGCGGGACAAGTCTAATTACATTTAGACTTTTGTACTTTTTTTTTTTGTATCATTTGTACTTTTGCAAGTTGTGTTTGTTTAATTATTAATTACGTTACCCTTGAAAAAACTAGTAGTGCAAAACTAATTTTACAGTTAAAGAATAGGTTGCCAAACATATGTCTTGTATATGGTTTCAGTCTGTTAAGGACCAACAAGCCCACTTTGTATATTGATTGTGATAATACACATTACATTATCCATAGCAACTCTGTGCTGCAACTTAAAGTAGGAAACCCTCTTTGTCCTTCTACAATGGACACATCCAGTTATCACTTTTTGAAGAGCTGTTGAAAAAGGGTAAGTGAACCAATAATTACCCATTGTCCCTAAATTACATCTAGACGACTGAGAAAATAGAAATATAATCTACAAACAAGCGTAGCGTTCAGGAGACTGATTTGAGATGCAACAAAATAACACATAGACCCATCCCGTAATACATTCCACATAAACTCCAAAAAACAAACATACAGCACCCCGGTACAATGTAGGAGTACTATGCTTTGCAAGCATTAAGTCTGGGAAATGTAGTCTAATATATTGAGTGCCCAAGGTTGCATGCCCTGGTCTGGGGGAATGTCAGGTCACCATTAATGGGTTAGTCCAACCTTTTTTCCTTATTTTCTTAATTGTGTTTATAGTGTACATTATACAGCGCTACGGAATCTGATGGCGCTATATAAATAAAATAATAATAAGTGCCCTACTGGGCAGTTGTTACTAGTTCCACATTTACTTTTTGTGATAAACTGTGGAAAATAAAGGATAAACCTTACCTCGAAGCCAAATTCTTCCCCACCTTCGTTATCACCACGCTGCATCACGGGTTCAATCAAACGGTTCTCCTAAAGACTGAGGGGAACCTTTTGATTGAACGCATATGAGGTTAGTGCTGCCATCCACCAATCAGATACTTCTGAAATAAAGTGCCTCCTTCTCTGGCAAACTATTTCTTTATTTTTTTTATAAATTCTTTATTTTTGAGTCTTCAAAAGAAGAATTTTTTTTTTTTTGTAACGTTATGGGGTACAGAAAGGAAAAAGGGGTGCAACATGTTACAATTATATTGGTTACATTTGTACTCATTAATATATCCCTGTTTACATTCACTGTTTCAGTTGTCCAACATGTAACTCCCGTTGCCCTGGGTCTGGAAGGGTCGGGTGGGTTTCTTTATTTTTTTGAATGCCGTGACTCTCTCCTTTTTGACTGTGACAGGTTTGTTGCCAGCCTAAGTTTGCAACTTTTGATGTTTAAAACACATTTCTTTGTGCAATGGATGTTACAGACTTCATACATGCATACATGGGTCTTTCAGTTAACTTTAACCCTTTAAGGACCAAACTTCTGGAATAAAAGGGAATCATGACATGTCACACGTCATGTGTCCTTAAGGGGTTAAATTAAAAATATATATATATATGTAAAGACAAACATAGTTTAGAATGCTTCTCTTACAGTGACAGCAAATCTTGGCATGCTCAGCCACTGCAAGACTTAAAGGAACAGGCACAAATGGCATTTGATTGTGACTCAGTGATAGCTTGAATTTTGCCAGAGCATCATGGGAAAAATAGTTTTTAAAACATGGAGTACAAATGTTAGCCATCATTTTTACTGCATTCAAGAATGGTTTTTGTTTTCATTGTTTTGATGGGTTTTTTTTTTAGCCCATCTCCTTACACTGCCATACGGGTTTCTATTTTCCTACAATGCAATGACCACTATGTAAATCTTTTCTGATACATGGAATATATAAATTAATAATGAATTAAATAAAGGAAAACCCTTAAACATTTTTGGTTTGACTGAAATTTGTTTTATAGTGAATAATAATATCCAATATTTGTCTGGACGAAAACAGGAATGCTCATTTATTCAATATACAATGAATTGTGGTTATTTGGGAATATTATGAGAAGTATGGCCAGTATAGCACCAATAGACAGCCCTATGAGAGTTCAAACTCAAAAAGGGAAATGTCCGCTCAGACAGTGAATGTAGAACCTTATTGTGCAGTTAGTGAATGCGTAGTATGTCTTTCTGACAGGGTTATTCAATAAAGTGAGAATTCAAAAGGAATTTAAACTTATTTTCAGATTCATACATAGCCAAACTAGATACCTTCTCTAAGTCAAACTGCCTTCAGTTCAAATAGATGGACGATAGTGGTGAGACATAAGTTAAAAAGTGACTTTTATTTCTAAAATTAAAAATAGTTCGCTAGTGTTAGGATAGCAAATAGCAATACTAATGGTAATAATGATATTTGAATAGAAAATGGATTACTCCTAAGGTGGATACTGCGTATATATAGGAGAAAAGATTGTTAAATTACACAACCCTCCAAAAATAACTTGTTAGCAATAAATGAATAACAATGTATTCAATGAGCCACTAGATGTCACTAAATTACAGAGTGAAGAAATCTAGTTGCTTAAAGGAACACTATAGGGTCAGGAACACAAAGCCATTTAGGTGGCTTGCCCTCCCTTAGCCCCCTATAAAAGTTTAAAACTCACCTTATCTCCAGCGCCGCGCGGGTCCGCCCCTTTGTGACATCATCAAAATGGTCGATTTTTAGCCAAGCTTATAAGGAAATCATTAGATTGATTACAATTTGCATGTGGTAAGGGCCACATGCTGTTTTGGCCAATCAGGACCTCCTCATAGAGATTCATTGAACCAATGCGTCTCTTTGAGGAAAATTCAGCGTCTCCATGCAGAGCGTGGGGACGCTGAATGGCAGGGCTGCTTACTGTGCAGCACTGAGCCAGGAAGCACCTCCAGTGGCCATCTAAGGAGTGGCCTTTTGGAGGTGTCCCTAGGGCAATGTAAACACTGCCTTTTCTCTGAATTGCAGTGTTTGCATGAAAATGCCTGAAGGGAGCTATCACACTGACCAGAACAACAACATTAAGCTGTAGTTGTTCTGGTGACTATAGTGTCCCTTTAAGTTCTAAAGAGAAATCAAGTTTTTTAAGGTCTTTTGAGTATGTAGAGAGCTAATGGAAATATAAATATAAATCAGTGAGGGAGGGTGCATGTGTTGGTTGGTCCCTATTATAATCTGAAAGTTAATCAACAAACTCGTCCCTACATGTTTGTCAGCTGGCACATGTTCCGTCCATGGAGTAAGCCCGAAATTGCAGTAGTAAACAATTGATTTTATAACAGGACACGGAGGCTCATATTGCATATCCCTTTCTTTACTGTCCACCAATAGCAGCAAAGAATACAAACAGAGTGAAAAATAATGAACATGCAGTAACATAGGCCCCTCCCCGCTCAGGTCCCAGTATAATAGGCAGCATTTCCCTTCCATTTCACTCTTTCTTTGCTGCTCCGACACAAAGATAAGTACATGTCACTTTTTCTCTTCATATATTTTCTATTGTACTGTTTTTTTCTCATTGATTTATTATACAGTTGCTTACTGGTAACTGGTAGTATTCTGTATTATTATTATATTGATTTACATTTATTTTGCATTTATTTTACACTTATTTTATATATTTTATATTTATCTTCATATCTAGTATTATATTGTTTTATTATATTTGGATGTCTTTATCCTGCATTGGTTTTTCTGTACACTGTTGTGTCCTTCACTTACCCAGGGTTCAGACCTCCCCTGTCACTCTATATTGCTGTATTCTATCCTCCTTTCCTTCCTCCTCCCTGCCCTCAGCGCCATTTTGCGCACGTTTTCTCCTCTACCCGGCTGTGTATGCGCACGAATTAAGCCTATTCGGCTGATTCGCCATGCATACATACCATTCTCCATTTGGAAAATAGCACGTTCGCTTGTTTGCCGCATTCAAATTTTTTATGCGAATGGCCCGTTCGCCTACTTTATATTTTCTCCCTATACTTACCTATCTGGTTCCCAAATTCACCTTTTTCAACCGAACGTTCGTTTTTTTACCATGAATCTCGCGGATGCCGCGAATCCCACGAGATTACTGGCGGCCATTTTCAGACTTCCTGTCTTCTTTCCTACCCTACATCTGAGTGTGCCACTGGTCTGGGCCCTGGTGAGAGCATTTTTTGTTTGGCTATTGCTGTTTGGGTGACTAACCCATACTATTCCTGCTTATTGTTTGGTACTATTCTCCGGCTATATTAACATGCCTAAACCCAGACTACCCCACTCATTAGGAGTGAGGCCCCTGTCACCTCAGGCAATTCGCCCACTATGACAGACGGAACTACCCACCCTGATGGGGCACAGTTCCTAGCGCTACAGCGCTCGGTGACAGACGCCATTATGGCGGCCATGGGGTCTATGTCCTCTACCCTCTCCCACACCATTTCACAGGCCCTTCGGACGAGCAATACTCGGGCTCCTCGATGCCTTTACAGACGCCAATGTGAACCCTCAGGGAGAGATATATAAAAAGGCTACCCATAAGTCTCAACATCCCTCTGCCTCCAGAAACACCATGACTGGCGTACCTACGGTCGCCTCAGAAAGCGTGTCCCATCCACGCAAAAGAGCCTTTCCGCACCAGGCAGAACGGGCGCGGCTATGGAAATGTGCCAGAGCACAGTTAGAGAGTGACTCCGATTCAGAAATTGGGTCAAATGAGGAGGCTAAGATTGAGTCAGACAGTGACTCTGATGCGGATGCCGCTGATACTGGCTTTAACCTCATTTCCTCTGCTCAGGCAGAGACGCCCGGAGGCAATACAGGGATCAGGAACCCCGCGGCCGCGGGGTCCACCCTTGTGGATCCGTCGGGTGTCCCACTCTTCGACCTGGATGACTTACACCATCCGAGATTGGCAGAGTGGCTCCCGGCCGACCATGTTGCCACATATTTGGAAAATTGGGTCAGACGACCCCTGAGTAAAGCGGCCCGCAACAAATTGAGGGCAGAGTGTCCTAGGCCTGTGGTGCCTAATAAAGTTTGTGACACTCCTGAGGTAGACCCCAAGATGACCCAGTTCCTCACCAAATTGGGCTGGAACCCCCGTAAGTGGCTGGAATCTGCATTGAAGTCCTGCCAGGACAAACACTTGGTCATATTCGGCCCTTTGGCCAAATTATTTGACTTGGCGGAAGACGCCAGAGCGGAGAACCGCATGGTTGACCCCGAAGACCTACATGGTTGGGTCCAGAGAGCAATATGTATTGCCAGGAGTGTGAATACCTCCCTATCAATAGAACGGCGTAAGGCCATATTGTTTAAAATAAAGCCTAAACTGGCCAACCTCGCCCTCACAGAGGCGGGCAAGGACGCCCAAGGATTTCTCTTCGGAGACTCCTTTATTAAGGATTTAGGGCACTTTGTTGGAGCCTTCACAGCCCTAGATAAGGCCCAGGCCTCCATGAGACGGGTGTTCCAGGGGCGGGTCTCCACCAGGGCCGGCAGATTCAGGAGCCGTCTGGCCGGCCGCAATTACCCCCAACCCCCTTGGCACGGGAAGAGGCTCCTTCCAACACCGTACGCAGTACCAGGAATCCAACTCCCACCCCACATTCTTCCCATCACGTGGATGTCCATGGCGATCCAGAGGTTTTCGGGGCAACTCAAGTTCAAGACGACCATACAGTGAGTTACCTCATACTTCTTCTCTGGGTTGTGTAGGGGGCAGACTCCGACATTTTTTCCCAGCCTGGTCACAAATAACATCAGACCCCTGGGTGCTGACCACTTTTCGGGGTTTCCATATAGAACTCATAAATCATCTGATACACGTTCCTCCTCCTCGACCGATCTGTTTTTCACTCCAGGATCGCAGACGGATCGATGAGGAACTCCACCCTCCTTATCAAAGGGACTATAGAACAAGCACCTCTCAACCCTGCAGGTGTCATAAGCAACATCTTCCTGGTGGAAAAGAAAAGCGGTCAATTGAGACCCGTCATAAATCTGCGCCCCCTCAATGCCATAGTCAGGTACCACCATTTCAAGATGGAAGGCATTCATCTATTACGAGATCTCCTCCTCCACGGAGATTGGCTAGCGAAGCTAGACCTCAAGGATGCGTACCTGACGGTGCCGATAGGAGTGGCATCTCGAGACCTCCTACGCTTTCACTGGTGGCACGAGACCTGGCGGTTTACCTGCCTACCCTTTGGCCTCTCCTCAGCACCGTGGTGCTTCACGAAGCTACTACGGCCTGTGATGGCCTGGTTATGCAGTCGAGGAGTTCGGCTGATCGTTTACCTAGACGATATTCTCCTCATGGCTCAGGAGCGTTCTACCCTCCTTACACATCTACGGCTGGCCATAAGCCTCCTTTCCCGCCTAGGTTTCATTATCAACTGGGAAAAGTCGTGCCTAACCCCCGCCACTCGCATGGAATTCCTAGGATTCTTTGTGGATTCGGGGGAAGCGACGCTGAGCCTCCCGATATCCAAGATTCGCTCCATTCGCAAGGAGTTACGCAGAGCCCTCATCCGGCCCCAGCTCACCTTGCGCCAGCTTGCACGACTCATCCGCCTGCTGGCCTCCTCGGTACAGGCTGTGTTTCCGGGCCCGCTCCACTACCGAGCGCTACAATGCCTGAAGATCGCTCACCTGAGAGCCGGTGCATCCTACGCGGACCTGGTGTCACTGGACATCGAGACGAAGGACGGATTACGATGGTGGATTCTCAACCTGTCCGCGTGGAACGGCAAAGCCATCTTCGGCTCAATGCCAGAATTCACGATCGACTCAGATGCGAGGGGGGCCGTTGGTCGGAATCCGAATCCCGGCTACACATCAACGCGCTGGAACTCCTGGCAGGCTCCTTCGCCATCCGCAGTTTTGCCAGGGACCGAGCCCTAACATGCATTCAGCTCCGCATGGACAACGTCTCGGCGGTGAGATATGTCAACCACCTGGGTGGTACACAGTCGGCAGTCCTGGCCCGATTGGCGAAAGACTTTTGGGAATTCTGCCTGGAACAGAACCTGATGGTCTACGCGGAGTATTTACCTGGCCTGCACAACGTCCAGGCGGACTGGGGTTCACGGAATCTTTCAGACACCAGCGACTGGAGATTGGCCAAGGAGGTGTTCTCCAATATATTGTCTCTTTGGGGACCATTTACCATCGACCTTTTCGCTTCCCGGCTCAACGCCCAGCTGCCACGCTTCTTCAGCTGGAGGCCAGATCCAATGGCGGAGGCAGTGGATGCCTTCCTGCAAGACCGGAGCGGAGGCCTCCTATATGCCTTTTCCCCGTTCTCCATGATCCCGCGCTTACTCCTGCAGACCCACAAACACCAGGCAGAAGCGGTCATGGTGACCCCCTTTTGAGAAACGCAGTCGTGGTTTCCCCAAATGCTCGAGATGACGATAGACTATCCCCGACTACTGCCGGAGTACCACAACCTGCTGCGGGACCCGACGGGACGATATCACCCCCTCCGGTTAGAATGCTCTTTCCCATTCCTGGCATGGGGACCCTGGGAGATCCAAGGAGAGATCCAAGGAGTTTTGGACATGACTAGACGTCTATTGGTGGCGGCATGGGCTCCCGGCACTAGACGGGCATATGGGTCAGCTTGGCGAGCTTGGGCTGGCTGGTGCATGGCTAGGAACACTGATCCCGTTTCGGCCTCTGTAACAGTGATCCTGCAATTTCTGACGTCCCTCTTCGAGGCAGGAAAGGCTTACAGGACTATCAACCTTTACCGGTCTGCCATCTCGGCTATTCACCAAGGCTTCAATGGATGCCGCGTGGGACAGCACCCCTTAGTGTGCCGACTCCTCAAGGGCTCTCGATTCTCACGACCACCCAGGCCTTGCTATTCCACGACCTGGGACGTCTCCATTGTGTTGGCTTTCCTCTCATCCTGGCCCTCTAACTCAGGGCTCTCCCTAAAACAGCTATCTGCCAAATTGGTTTGCCTGCTCTGCCTCATCTCATGCAAGAGGGTCTCGGACGTCAGAGCCCTGGATTTCGATGCCAGGTCATATACCCCGGACGTGGTCACATTCAACATCTAAGACTTCTATCAAATCGGTATCCTACCCTAGTTTCCCTACCTCTCCGTCACTGTGTCCAGTGGCCTGCCTACGCGAATACGAAATTCCACCTCTCCACAGTTATTCTTATAACTTCACGATGGGTGAAATGGCTGTTGTCCCAGGCAGGTATTGATACCACGGTCTTTGGCGTCCATTTGGTCCGAGGGGCCTCAGCCTCTTCGATGATGACTGCAGGCGCGCGCCTGGAGGACATTATGAGGACGGCCGACTGGTCAAGGAAATCTACATTCCAGGAGTTTTACTTTTGCCCGGCCCCACATACATTCGCTGCGGTAATGGATCAGCTTTAAACTTGCAATATGAGCCTCCGTGTCTTGTTATAAAATTACATGATTTTGCTATTACAATGAGAAAAGTCATGATTTTATTAAAGACACGGAGGCGAGTATTGTCCCACCCTTCTTATTCTTACACGGTTATAATAATTTTTCCCTCCCAGGTTAATACACGCTACAATACACCACATCGAATCAGGGCCGTCTTTAATAACGAATGGACCCTGGGCAAGTGTTTGCTTGGGCCCCCTGTGCCCTGCCGCTCTCGCCCCTCACTCCCTGGTATGCAATCACGGCATCCATCCCAACGCAGTGGCGGTACTAAAGTAGAATGAATTTTATTGGGACCCCCAATTGCAAGGTTGGACTAAAGGTAGAACCCCATCTGTCGTGCAACTCCAACAATGCTTTGACAGCTGGGACTCTACCAATTTCCCATGCTTGCAGGGTTGTATTTAGCACTGAGCCATGTTAGTATGTTTGAATGTAAGCATGTGTTTGTATGGAGTATGTTTGTGTGAATGTGTTTGTATGTGGTACTGGAGTTTGAATGCAAGTGTGCATTTATGTGTAGTGTTTGTTTTTGAATGTAGGAGTGTGCTTGTATGTAGTGTTGACGTTGGAGGTGTGTATTTGAATTTAAAGTTGCGGCTCAGATGCACAGGTACACACTCTGACGCACAAGCAGATACACAGATACATACACTGACTACATACAGATAAACAGGCACATACACTGACAGACACACTGACACAGGTACATATATTGACACACACACAGACACATACACTGGTAGACGTACTGACAGACATACTGACACAGGCACATATACAGACATTCTGACACACAGACACATATACCGACATACTGACACACACACACACAGACACATACACTGATCAACATACTGACACACATACACTGACAGATATACTGACACCCACATACACTGAGAAATACTGACACACACACACAGGCACATACACTGACACACACAGACTGATATACTGACACACACACACACACGACATACTGGCACACAGACAGATATACTGACACATGCATACACATGCACTAACAGACATACTGGCGCACTGACAGACATACTGACACATACACACACACACACACACACATATATACTGACACACAGACAGACAGACATACACACACACACACACACACACAGACATGCTGACACACACACACACATACACTAACACACACATACACTAACACACAAACACACAAACTAACACACATACACACTAACACACATACACACACACTAACACACATACACAAACACACACACTAACACACATACACTAACACACCAACACACACACTAACACACATAAACACACACATACACTAACACTAACACACATACACTAACACACACATACTAACACACATACACTAACACACACAAACACACACATACATACACTAACACACACATACACTAACACACAAACACTAACACACAAACACTAACACACACATACACTAACACACAAACACACACACACACACACACACATTTTTTTTTTTAAATGTAATCCCCCAGCCTCCTTACCTTTTGGAGTGCTGGGGGGGATTCTGGGGTCCAGTGGTTCTGCTGGGCTCCTGGGCGGGAGGCCGGTGGGGCAGGGAAGGGGCGCGGAGCATCCTGCTTCCTCTTCAGCTCCCCGCCCAGCGTAGGGATCGAAGATGACGTCATCTTCGGCTCCGGTATCATGCGATCTTGAGGGAGCTGAAGAGGAAGCAGTAGAGTGCCCCACAAGACCCGCCTTCTATCCCTTCACCACGCCCACCGTGCCTCGGGCCCCCCAAGAGAAACTGGGCCCGGGGCAGCTGCCCCATTTGCCCCGCGTTAAAGACGGCCCTGCATCGAATGGTTTTTGTACGGTAAGTGGGGCCATACTGCGAGAATGAGGTTTATGTAACGTAATGGTAAATCACTCTTTTTGTGGGACTGTGCATATGTGGGTTATTTCTCACCCGTTTAACCTTGAAACTAGTTGCAAGTATCAACTTTAACCTGTCTGCTCCTGTTCCTTTATGTTTTCACAGCTTAACTCGACAAGAAGGCAAGCAGTCATGTGGCTTAGGAGGACTCCCCCCGCTTTTATCCGGTGGTCCTATAAATCCTATGGTCAAGCTTCCCAGTTGTTGATGTTCTACCTTCTTCAGTTATAAGTTGTTACCTGGGGATTTTTTTCTCACAATTCCTGGTTTGGACAGTTTTTACTTTTGTCGCATCTTCAGAAAGAGGGAAATGGAAGGGAAGTGCTGCCTATTATATTGGGACCTGAGCGGGGAGGGGCCTAGGTTACTGTATGCTCATTATTTGTCATTCTGTTTGCATTCTTTGCTGCTATTGGTGGACAGTAAATAAAGGGATATGCAATACTCGCCTCCGTGTCTTTAATAAAATCATGACTTTTCATCATGTAATAGCAAAATCATGTAATTTGATTTAATAAATAGGTAAATGGATTCCCCTATATATCCCGCCATGAACAGAGGCTGTAGGAAAGCCTGATAGGAGATAGTCAAAGAAAAATAGTCCCCAGAGGCTGAAATTATTGAAAGTTTAGCAAGAAGGTTTAAGTCAAGTCTAAGAGCCTCCTGGCCTAGGAGACACGCCAATCTGCCTCCGGCTTAGGGGATACCAGGACTATTTGTCTTTGACTATCTCCTCATTTTAACCCCTTCAGGCCTGAGGGAGGTGGGACGTGAGGGAGGGGGGCTCCTTAGAAACCTATAGTGCCAGGAAAATGGCGGTAAGGTCTGCTCTGAGTGTGCAGTGCAGTTAGTGAATGTAAGGTCTGCTCAGAATGTGCAGTCAGTGAATGCAATGTCTGCTCAGAGTGTACAGTGCAGTTAGTGAATGTAAGGTCTGCTCAGAGTGTGCAGTCAGTGAATGCAATGTCTGCTCAGAGTGTGCAGCGCAGTTAGTGAATGTAAGGTCTGTTCAGAGTGTGCAGTGCAGTTAGTGAATGTAAGGTCTGCTCAGAGTGTGCAGCGTAGTTAGTGAATGTAAGGTCTGTTCAGAGTGTGCAGTGCAGTTAGTGAATGTAAGGTCTGCTCAGAGTGTGCAGTCAGTGAATGCAATGTCTGCTCAGAGTGTGCAGCGCAGTTAGTGAATGTAAGGTCTGTTCAGAGTGTGCAGTGCAGTTAGTGAATGTAAGGTCTGCTCAGAGTGTGCAGTCAGTGAATGCAAGGTCTGCTCAGAGTGTGCAGCGTAGTAAGTGAATGTAAGGTCTGTTCAGAGTGTGCAGTGCAGTTAGTGAATGTAAGGTCTGCTCAGAGTGTGCAGCGTAGTAAGTGAATGTAAGATCTGTTCAGAGTGTGCAGTGCAGTTAGTGAATGTAAGGTCTGCTCAGAGTGTGCAGTCAGTGAATGCAATGTCTGCTCAGAGTGTGCAGCGCAGTTAGTGAATGTAAGGTCTGTTCAGAGTGTGCAGTGCAGTTAGTGAATGTAAAGTCTGCTCAGAGTGTGCAGCGCAGTTAGTGAATGTAAGGTCTGTTCAGAGTGTGCAGTGCAGTTAGTGAATTTAAAGTCTGCTCAGAGTGTGCAGTGCAGTTAATGAATGTAAGGTCTGCTCAGAGTGTGCAGTCAGTGAATGCAAGGTCTGCTCAGAGTGTGCAGTGCAGTTAGTGAATGTAAGGTCTGCTCAGAGTGTGCAGTTAGTGAATGTAGAGTCTGTTTAGAGTGTGCTGTTAGTAATTTGTTGGTTGCTCATTGACAGTTAGTAACTTAAAGGGACACTATAGTCACCAGAACAACTATAGCTTAATGTAGTTTTTATGGTGTCTATAGCCTGTCCCTGCAAGCTTTCTAAAGTTAACACTACTTTCCCAGAAAAAAGACAAAGTTTACATTACTGCCTAGTACCAGTAATACCTCTAGTGGCAGTCCTTCAGGCGGCCACTAGAGGTGCTTTCTGGGTCAGTTCTGCGCAGTGTGCAGCACTGATGTTCAGCGTCTCCACGCCCTTCATAGAGACGCTAAATGCTCCTCATTGAGATGTATTGATGCATTGCATTTCTATGAGGAGATACTGATCGGCACAGTGAGGTGTTTTGCCACGCATGCTTTCTTATAGGAGGCTATTGCCCCCTTCTTCAAATTTGATCTCAGCCACGAAGGCGGTGCATGGCAGGGGCAGCCGCGAGGAGACATGTACGGCGCTGGATTAAAGAGAGGGGATCCGGGACCTAAAAAAGTTATTTTACTTCTATAGCGTTAGGAGTACATGTTTGCTTTCCTGACACTATAGTGTTCCTTTAAGGCTCCCTGTGGAATGCGGTACATATCTTTGTTAAATGAAGATACTGAATGCAGGAGCTGCTTAGTAAGCCTTTAGTGAATGTTGGAGTTTACAGTCCGCAGAAAACCCCCTCAAAATAGACATAAAGAACTGAGATAACCAAGGGTCTGTGACAGCTCCAGATTCCTAGATCAGGGTGACCCCATTAACGATTTATTTTGAGATAATTTAAACAAAGTACAAATGTCAAAGCTGTAGCAAGTAAAATGTCGACTACTGTGTTAGACTTCATACTATAAATGGTTATATTTACTAAACAGCGAATTGTGATTAATAGAAAACCATTGAAAAAATTCAGGCTAAATTAACCAACGTTTACATTTTGCCAAATCAGCTATTTTTTAATTCACTTCACTGCTTAGTGAATAAACCATTAAACGATCCCCTAAATTATACTTTTCTTTCTTTTCTTTTTTTTTTTAAAGTAAAATGTATTCCCAATCTCTCTGGAAATCTCTGACATTTCGACTTCGAAATACCAAATGTTCCGCTGGGCTTTGCTTGATTTTCGCTGCCGTCGAGAGGAAATTGCAATTCATTCATTCTTGATTAGTTCGGTAATTGTTATGTGCAAATGAGGCTACTTGTAAGCTGATATAAATGCTTAAATTAATGAAATTAAGCGATTTAGCTTGTAATTGGGTAAAGAACATATTTGGCCACATGTTTGGCATTAGAGGCACCTGGTGCATTTTTTTAGGTAATGTTGCTTCAAAGCTCTTGGCGGCTTCTGCGTAATGCGTGGGTTTGGCTGATAAAACGTAGGCTTCGCTAAGTAAGAAAGTCTGTACTTTGGAGTACGTTCAAACATTTTTCCATTAAAATGACATTAATGCTCTTTTTCTAATGTGCTTTGCTCTTATCAGAAGCCGGCGGTCAAGTAGGGATTAAGTGCTGAAATGTGAACACTTACCCTTTTTTTGCGTCCACGAAGATTCATAAAAATATAGATTGTCATGACAAATAATAGTCAATTGTCCCATCTAGTCATTCCATTATGAAATTTCATAAATATTAATAAGTTCTCCAGCATAACCTTATGCATATTCAAGGTGTTTTTAATTTCCTTTACTGTGTTAGGTATTACTACTGCACTGGAAGGCTATTCAAGGTATCTACTACCCTTTCAATACGACTGTTAGTTTTTACTGTTTTCACTGGAAGGCTATTCAAGGTATCTACTTCCCTTTCAATATGACTGTTTGTTTTTACTGTTTCCACTGGAAGGCTATTCTAGGTATCTACTACCCTTTCAATATCACTGTTAGTTTTTACTGCTAGCCTTTACTAATTCTGTTAAAAGGCTCTTTCTGTTCTCTTTTCAGTGGAAATCATTACGGTGTATCTAGATGTCTGCTACTTATTCCTAAAAAGTAACTTTCTTCCCATTACCCTGCAGATTGCTGCCTTCTACCTTAAATCATACCCTCTTCTTCCTCAAGAGAAGCCAGTGTTACATGTTTGTGTACATTGAACACCCTGGGATTTTCATTAATGGCTCTGCCGTGCATCACTGCTTTACCGTTCTTAGCAATTGGTCACTTACCGTAACGGGACAGAAGTTTCCATGTTCACCAGCTAATTCCCATAACGGCAAGCCACTTACCAGCAAGTGACAAAATCTGCTGAATTCACTAACTGTCCTGTCCCCAGCCGCAGGTCAGTTACCACCACTTAACAATGGCTGCTGAATTCACCAACTGTCCTGTCCCCAGCAGCAGGTCAGTTACCACCACTTAACAATGGCTGCTGAATTCACCAACTGTCCTGTCCCCAGCAGCAGGTCAGTTACCACCACTTAACAATGGCTGCTGAATTCACCAACTGTCCTGTCCCCAGCAGCAGGTTAGTTACCACCACTTAACAATGGCTGCTGAATTCACTGAGTGTCCTATCCCCGTCCGCAGGTCAGTTACCATCACTTAAAAATGGCTGCTGAATTCACTGACTGTCGTATCCCCATCCACAGGTCAGTTAACACCACTTAACAATGGCGGCTGAATTCAATGACTGTCCTATCCCCAGCCGCAGGTCAGTTTCCACCACTTAACAACGACTGCTGAATTCACTGACTGTCCTATCCCCAGCCGCAGGTCAGTTTCCACCACTTAACAACGACTGCTGAATTCACTGACTGTCCTATCCCCAGCCGCAGGTCAGTTACCACCACTTAACAATGGCGGCTGAATTCAATGACTGTCCTATCCCCGTCTGCAGGTCACCTACCATCATGTAACATAGGGTTCCATAGTCATCTACTGCCCCATCCACACCTGCAGGTCAATTACCATCCCTTAACAATGGTGGTAGTGTTTACCAACTGTCCTACCTCCAGCCGCATGTCACCAACCATCATGTATCAGAGGGTTCCATGCCTGCAGGCCATTTACCACCACTTAACAATGGCGGTTGAATTCACTGACTGACCTATCCCGGTCCGCAGGTCACCTGCCGTCATGTAACATAGGGTTCCATAGTCATCTACCGCCCTATCCACACCTGCAGGTCAATTACTATCACTTAACAATGGCTGTAGCGTTCACCAACTGTCCTCTCTCCAGCCGCAGGTCACCTACCATCATGTATCAGTGGGTTCCAAGTCTGCAGGCCATTTACCATCACTTAACAATGGCTGTGGTTTTCACCAATTGCCTTGTTCTACAGTTCATTTAAAATTAGTAGAGGCTGCTGTATCCACAGCTATCCCTATCCACAGCTTCACCGTCATCTGAAAGACTGCTGTATCCCCAACTACCCTATCACATCTCATGGTCACATATGATTATATGACTGATAAGCTCACCAGCTGCCCCATCACATCTATAGCTTAAGGTAAGTTACATGTGATAGTGGCCGCTGTATTCATCAACTTCCCTACAACACCTGCAGGTCACTTACCATCATGTGACAGTGGCTGCTGTGTTCATCGTCTTCATAGCTTACATGCCACCATCGAACCTTCCTGGATTGTAACTCCAGTTATTTACTTTGCTGACCTTGTAAAATCACCAGTCTTCGTATAGGGACCTGTATAGTGGTCCTCACTGGGTGAGCTTTACAATGGCATAGGTCAAACTTGGGAACAAAGTGGTCAAATTGGAGCAGATACCAGCCCAAGTCATAGAGCATCTCCTTTCCATTATTTCTCTGAAGGAAACATGTTACAGAGTTTCTGTTTAGGAGAAATTCTTACTTCCAGGGTTCAGCATCCTTAAGCTTTTTCAAAAAATGCTCAACGGAACACTAAAGTGTCAGGAACACAAACATATTCCCAATGCTTTAGTCTCCTGTCCCTTTATATATTCGGGTACAAATGTAAGAAAATATAAAAATTCACTTATCTTTTTTCAGCTTGACTCCTGGCAGGGCCAGTGTCGCACGCTCATCCAAGCTTCCCTGTAGCAAAGTATTGACTCAATGCTTTCCAATGAGAGCTTCCATATCACATAGTGCCGCTGAAGCGCCTCTAACAGCTGTCCGTATTTCTCAAAAACTGCAATGTTTTACATTACAGGGTTAAAAGGACAGGGCCACTGCTACAAGACCACTTAATTAAAAGTAAGTGGCCTGGGAGACTTTAGTGAACTTTTAACGTAAATATAATTGAAACGTAGAATGGAGGACAATATGTTTGGCATATCAGTAGGGAGATTGCAGAATTTCAATAAGATGGCTTTAAACTGTTGAAAAAAATATAGGTTGATGTTCTAGATCAGGGATAGGCAACCTTTGGCACTCCAGATGTTGTGGACTACATCCCCCATAATGCTCTTACACCCATAATGCTGGTAAAGCATCATGGGAGGTGTAGTCCAAAACATCTGGGGTGCCGAAGGTTGCCTATGCCTGTTCTAGATGATAATTGTCAGTGTATAGCTCTGTGGCCAATGACTACCCATAGTTTCACTGATAGAAGTCCAGATTACTTAATGTGGTCTAAAATAAGAATTCTCCCATTTAACTATAGTTACAGATTTTAGCCCAATTTAGCTAATCTGATATCAATTTGCTACAAATCGGACTTTGTCATTAAACCCTGCACTGTTCTATATCCAGTAGAACCCGCGTGTTGGTCCGCATTCCAGAGTGGACACGAAAAAAAGAAACCATGAAACAAAGATGTTGTGGTCTGTTTCATTTATAAATAAGATATAAAAATGTGACCATTTAAGATACTATTCTTGGCTTCTGTAGCAGTAATTGGGACAGGTCCAAAGAACTTAAGTGGAACCATTATTTAATTACATACATATAAATGGAAAAAAAAGAACTTTCAAATGAAATCAGTTTTGGATCAAACTTTAATATGTGTTCTTGGAGTAGCTATAATTGGACAAAAAATATATTATTACCAATTCTTTCTTTTTTTTTTTTCTAAATCAAATCTTTCTTCTGATATATTTTCCAGCCCCATCCCCCCAGAGTTGGCATTTACCTGGCATTTTTGGGCAACATCTTATTAGATCTCTTCATGCCAATCCAGGGATCCAAGATCAAATCTTGCCATAATGGAAACATTTTTAAATGTTAAAATTAATGTTAAAAAATGGTATACGTTGCAAATTACACGTTACTTTGCAAGTTTCAGCTAACTGTATCAGGACTGCACCCATCTCCGTAAGAGAAAACAAATAATATTATTCATATTTCCCCATGCTACCTACATGAGTGAAATATTGGGAGATAATAGTTCCTCGCCCAATCTGGCTACGGGCTGGACAAGGAGGAGGGGGTGAGTGTGATATGGGCTACTTAGCCTCCCAACTTCAGATAACACAGCTGTTCAAGCACAAACTCTGCTTTCTAAATCTTAGCTTCCAGCATATCTCTTGTAAAACTGATGTCATATTAAGCTTCTCCAAACTATGCAAGGATTGAGTGCAGATGCACTTGGCGTTGGAATGTTGTATTACTGCAGTCTCCCTGGACGCTACTAACTGGGCCGTATCAGCACGTTTGCAATTATGGTTAGTAATAACCAGAAAATCCCAAAATTCGGATATCCACTGAGATCTGATCATTCGTGCTTCTCTCACGGACATCAGTAGATGTGTGGGATGTTTATCCTTTATTGTGTCCCGATGTGGATCTCTGGTGCCTCAAGTAACAAAACAGAACTTTTCATGATCACATTTTGTAACAAAATCTCCCATTTCTTTCCCTAGGATGGATGATTTTCTAAACATATATGTTTTAAAGTGAGTTATTAATGGAATGCGGTGTATCATTTTGTCCCAGCAGCACACCTATGATGTAGGCATGTTTGGGTAACTGCTGCTTTGATGTTCTGCGAATCAGAAGTGGGAGCCACTTTCTGTAATAATTACAGGCCTTATTACAGGTACAGGACCCTATAAAAACCTTAATTCACAGAGCATCCCATACACAGTGGATTAAAGAAACACACATCTAAAGCACTTTAGCTTGCTGATGATTTATGTGTGAAGAGTATGACCTCTTAAATTTTAAAAAATGTCATTTTAAAAAAAAGTTCAAATTTCAATACAAATTGGCATTTTTACAAATTAACCTCTTTACACTCCCTGGCTGTTAGACAACAGAAGAATATTTGAGGGTATATCTAAAAGCTTGCAAAAGCTGCAGATCACTTGTATGCATCTTTTGCAAGGCCTCCCCTTCTAACCCAGCCAAGACTTTCTGTGGCTGTCCAATCACAGACTACCCAATGCAGCTCAATGAGACGTCTTTGCAAGGCAGGTGCTCTGGGCAATTGCTGCCTCTTGAGTTTCAGTTTCACTGAGCTAACAAAACCAGGAAGTAACAGGACTGTTTGTCTGATTGACAGTTGGGGAGTGTAACAAGGTTAATTTATAAAAGTGCCAATTTCTATTGAAAACCCTTTAAGGATAGGCGGGTTTGGGGTTAGGAGAATTATTGATGGGTTTACAAGACTAAGGGAGACCATAAATAATTGGGATTGCATGCCTTTCAGTAGATATAAAAGGAAATAATAGTATTGAGGTGGATGGATTCTGTCCTCAGCAAAGAAATTAAATCACGTATAATGGTTATGATTTAAAAATGAGAATTGTCAGACTAGAGGTGGACTGACAAATTATACTTTTTGTACTAACAAGTGGCCACTGGAGGTCTCCACCTCTCTGTTCTATTTGCTTAATAGCAGCCAGAAGGCTTCCACATTATACAGGACTAAACGTCTCTCTTTATTTCAGATACGTGACATAATTCCCGAATCATACTATATGCAAAATATGACTCCATTACCATCATATCTGAGCTTTAGCTGCTAACACACATCGTCATGTAGCCAGATATAATGCATGAGTCTGGTATAGGCAAGGGGTGTGCCAGATTAACCCAGGAATATCCTCGCACAATGCTTAATTTTCTACCCTGTCACCCATTTACATCCCCACCTGCACTTTGCAGCATATTAAATGATTGAAGAGATAGAGCACATTAGGCCATCGGATTGTAATAGCCAAGTTTAACACGATTATTGGGGCGAAAATGCCTTTATTGACTATCAGTCTGATAGCGGCGTGTTAACCCTGATTGCTGTTCCTGCCAAATGGCAGTGTTTCCAGTTCTAGGGTTACAAGGACATGGTCGTGGCACCC
This sequence comes from Pelobates cultripes, assembly GCA_933207985.1. Classification (NCBI taxonomy): domain Eukaryota; kingdom Metazoa; phylum Chordata; class Amphibia; order Anura; family Pelobatidae; genus Pelobates; species Pelobates cultripes. The sequence goes on from OW240916.1 coordinate 20,280,767, forward strand.
AGGACACTTCGTTGAGATTAAGTGGTGTTAGTGTCCCTTTTAAATTCTACATACTACAGGGCAGCCGTTTTCATGTGCTGTCCTTTAACATGCATGTGTGGTATGTGTCTAGATAAACACCTCATGTTTCAAATATCCCAAACGGTGAAATAAGGTACGCGCTCACTTTAAATCTTACATGTCATTTACGACAACTGATATTTAACAATAAAGGAAATATAAAGAATATGAGTGACATTGAGGAACAGAATTTCATCTGTTTCCAGTTGCTGTGCACAAAAACTCCAGTGACTCTTTGGCATGGAGATATTCAGAATTATTCACCAAACTCCCACATGTAGTGAATTTAAATCTAAATGGCAATGTTTGGGCCCACAATTCACCATCAACAATATAGTCACAAATTTCCATTTGGATTTTAATCTGCAACAGTTTGGAGTTTGGTTAATAACCGTAATGTGGGATTGTAGCTTCCAAGAGTCAGATTTATCATGAATGTGAATCTTGGGTTAATGTTAGGTACTAAAAACTCAACACACACCTTCCAACTGTCCTGATTTTAACAGGACAGTCATGGTTTGTGATCCTTTGTCCAAAATTTTTAAATGACATAAGCTATTCCTCAAAAATTTCCACTTGAGGGTGCTATTAAATCCACTTACCCCCATACCCACATTTTATCCTTATTTCATATCTCTCAGTTTCAGTATGCATGACTTTATTTGTCAATTTCTTCTTGATATTAATACTTTTCAATTAAATTTGATAATAAATACATACGAAACTTACTTGACTGTATTTAAAACTGCATTTGTAGAATTTAGATAGAATTTAAAAAGGCCAAAAAAGTTCCATTCTAGCAAAAACATTCTATACAAAAGTTCTATTCAGACGTGTTTTTTTTGTAGATATATCTCACACAGAGTTGAGCCACTGACGTGCAATACATTGGGAAGAGAAGTTCCAATGTAATTCTAGTTCTTTCGCATTAAAATTGCCTAAAACCAGCACAGCCGCTAAAGCAATCTGCATTTTATTGGGCAGCTAAGAATTTCTTTGACTCCTTCCCTCCCTGACATCATTGCACACGGTCAGACTGCTCTTCCCATTGGGCTTGTTATTTATTTTAAACAAAACAAGAACAAACTGAAATTATATAAACCCTAAACTACTGCCTGCCCCCTATAACTCGATGTAAATGTTAGAAATCTATATATTAGGTCTTAATTGCATTACTTCTTTCATGTTAGTATGTTTAAGAGCTATGTGTGCCGTTTTACCAACCCTGACGTTTGCCCGGGCTGATCAGTGGGACGATGGCCAAAGTCCGTTGCTTGTGCTGCATGGTAAAATGTAAGCCAAGAGGGAAAATTAAAAGGATCGTAAATAGTAGAGTGTGTACGCAGGACTCTTACAGTAACTTGCACTCATTAGCGTGTGCTGGCCATGCACAATATAATTTTGCGACCACAGCATGAGCACAAAATAAAAAAAAAGAATTTAACAGCTACAGAAAAAATACGTTTTACAAGGACACCTGAATACACAAATGCTCGACGCACAGAGATAAAAAGATTGTAAAGAATTTGGGACAGAATTTCCTCCCTTGAAATATGTCATATTTTCTCAAGAAAATTTAAAGATAAAAATGTCAAAAGTTCAGTGTCACGTAGGCAATGCTTTCATGGGATCAGACATAATTATTAGGTGAACCGTATGGTTGATTATCAGAAGATCCGAGTGGACTGTGTACGGTATTAGATGAGCGGAAAGGCAGCTGAAGTGGATGAGAAGATTAATCATAGGTTGTGGACGTGGCCCAAGGGTCCGTACAGGTGCTATAGTTAATGCTCCAAAATCAGGCAACACCTCTCACTCTGAATGAACTGAAATGATGCTCTGGAGCCTCATGGAATGATAGAGTTTGCATCTGGAGTGATACAAACATTGTAAGTCCTTGATCAGATGTATATTTGCTAAGGATAGTTCTTTTAGTCTGTGATAATGGGGTGTTCTTGCACTCTTAGTACAGAGGTGCATGTGGGTGCGTGCGTGCCTGCATGTGTGTGTGTGTGTGTACACTCCACTGCCCAAATACAAAATAAATAAAAATCACTCATTATTACCCATCAATTCCACGTTATTACAGTCTAGATCTGACATTACTACCCATCAATTGATGAAAGTTTACTAGATATACATGCATTTATTATGCATTATTTAATTGAAGTTATATCTAAAACTAGTTTGCAAAACCAGAAGTTCTGTTGTCTGCTGCCTTTGCAAGCCTTCTAACTCTACTAGATAAAGTTGTTTAGGGGTCCTGGAGTGTCCCTTTAACTAATAAATATAAAACATTGTCACAAATTCCCACCTTTAATTATAACAAAACAATGCCGTCAATAAATGCAAAAATTGATGCGAAAGTACAAGTAGGTGGGGGGGCTGACAGCCGACCAAGATGGTCGCATAGAACCGGAGGTCCTCAGGATAAATTACTTTCTATACCGCTAACAGGCCATAGGTGATTCCCAATTGGTCTAAATCCTGCATCTCATTCTGGGGAGCACCCTTACTGACCTTCCGAGCAGTGCAAGCCTGCAAATAACGGCTCCTGCCGGCACTTGACCTACCCGCGGCCTGCTGCTATGGGGGAGGTGGCCAATCCCCAGCCTTGAAGTGTGGCTAGCCGGCTGGCTTAGGGCTCTATACCCCCCCTCTGGGCCGGCAGGGAATATCCCGGTCCCCACTGGATTGCTGCTGGGCTCACCAGGACGAGCGACACAGTCTGCAGCTGTACTGGACTGCCGAGGCCCAATCAAGATGGCTGCACAGTTGGGCCACTGACAAAGCGCACCTGCACTCAATGACCCATGCATCTTCTAGAGACTTTGACCTGTGTGAGCTTCTGGACAAAGCTCTGTACTCAAGGACTGACCTACAATCTTGCTGTTAGGGCAGTGGCTTCATGGATTCGCCCTGAAGCCCGGCGTCACCTGTATGTGTATCCACCTCGAGCCTCCAGACCGGCCATCCGGCAAAGAAGATGCCAAAGATCGTTATGGTGGGAAACAGCGCCATGCTAATTGGGCGCACGCACTCGCTCTCACATACCCTGGAGCTGGATCAACAAGCAAGCCCAAGCTGCATACAACCTACCTGCCCCAGGGGCCTCTGATCAGCGATGCACAACTCTGCACCTAAGGGCTAAAACTGAAGGCCGCATTGCTGAACAAGAGAACATCTTGCCGACATGTGATAACGCTGGAGCCGAGCCAAGGGGCTCCATCAGAGGGGCCGACAGTGACAGAAAACGGGACATTCCTATAATGGGCATAGGCTGTAGTGCCTACTATTCTTTCTCACAGCGGACATGCCTTACTTCTCATCGTGAGCACACTGTTTCGGTTGTCACTATATCTATCCAGTTTACCATAATGCCCCATTCGTCTATATTTCCAGTGGTTAATATATCTTGCTCCACACACACAGATTTATGCAGTAGTTTATTGTACCCTATATATTCAGCCACTCAGCAACAGACATGTAAAGCTCACTTGTTATCTATGCTCACAAAATACAGCCACTGTTGCTCCTTTATCGCTCTAAAAGCTTAGTATAAACCTGTTGGAGCACCAAGCGTAGTTTACTCTTTCTTTTAATTACTGTTTGCATTGACCCTCACATATCTCTTCTATATCACTATAAAAACGTGCATGTTCCTCATACGCCACTTACTGCTTTAAACATGTCTATTGAGGCTTGCTCATCCTGCTGTGACGTAGTAAGTTTGCCTGTACTCTTTCCGATATGCACAACCAAAATAAAGAATTAAAAAAAAAAAAAAGTTAATGTAGGAATTCTCTGGGGCACACCCCTTGCGCGCGCCTGTGGTGTTCAAGGACTTATTAGAGATAATTAAACATTGATAGAGAAATCAGACTTGGGACCTAAGACCTCACCCGCCTGTCATTCAATGCCAGAGGGCAGCAGATGACTTTTCTTTCATCTTCTAAAAGGCAACTAGTTGTAGCGTTTCCGCAAACCATTACCCCATTACTCGCTATTTCCATTTTTAAGACTCTGCTGTTGAAACAGTGATGATTTCCCAGCACTCACCAACCCACGTCCCCTCTACGCCAGCAACAGCCTATATGTGAGGCTGGAAACTTAAAGAAAATCTGTTTTCTTATACATACGTACCGCGACCATAGGGAGCTGAATTCATGCACTTAACCCCGAGACTTCAATTCTTCCCCACCTGCAAATGAGCTGAGGGCATGTGTTCAATCTCACAGTAGATCATCAATTACTCTCTCACCATGAACATCTGGTTTGGGATACTGAATTATGAGCTAATATGGAGCACAGAAGTTTATAGCATCACATATATAATATTGTTGATTAGCAGAATCATGTAAAGTTACTCTGCACAAGGAACATGTTTTTCTGTGGCTCGCACAGGTTTGAGAAAGATATTGAGAAATAAACCTGCTATATACCAGTATATACAGCCAAATAAAACTGTTGTATTTTACCTGGTGCCATTATTCTTAATGAAGAGGGACAGATGAGTGAAAAGCAGATCTTTGGAAAAAGAAGAGCTGACAGTCTATTGGAGTTGGTCAGTTAAAGGAACACTATAGTCACCAAAATAACTTTAGCGTAATGAAGTAGTTTTGGTGTATAGATCATGCACATCCAATCTGTTCAAGTCTCTACCATTTAAAAATGAAATCACTGTTTAATACAGCCAGGGCCGGTGCTTCCTATAAGGCGAACTAGGCAGCCGTCTAGGGCGCCATATAGGAGGGGGCGCCCTGCGCCCCCATCGCTGGCCCTTTAAATTCTGCAGCCGCCTGAGCCTCACCTACCCTGCCCTGTAGCGTGGCCGAGCTCCTCTCTGGTCCGCGACCCGGCGTGACTGACAGGAAATGCACACTCAGTGTGCACTTCCTGTCAGTCCCGCCGGGTCGCGGACCATAGAGGAGCCCGGCCACGCTACAGGGCAGGGGAGTTGAGTAGAACATGATGACAGGGAGGGAGGGGGGGAGAAGATTATAGGGGGGGGAGAAGATGGGAGGGGGAAATTACAGGGAGGGGGAGAAAGATGGGAGAGGGGGAGAAAGATGGGAGGGAGGGGGAAAAGATTACAGGGAGGAAGGGGAGAAAGATAATAGGAGGAAGGGAAGAAAGATTATAAGAGAGAGAAATACAGGGAGGGAGGGGAAGTGAAAGAAGGTTACAGGGAGGGAGAAAGTTCACGGGGAGGAAGGGAGTGGAGAAGGTTACAGGGGAAAATAGGGCAGGAAAAGAAAGAAGATTATGGGAAGAAAGAAAGATTATAGAGGAAAAGAAGAAGGTGGGGAGAAAGAAAGATTACAGAAGGAGGGAAGGGGAGAAAGACAAAAATTACAGGGGAGAGGGAAAGATTACAGGGAGGGAGCAGAAGAGAGAAAGGTGCACAGGAGGGAGGGGAGAAGATTACAGGGGAGGGAGGGAGTGGAGAGGTGGAGGAGGGAAAGAAAGAAAGGTGGAGGAGGGAGGAAGTGGATCCAGATATTACAGGAGGGGAGAAGAAGAATATTATAGGGAAAAGGTATGGGAAGAAAAAAGAAAGATTATGGGGGAGAAAAAGAGAAGATTACGGGGGAGAAGAAGAGATACAGGGACGGGGGAGAAGAAGAGGAGAACACAGGGAGGGAGGAATAAGAGGAGAACACGGGGAGAGAAGAAGAGGAGAACACGGGGGGTGGGAGATGAGAACATAGGGGAGAGACCACTAAAGGAGGGAGGGGGCGGTGGAGAGACCACTAGGGGAGGGGTGTGAGGAAAGACTGCTAAGGGAGGGGGGTGGAGGATAGACCACTAGGGGAAGGTGGGGGGAGAGGAGAGACCACTAATGGAAAGTCAGGGAGAAAAGGAGACCACTAAGGGAGGTGGGGGGGGGGAGAGGAGAGACCACTAAGGGGCAGGGGAGATCTCTAAGGAATGGAAGGGAGAGCTCTATAGGACAGGGGGCAGGACAGGGAGCTCTTTCACACCACAAGCACACACAGACACACAATGCATCCCTATACACACAGAAACACAACATGCTTCCCTTACACACAGAGAAACACACAATGCAACCCTTACAGATAAAGACAATGCATCCTTTGCACAAATACATAGAAACACACAATGCATCCCTTACACACACATGCAAACACACACTGCTTCTCTTACACACACACAGAAACACAATGCATCTCTTACACACACTCAACGCACCCCTTACAGACAGAGAAACACACTTTGCATCCCTTATGCATACAAACACAGATTCACACAATGCATCCCTTACACACAACAAGAAACACACAATACATCCCTTATACACAAACACTCACTGCTTTTTGTCCCTTACACAAAAACACACTGCTTCCACTACACACAAACACACTGCATCACCTACACAAACTGGTATCCCTATACACTACATTCCATAAGCACACACATTAGATCCTCTACAGTAACACATAACACATCCCCTACACACTCTACTCCCTGTGAGCGGACTCATGGGTGGAACATGTAGGTGGACTTATGGGTGGGCTTAGACCTTGAGCTATGTAAGAGGCCCCAAAAAATGGAGCTGCTTCCCGTTCTCCCAGAACATTGAATTTTGTGACCACAGTTACAAACAGCCTCCAGAGATCCTGTTCTACACCAGACCAGTGGAGCCAGACTGCAGCCAGAGCCCATCACCATCCTCATCTGATTGTAAGTAGGCAATCTAGTATATTATTAGTGACACTAATCTCTAATTTACCTCACATTAAATGGACACTATAGTCCCCAGAACCACTGCAGCTTAATAAAGTTGTTCTGGTGTCTATAGTTTGTCCCTGCAGGCTTTTTAATGTAAACACACACTGTGTGCAGCACTGGCACTAGTTCATATGGCAGATTATATGGGTGGGGCACTGCGATGTCCCGGGGGGGTGGAGGGGCGGCAAATCTTTATTTTGCCTAGGGCGGCAAAAATCCTTGCACCGGCCCTGAATACAGCCAAAGTCACACCTGTATGTGACTTACATAGCTTTCCTAAACACTTCCTGTAAAGTGAGATCTAATATTTATACTTCCTTTATTGCAAATACTGTATAATTTAGACTTTCATATCTCCTGCTCTGTTAATAGCTTGCTAGACCTTGCAGAAGCCTTATGCATGTGATTAAAATTACATTTACAGAGCAAGAGATAAAAAAAAAAATCTAAAGTAAGATACATCTGATTTTTTTTCATGCAGGCTGAGTACGTCACAGCCAGGGGAGGTGTGTCTATGGCTGCATCAACAAAAACAAAAGTGATTTAACTCCTAAATGGTAGTGAATCGAGCAGTGAGACTTCAGGGGCTTGATTTATACACCAAAACTGCTTCATTAAGCTAAAGTTGTTTTGGTGGCTAGAGTGTCCCTTTAAAGGTGTTAATAATGTTTATCGAAATTACATCACTTAGTAATTTAACAGTGAAAATTACATATAACTTGAGTTAACTTTTTCACGTGATGCTATGTTGTATTTCTTTAAATGTATTTAAAGATTTAGCAAATGACTTCACAATCGGGCTCAGTCCTGGCACAGCCTGGCACACACAGCATCTCAGGAGGAGAAACTGAAGAATTGCTTATGTTTATTCCCCTCTCTCTATGCTGACTGGCAGATGCAAAGGGCTTTCCTTTTTAGAATGATTGACAAAGATCCAAGAAGAAGTTGCTCATTACAGGATTCTGTACAAAATAAAGCAATATACAGCATTGTGGATTACTACATTAAATTAGATTTTTCAGATCTTACGAACACATATTTGTTAAATATAGGGAATATTTAAACAAAATATTAGAAATTCTGGTGATTGTTACCTTTTAAAACAGCTGGGGGTCTCTGCAATGCAGCTAGCACATCTTACGAGTTCATACCCCAAATTACAGACATTAATCATAGTCATAATCCGTAGAAAGGTATGGAAGACTTTGGACATTCTCACTGTGTCCCAATCTGCTTGACTTTGTTATGATTAACAGAAGAACATGGATATTGAAGGATGCATAAGCTGGAGTGACAAAGTGTGACCATATCATTTCTTGGCTGGTCTCTTGGTTGACAGCAAGACTTAACAGCCATAAGTACCGCAGTGACATTGGAGGTCTAGTCACCCACAGACCATGGGACTCAAGCTGACCTGATGATTTGCCTTAAAAAGTGTTAGTTGTATCAGACCCGTTAGGAGCACCAGGAAGGAGGCTATCAGTAACTGTTCACTTGAGATTAAGTTGTCCTCTGAGCTGATCTTGGGAAGACTAGGACAATTCGGCCAAGTGGAGTTCATTGACAGTTGGTGATGGTGAGACTGAATTCATCTTTCCAGCTGGTGAATTTGATAGGCCGGTAACCTGTGGAATAAGTTGCGCCTTTAGCAAGCTTGCTAAACACCAAAAATTGTAGAATAATTGAAAGTCAACTAATAAAATGTAGGCAAATAAGAATTGGTATGAAAACATCTCCATTTTGACTATAATCTCAACTTTTAGACTATCTTTGGCTATTTTAGGCTAAGTTGTGAAATTTGGTTTGTAATTCACAGCAATTCAGTGTTTGTTGAATATACTTTCGTGCATTGAATCTGCCTCATTTATTGGACAAACCATATCACAGTGTAATGGGGGGCTGTATTGCTGGACTAGGGACCATTAGAAGAGAATTTCACAAAGAAAAATGGGCACTATTTTTGGAGCAACGTGCTAAATGTTGAGAGATATCCCAATGGTTTTCATGGCAATTGGTCTTTATTTTACTCTTTTCACCCGGAATAGCGCCTGTTCTTGCCTTGATAAATCTCCCGCATTATGTCTACTTATCCCCTCTCTCTGTCAAATATGTGTTTGTGATGTTGGAGAAATATAATTAAGTGTAGAAATCCGCACGGCTGTGTGGAACTGAGCTCCTCCTTGTCAGTTATCGTTATAAGCTCTGTCCTTTTCTGTTATTAAACATAGTACGTGGAGGTTTAAGAAACTAAAACAGCTTTTCTTCTCCTCCAATGCAATTTGAACCCAGACCGTGCCAGAACAGAATTGGACTGTGAGGTCAACTGCTCAATCTTTAATATGCCTTTGAAATGGAGCGGTCACCATCTGGGGACTGTGGCGGATTCGCAAAGACCAATGATGGCAACATCGCCGCTGGGTGTCTGGTACATGGGGGAGGCGACAGGTAAGGGTGAGAGCTACTTACCTGTACCTGACCCTTGTGGGTGTGGCCATCTTGTTCACTCTTACGCATGTGCGAGAGTATAACATCGATGTCTATGGAGGATCCCGCGAGGTTCCCGACAGTCCATAGACTGGTAATGGCTGTCGGGATTGACACTGTAGCTCTGCCCAGAGTCTAGTAGTCCTTAGTTTGTCTCTGTATATCTCTTTATTGTGTTGGAATTTCAGAGAAAATGAGCATTCATAAAGATTCTATCATTATGAAATACTAACTTTTCAGGGTGGGTTGGGTGTGTGACAGTGCCACTTTAACGGTAAATCGAGCATCACATCAACCTATGTTGTAACACAAGTTTTAGGAGATGGTCAGTGGTGTAAATTCCATAGAAGCAATAATTCCCCTTTAAAATTTAACAAAATGTATAAATGCATATTAGCCACTAGGGGGCAGCAAGAAATCAGACTTGCCTAACAAAATAAATTTAAAAATGTAAAGTCTTTTATAATTCAACACACTCACAACACAGACATGAAAAGCAATAAAGCCAATCATTTTTCTAAATTATAATAATTATCCTTTGTTTTTAAAACAAAATATTTCTAGAAATCTTGGTTAACGAGAGGAAAAAAAAAAAATAAAATAAACAAAAATATAAACATTATGCAAACTTAATTTACGTACTGGAACATTTTTTTCCCCAATGCAGCAGCAACAGTATCTTCAATGTTAACTGCTTTAAATACTGAATTGTATTATTATTATTATAATATGCATTTATAAAGCACAATCAGATCCCGCAGCTCGTTACAGTAGCGACAGTTCTGTGAATGGATTTTACACCTCTATTTTGGAAAAAGCCACAAAAGTATCCTCATCAACAGATACACATTTATATTTAACCAAAAGTTAACCCAAACAAAGATGTTTTCAATTTGTCTCTTTTGGCCTTAATTTCGAACCTTTGTACTGTTTCTAATTATTCACCGTTTAGTAAATAATCCCCAATGGTTGATGCATGTTCTTTAGAAATTTACCCCGGTCATTTTTTTTGTGTGAGAGTTTCCCTTTAAATTCTTTGTGAAATAGAAGTGTGTTATTACAGAATTGGTTTTCCCATTAATGCACAACAGGCCTGTTATGAAGTGCGTATGAAGTATATATAAATGCTATTATGTTGACCCTTCACAAGTAGATGACAGATTTATGGGGGAAATTAAGGCGGTGTAATCTGTTTAAAAGATTTTTGAACTCTGGTGCTCAATGAACAGAAAAAAACAAAACAGGCTTAATGCAGCTGTAGAGGTGCTCGGAGGTGCAGTGTTTGTTTGTGAATTGGATATTCCAACGCTAATTGGAACATGAGGTGGACATGCATTGCGTTAGAGTAGATTACAGTATCTTCAACCCACGTTCCCCACGAAACATGTACGGAAGGTTAAGCGAAATACTGAAACTGTTTAGCCAGGATCCAACATCAGGGGATCAAATGATGTAAAAGAAATCATACTAAAAGTCCTGCGTTAAGTGATGCCAGCGAACAGTTTTTGGTGCAATCTTGTTTAGTAAATATGCCCAATGATGTAGGCAGTGATGATACTAAGTCATTCAGGGCTGCTTTGGGCTAAATAAGACCTGCAGAGCACTGACTATATTTGACTATTTAAAGCACTAAAGCAAGCATTTTTCAGTAACTCGATTAAAGGGTTACTTTAAACATCATGACCACTTTAGTTATCTAATTTTTGGTGAAAAACTGCGCATACCGAGTTTAACCCCTCTACTCCACCTCCGATAGCATCACTGAGGCGTCACAGGAGTTCTGGGCTGACTAATGTCAATTCTGTGCCTATTTCTGGGTACAGAGTTGCATTCATTGGCCGAGAGTGATCAGCAGAAATCCATATCATTCCAAAGGGTTCACATACTTTTTCTTGCAACTGTATATATAAATATATATATATTATGATTTCCAATCCCACCCTCTTTTGATACACCTTCTATTGCCAGCAATAAATCAGATTTCTCCATTAGCTGATCATTAATATGACACTGATACTTTGCCTCCTCTTGGTATTCTCTCTAAAGAGAGACTGGTGAAAATTGCCCTTTATTCCATTAATTATTTTGTATCTTTTTAAATTGTATCAAGCCAGTTTAAATAATAAAAAAGGAAGAGACCGGGTGCATTCTGGGCAGTTTTTGTGCAGGCTGTGAGAGGGGAGGGGGAACGATAAATGTTTTAATAGCGACCTGTCTATGAATGAGGCCAATATCCCTCCCCAGGGTCACGGCAGATTAAAGATTGCAAACATTTAGTTTTCTAATTTTCTTGTGGCAGTATTATTTTTACTGGGGAATCTAGCAAACTCATTATCTCGTATTCAATCTCTCTCACTCTCGCTCTCTCTCTTTCTGGCAAGTTGGTCTTGATTAACTGAAACAGTACTCATGTGAAGGAATCTAATTCAGCACTCATCAGACATCTGTTTAAGGTATTGTCTGTGTCATAACAAGTGAGCGAGGGGATTTAATGGGCTAATAAAGTGCATGTGCCTGCAATTATGTAACATTCAGAGGCTCGGTATTGGAATACCGCTGGTCTGACCGAGATAGAAAACGAAGGCACGTACTACTCGACTGGGCAGCGGGACAGAGGATTTTTGTTTAATTAAATATTGAACATGCGGCCAATGTTTCAGTTAACACTTTGGCTGCTTGGTGTATTAGAAAAGATTCCCATAATAATAAGAATTTAAAGGAACACTATTAAGAATACAAAACAATATTCCTTACACTATATTGCCCTCTGCCCTCACCCCCCCCCCCTCCCCCACAAGACCACCCCTCCCCCCGTATCAGTGAAAGGGTTAAAAATAACCTTTTTTTCCCACTTACCTCATTCCAGCTCTGTCTCCGATGTCATCGCAAGCAGTGGCGTACACATGACCTATGGGGCCCCGGTGCAAAAATTGATCCGTGGGCCCCTCCCCTCACCCCCCCGCGCTTACTCGGTGCGGGTCGGGGTCGCAACACATGGTGGCGGGCACCTGGTCGCAGGGGTTGCAGGGCTGCAACCCCGCGACCGCGGTATGCACACACACTTAAAGGACCACTACAGACACCCAGATCACATCAGCTCAATGAAGTGGTCTGGGTGCCAGGTCCCTCTAGTTTTAACCCTGCAGCTGAAAACATAGCCGTTTCAGAGAAACGGCTATGTTTCACTGAGGGTTAATCCAGCCTCTGGTGGCTGTCTCATTGACAGCTGCTAGAGGAGCGCCCGACACTGACGTCCATAGGAAAGCATTGAATATGCTTTCCTATGGGCGGTTTAAATGCGCGCTGGCTCGCGCATGTGCATTTCGGAGCTGAGAGGCGGACACTGGGGAGTCCGACGCTGGAGAAAGGTAAATGCTGAAGACACACACACACACTCTCACGAACAGACGCATACACACTAGCTAACAGACACACACATTTACTGACAGAGACACACTCAGCGACAGACATACATACACACTCACTTACAAAACATACACTTTCACTGACAAACACACACTCACTAACAGACATCAAACACACTCAGTAACAGACACACACAGTAACACACTCACTAGCAGACACACACCCAATAACAGACACATTCACTGACACACACACTAACACACGCACTAACACAAACAAACACTGACACGCTACACACACACACACACACTACACACACACACACACAACACACACACACACACACTAACACACACCCAACACACACATACACCCAACACACACTAACACACATACACTAACACACATACACCAACACACACACACTAACACACACACACACATACATACACTAACACACACACACACACACACATACATACACTAACACACATTTTTTTTTTTAAATGTAATCCCCCCAGCCTCCTTACCTTTTGGAGTGCTGGGGGGATTCCCTGGGGTCCAGTGGTGCTGCTGGGTTCCTGGTCACTTCAGGGCGGGTTGTCTAAGGGCCAGGCATGAGGGAGACTCAGTGTTCCAGCTCCCCCCTCGGGCCAAGGAGGCCGGAGCCGAAGATGACGCCATCTTCCGCTCCGGTATCAGTGCGGTGCGCGAGGGAGCTGAAGAGGAAGCACTGAGTGCTCCCTCGCGCCCGCCTGCCCGACCGGCCACCCGCCCGCCGGGGTCAGCAGGGCCAGCCTCGGGGGGGCCCGAGGTGGCCGCCTCCTGGGCCCCCCAGGAGAAGAGGCTGGCCCTGTGGGTACATACCGGGTCGCAGGGGCGGCCGGGCCCCCTGGTGGGCCGGGCCCGGTCGCAACCGCGACCCCTCCGACCCTGGTATGTACGCCACTGATCGCAAGTGGGATCCTAATGCGCATGCACAGTGAGCTGTGAGGTTGCATTAGGCCTTCCTTTCCCAAAGAAAGCATTGCAATATTTTGAAGATGCTGAATGCAAAGCATGAAGATGTCCAGCATCATTTCACAATGTTAAACTATGTGAAAGTGAAGGAATCGCCACTAGAGGCAGTCTTAACCATGCAATGTAAACATGATGAGATGAAGTGGTCTACGTGCCTCTAGTGTCCCTTTAAGTGAAAAGCACATGCTGTAGGGAAAGAAGCTTTAAGGCTGGCAAAGAATCATGGGACACTGAATTGTAGTCCGATCAGATCTGCCATCGGAGCATATAGAGTTGTTTACAAAACCATCGGACACACCTCCAAACACGTGAACACACACTCAGACGAACAAATACATGCTCACAGACACACATTGCCATACATGAACAGACACACAGATACACAGTTGAAGACTACAGCCAGACATTGTCAAACACACACACTGCTAGTCACACACATACACATAAACACTGCTAGACAGTTACATATCACAAAACAGACACACACATACACATAAACACTGCTAGACAGCTACATATCACAAAACAGACACACACTGCCAGTCACACACATACACATAAACACTGCTAGACAGCTACATATCACAAAACACACACACACACTGCCAGTCACACACATACAGATACACACTGCTAGACAGCTACATATCACCAAACACACACACTGGCAGTCACACACATACAGATACACACTGCTAGACAGCTACATATCACCAAACACACACACTGGCAGTCACACATATACAGATACACACTGCTAGACAGCTACATATCACCAAACACACACACACTGTCAGTCAAACACATACACATAAACACTGCTAGACAGCTACATATCACAAAACAGACACACACTGCCAGTCACACACATACACATAAACACTGCTAGACAGCTACATATCACAAAACACACACACACACTGCCAGTCACACACATACAGATACACACTGCTAGACAGCTACATATCACCAAACACACACACTGGCAGTCACACACATACAGATACACACTGCTAGACAGCTACATATACACCAAACACACACACAGCTAGACAGTCACACACACACACACACTGCTAGACAGCTACATATCACCAAACACACACACTGGCAGTCACACACATACAGACACACACTGCTAGACAGCTACATATCACCACACACACACACTGGCAGTCACACACATACAGATACACACTGCTAGACAGCTACATATCACCAAACACACACACACTGGCAGTCACACACATACAGATACACATTGCTAGACAGCTACATATCACCAAACACACACACTGCCAGTCACACACATACAGATACACACTGCTAGACAGCTACATATTACCAAACACACACACACTGCCAGTCACACACATACACATACACACTGCTAGACAGCTACATATCACCAAACACTTTTGGATACATATAGATACACACTGCCAGAATGGTAGACACATCACAGATAAATATTGTCAAACACACACACACACTTGTAGACACACTACATGTCAGAAACATACCCAGATACACACATTGGACTACACCCACAGGTAGACATTGACAAGCACACTCCCATACAGTGCCAGTCAGACACACATATATAAACACTGTCAGACAGTTACATATCAGACACACAAACACACATTATGATACATACAGAAAAACACCAACAGACTGGTAGACACATCACAATCAGTGTTGACAAACACACACACAAAACACTTATAATAATACAAAAAAAGGGTGCGCTGTGTCTTTAAGACAAGAAAAGTGCAATGTACCTTTAAAAACACTCCAGTGCTTCAAAAAAACACACAAAACTCTATTCAATAAATGTGTTACTATTACACACTCTACAATAGTGCAAAAAAAGTGCAAGTGTGCAAATAACACTTTTATACCAATGTATTGGTGAGAGTTGGTAATCTTTAAATACCACTTTTCTATCAGTGTATTGGTGAAAAATTAGTAGAAAAAACGGAGCACTTACAATACCCCGCTATATGTACCTTAGGTCTGGTTACTCCAGTTTTGCATACATATGTATAAAAAATAAATAAAAGAACATAGTGTAATACAGTATTATAAATTATGTTATTAGAACAATGAATAGTGTTAAACTCACAAGTAGAGAGCAGAGAAGTCTGCTCTAACTTTATCCGCTTCTTGTGTAAAGCCAAAAGGTCATAGGACAGCAGCAAGTTGAAAGAAACACTTTTTTATTTCCAAAACAAATCTTCACAATATTATAAAATAGTCCCCCAAGTGGTATCGCTTTGCTCACTCAGTCTCTCTATGGAAGGCGTACTGCATACAGTTTCGCTGCCGGCTAGCACCGTACTGCAATCACTTCCTGGAGGCGGAGCCTAATGACGTAACCACGGGACGTACGTGATGACGCGTTTCGCCACAAAATCGGCTTCCTCAGATCACACTTCCATTCTGCTGCTGTCTTGCTTTTAAGTCCGTTTTCACAGGTGTATGTCCACCTATTAAGTCCTCATTAGTGTAACCCCTTAATATCTTGACAGAAATCTTCATTCAATTATTCATTCCCAGGGTCATATCTCCTAAATCAAATTTTTCCTTACATATGAAAAAAACACTAATTTATACTAAAACACATTTATCAGTCACATACATAAAAAACATAGATTAAAAAACTAAAAGTATCTCTTAGCTATAGTTATTAAAACATACTAAAAAATATATAGTAAAAAATATCAATATATATTATAAAAAATTATATAAATCAAATTCTATATTTAAACCTCTCGGTTCCAAAGTTCCTAAACGGTGTACCCATTTCATTTCTTCTTTACCTATTGCATTTATATGATCTCCTCCTCTCCAAGATTTATTAACTATTTGAATTCCTAAGAAAATTAACCCATTTGGATCCCTTTTATGGTATTTATTAAAATGGGCTGACACACTGTGTTGCTCAAAGCCACGTTTTATATTATATACATGCTCATAAATACGTTTGTGAAGGGGACGTATTGTTCGACCCACGTATTGTAACCCACATGGACAGATCAGCAAATAAACAACATTTTTACTACAGCAAGTAATAAAATCTTTTATAACAAATTCCTCTTCTTTTTCTCTTGCTTTAAATTTGCTTATCCCTTTTAAAGTTCTATTTTTACTGCATTTGCAGCCCATACATTTTCCACATGAATAAAAACCGCTTTTATTATTTAAGAACGTTGTTCTAACTTCTTTTCTAGGATGATTAAAGGTAAGGAGTCTTTTAAAATTTGGGGCACCTCTAAAAGTGATAAAAGGTCTCTCTGGTAAAATTTTTCCCAAATCTTTATCTTTCTTTAATAAAGGCCAATGTCTATTGATTATGGATCTAATTTTTCTAGAATCACTATTAAAATCGAATACTAAGGGCATCTTTATATCTTTTTCTTCAGTCGATCTGTTCTTTTGTCCCACAATTAAATCTTCCTGATCAAGTGTAATTACTTCCTCATATGCTCTATTTAATATATTTTTCGGATATTTCTTTTCCGTAAATTTATCCATAAGGATACTTGCTTGATCTTTAAAGACATCTATTTCTGTGCAATTCCTTCTCAGACGTTGTAGTTGTCCTTTTGGAATATTATCTAACCACGGGGAATAGTGGCCACTATTATATAGCACATAACTATTTGCATCAACTTTTTTAAAATAGTTTCTAGTTTTTATACTCCCTCCTTCTATATAGATATCCAAATCTAGAAAGCTAATGTTGTTTTTACTGTGAGAACTAGTAAGATGAATCCCCCAGTCATTTGCATTCAATTTATTTAGAAAATTTTCTAAACTTGACTCCGTACCTCTCCATATAAAAAACATATCGTCAATGTACCTGTAATAGGAGACTAGGTCCACCCCCCATTCGCAACTGTTATAAATATTAATATTTTCCCAACTTGACATAAATAAATTAGCGTAGCTGGGGGCGAACCTAGTCCCCATAGCGGTGCCTTGACATTGAAGATAAAATTGGGAATTAAAGAAAAAATAATTATTATTTAAAATCCATCGTATACTATCTATTAAAAATTCTACATGGGAATGACTGAATTTTCCAGATTCTTCTAGAATCTTTTTAATCTCTCTACACCCTAAATCATGAGTGATTGAGGTATATAAAGAAGAGACATCACTAGTAACAAGTATAAACGAATCCTCCCATTTTATTTTCTTTAGGATTTTTATTACTTCTGTAGTATCCTTCAGATAAGATGGGATTATCTTTACTAGATCTTGGAGCCATATGTCGACATATTTAGATAAATTAGCCGATATTGACCCTATCCCCGAAACAATTGGCCTTCCTGGGGGGCATCTAATATTTTTGTGTACCTTTGGTAATGTATAAAAAACCGGTAGTCTTGGATGCTCAACTTTTAAAAAATTATATTCTTTCTCGCTAAGGACTCCTGTATTTCTACCCTTTTCTAATAATACATATAAAGATTCTTTAATTTCTTGAGTAGGGTCCTTTTTTAGACATTTATATACTTTTACTTCCCCTAATTGTTTATTACACTCTTTCAAATAGTCCTCTGTATTTTGTATTACTATACTCCCCCCCTTATCCGCCGGCTTAATGACTATATCCTTATTAGTCCTTAATTCTTGTAAAGATCTCCTCTCACTAAAGCTCAGATTATGAAGTCTTCTCTTCTTATTATTACTTGTATCTAGTTCCTCAAAATCTTCTAAAACACATTTCTCGAACATATCTATAGCACTTGTCCTATAATTTCTTGGATAGAATGTAGATCTATTTCTTAAACTGGTATGATCTTTATCTTCTATCTTATTGTCACATTTATTTATAGAAAAAAACCTTTTTAATGTCAAGTTCCTAGAATATTTTAGCATATCCACATACGCTGAAAAAGAATTAAAACCTACATTGGGGGCAAATTTAAGACCCTTATTTAGAATCCTAATTTCATCTTTAGTAGGGTTATACTTGGAGAGATTTATTACTCCCTCCAATTTGATGTCCTTCCTCTTTTTCCTATACTGTAATTCTCGTCCTCCTCTACATCCTCTATATCCCTGTATCTCCTTCTTTTTTGAGGTGAGAAGGTTACCCTTCCTTTTCTCTCCCCTAAAAAATCTTTATGTTCTGATTGTAAATTATCATCTGAAAGGATTTCAAAACGGTTCCTTAGTTCGGTATCCTTTCTTTGCTGTACATAGGGCGGACTCCTACCTTGTCTATTTCTATTCAGTTGGTATTTATTTTTCGGTTCTACTTTTGTCCAATTATATTGTTTCCTATTCTCTGGTGTTTTCCACTGAGTCCGTTCTGAATATTTGACAGTATTTGCTCTTTTCCAATAAGGATAATTGGGGGAGTCTGACTTATATTTATAATTATACTCTTTTTTCTCTCTGTATAAATTCGTATAAGTTCTAACTCTATTATTCTTATAATCTTGCATATCCCTCTTGTATTTCTTATGCTTGATCTCTTTCACTTGTATCTCCAATTTATTTAAATTGTCCTTAGTTTTCTTAGTTAGTTCATCATAATCTCTAGTACCCAATGTTGGTTCTAATAGTTTTTGGATTTCTTTTACCTCCTTATCTAAATCTTCCAGGCCTTCAGTTCTACAGGCAATAACTATACTCATCATCTCCCTAGAGAATCTTTCTAATGCATCATTCCAAATGTCTACATATTTTTTATTCTTTTCATTCTCAAATGTAGGTGTCTTAGAGAACCTTAGACCTCTAGGGGTGATGTTATCTTTTAAATATCTATTTAGGGTGGCAATTTCCCATTTATATTTTATTTCTTTTGCTAGAATTTTTTCTAAATCTTTAAATGTAACTTCTATATCATCTTTTGTAGGATCAATGGTATTTTCATATTGTAAAATTTCAGCTTCATCAAACCTACATTGCATATTATTTCGATATTCAAATAATGACATGATTGTTTAGCAGCCTTACTTGGTTAGAGCTATCAGAAATGTGTACAACAAGAGAGAAGACAAGTAAAAAAAGGCGCTCAATACATCGTGAATAAATAGTATAACAACCTTAAAACACTAATGAAGCAACTTCTTATAAAGTGCAATTATCCCATAAAACAATTTATAATACAATAAAAAAGTGGTGCTGCTGTGGTTTTAAGACACCAAGTGCAATGTACCATATTTAAAGTCTCCAGCTGTCAAAAAAACACACAACAACTCTCCACTGTGTTACATTATTACACACTCTACACCTGCAAATTAGGTGCAAGTGTGCTGCACTTTTATACCAACCCTCCTTGTATATTTTTTAAATACCACATTTTTCTATCAGTTTATTGGTGAAAAATTAGTAGAAAAAACCACTTACAATACCCCGCTATATGTACCTTAAGGTCTGGTTACTCCCCTGAAAAATAAATCATATTAAATGTGATACAAGGAATGAATCTTTCTTCCTTAATTCCTGGTCATCACCCCCTACTCGACCCTTTTATCATAGTACTTGAGGTAAATGTGACATTACCTAGTCCAAGAAATTATAACAAGCTATAGAACCCTTTCATAATCATTATCTTTATTACATAGTCTTAAGATTATATAATACAAAATACTAATAAACTGAAGGGGAATCTAGAAATGTCCTTAGCGGATTATACATTTACACAAAAATATTAGATCTCGGGGATGGAGCCTAAATATGTCGACATATGGCTCCAAGATCAACATCTTTTTACTACAGAAGTAATAAAAATCCTAAAGAAAATAAAATGGGATGATTCGTTTATACTTGTTACTAGTGATGTCTCTTCTTTATATACCTCATTATCACTCATGATTTAGGGTGTAGAGAGATTAAAAAGATTCTAGAAGAATCTGGAAAATTCAGTCATTCCCATGTAGAATTTTTAATAGATAGTATACGATGGATTTTAAATAATAATTATTTTTTCTTTAAAATTCCCAATTTTATCTTCAATAGTCAAGGCACCGCTATGGGGACTAGGATGGGAGCTACGCTAATTTATTTATGTCAAGTTGGGAAAATATTAATATTTATAACAGTTGCGAATGGGGGGTGGACCTAGTCTCCTATTACAGGTACATTGACGATATGTTTTTTATATGGAGAGGTACGGAGTCAAGTTTAGAAAATTTTCTAAATAAATTGAATGCAAATGACTGGGGGATTCATCTTACTAGCTCTCACAGTAAAAATAACATTAGCTTTCTAGATTTGGATATCTATATAGAAGGAGGGAGTATAAAAACTAGAAACTATTTTAAAAAAGTTGATGCAAATAGTTATGTGCTATATAATAGTGGCCACTATTCCCCGTGGTTAGATAATATTCCAAAAGGACAACTACAACGTCTGAGAAGGAATTGCACAGAAATAGATGTTTTTAAAGATCAAGCAAGTATCCTTATGGATAAATTTACGGAAAAGAAATATCCGAAAAATATATTAAATAGAGCATATGAGGAAGTAATTACACTTGATCAGGAAGATTTAATTGTGGGACAAAAGAACAGATCGACTGAAGAAAAAGATATAAAGATGCCCTTAGTATTTGATTTTAATAGTGATTCTAGAAAAATTAGATCCATAATCAATAGACATTGGCCTTTATTAAAGAAAGATAAAGATTTGGGAAAAATTTTACCAGAGAGACCTTTTATCACTTTTAGAGGTGCCCCAAATTTTAAAAGACTCCTTACCTTTAATCATCCTAGAAAAGAAGTTAGAACAACGTTCTTAAATAATAAAAGCGGTTTTTATTCATGTGGAAAATGTATGGGCTGCAAATGCAGTAAAAATAGAACTTTGAAAGGGATAAGCAAATTTAAAGCAAGAGAAAAAGAAGAGGAATTTGTTATAAAAGATTTTATTACTTGCTGTAGTAAAAATGTTGTTTATTTGCTGATTTGTCCATGTGGGTTACAATACGTGGGTCGAACAATACGTCCCCTTCACAAACGTATTTATGAGCATGTATATAATATAAAACGTGGCTTTGAGCAACACAGTGTGTCAGCCCATTTTAATAAATACCATAAAAGGGATCCAAATGGGTTAATTTTCTTAGGAATTCAAATAGTTAATAAATCTTGGAGAGGAGGAGATCATATAAATGCAATAGGTAAAGAAGAAATGAAATGGGTACACCGTTTAGGAACTTTGGAACCGAGAGGTTTAAATATAGAATTTGATTTATATAATTTTTTATAATATATATTGATATTTTTTACTATATATTTTTTAGTATGTTTTAATAACTATAGCTAAGAGATACTTTTAGTTTTTTAATCTATGTTTTTTATGTATGTGACTGATAAATGTGTTTTAGTATAAATTAGTGTTTTTTTCATATGTAAGGAAAAATTTGATTTAGGAGATATGACCCTGGGAATGAATAATTGAATGAAGATTTCTGTCAAGATATTAAGGGGTTACACTAATGAGGACTTAATAGGTGGACATACACCTGTGAAAACGGACTTAAAAGCAAGACAGCAGCAGAATGGAAGTGTGATCTGAGGAAGCCGATTTTGTGGCGAAACGCGTCATCACGTACGTCCCGTGGTTACGTCATTAGGCTCCGCCTCCAGGAAGTGATTGCAGTACGGTGCTAGCCGGCAGCGAAACTGTATGCAGTACGCCTTCCATAGAGAGACTGAGTGAGCAAAGCGATACCACTTGGGGGACTATTTTTAATATTGTGAAGATTTGTTTTGGAAATAAAAAAGTGTTTCTTTCAACTTGCTGCTGTCCTATGACCTTTTGGCTTTACACAAGAAGCGGATAAAGTTAGAGCAGACTTCTCTGCTCTCCACTTGTGAGTTTAACACTATTCATTGTTCTAATAACATAATTTATAATACTGTATTACACTATGTTCTTTTATTTATTTTTTATACATATGTATGCAAAACTGGAGTAACCAGACCTAAGGTACATATAGCGGGGTATTGTAAGTGCTCCGTTTTTTCTACTAATTTTTCACCAATACACTGATAGAAAAGTGGTATTTAAAAATTACCAACTCTCACCAATACATTGGTATAAAAGTGTTATTTGCACACTTGCACTTTTTTTGCACTATTGTAGAGTGTGTAATAGTAACACATTTATTGAATAGAGTTTTGTGTGTTTTTTTGAAGCACTGGAGTGTTTTTAAAGGTACATTGCACTTTTCTTGTCTTAAAGACACAGCGCACCCTTTTTTTGTATTATTGTATTTTTAGTGTTTTTCACTATTGCACTTTATGCCATTGTTCACAGATTTTAATTGTTATTCCACAACTTATTGAGCTGTAACCCCCATCCATGTGGTCACAAAACGCTGCATGCAAATGCCATGTCCCTAGTCTCCAACACATCTACCTAGGCAACTGCCCATGCAACAGGTCATACAGTAAACAGACTCTGATCATTTTAGGCAGAGAACTGTTAGTTTTAGGTAGGTTGTTGTAAGACCCTGTTTTCGATCATCCTGATCGGAATCTCAGCAAACGCTGTCTGTGTTTTTTTGCTTTACAGGTTTTTAAGGGGTTTTGGTAGTTAAGCAGTGATATTGTCTGCCCATTTTACTACCAGTGCATGGCAGATCCATTGCTTTGCTACAAAACAAATGTCAGTGTAAGATGCTGGGTGACATTGTGACAGTATCCTTTGATTTTTTGGCAATGTCTATTCACTGTCTACAATCAACAGGCTAAAGTTGTGGCACTTATCCACTAGCTAACACCTGGAGTGTGAAGTCATTTTAGATTTATTCTTAACTACCTGATGCTCCCATATTGTTATAGCATCTCATTTCATCATTAGTGTTTGAACTCTAATTGCACTTGATTCTCAGTTAGTTTTTTGTATGTGTACAAAATCACAAATATGTATGAGAATTAAATGTTTTCATGTATGTAACCCATTCCCTATCATACCCTAAAATCGCTAGTGCATCTTTGCAATATTGCACTATGCCTGCCTCATCTTTATAGTGGCAGGCTAGACACTCCATTTATAGGTTGCCAAGTTCTTTTGCTCCCTTCAGTATAACTGAATTTTACTTGATCACTCTATAACCCAGTTATGGTGCTTTATAGTTATAAAAGTGGTCACATACTCTACTAGCACTAATAATTGACTTACCTGATTCCAGTGCTGATGCTGTTGGTTCAACACAGCATATGGGGTTTTAGGATTCTAAATTGCAAATTAACAGGTACAGGGAAATATAGTGTGCATGACCCAATATGTGCCCTCACTATTTCAGTATTTGCAGCCTTTAAACTGGCAGTTTGCAGGCTATTAGGCTATCACTGGGCCTGCTAGGGTGAACTGTCATCCTAGCTCTGCCTCATCATTTTGCTGGCAGGGGAGTCATCCATCAGCTCAGGGCTCAAGCTTACCCAGTCCCACTGACATATAATACTTTTCAGAACCATGTAACCCCTTCACTGCTGAAATCAGGATCATGCTAATGCAAACCGTTCAATAGACCACACACAGTCCATTTCAGGCAGACTTAGACTATGTAGGGTCCATAGCATGTTGGAGGGCGTATTTGGGAGGGTTTAAATTAAAATGTGGGTGCCAGGAGAGGGCCCAGATGAGGCTAGGCCTTATTACCACCGACGCTGTATCCTCAGTTTAACGGCGCCTATCCACTAGCCGAAGTGCATGCGCATCTTGAACTGATTAGGGACAATCTCCCTAAAGCACATGCTGAATTTGAGTGTAACAAAGTGCTGTTATCTTAGAGTTGTTTTTTTTTGTTTTTTTTTTACCAGTTCCCACAGATAACTTTCAATTACTTATTTTGTTGTTTAATAAAACCCCTTGATGTGGTAGTTCCTGTTTGATATTAGATTTTATAGATTACAATATTAAACTAATTCCCTACTGGGAATCATACCTGTAACTCTGAGCACTAAAGCTGTGTCACAGATGTTATACTATGTCTCCAGCAGACTACAAAATGAACACAGTAATATGAGTGGAAACAGACAGGACAGAGCTAAAACAGGGGGTCTCAATAGCCAAAATGGAACTTTATTTTCCTGTTCAGCTATTCAGGGCTAAATATTTAAAATTTAGTAAATAGCCTCCTTTGTGGAAACATGAACTGAGAAGCTGCCAGGCCTATATACAATGTTAATTTATTTATGACACCAGAAATCAGCCTCAGCCAATGATGAGAGGATCCTTTCTCCCAGGACACCGAGCCTGAACATAATACCACACACACGTTGTATAAGGGGCCCCAAAGAGCTGCAAACTCTTGGTGCACCCAGTCCCAGGGTAGTGTCAGCACCTGTTGGAAACTGTGACCACTCGTCTGCATTGAAAAGGCTGGTCGTAGTCTAGGGATCTCATGCAGCTTAGTGTGATTTATAGAGTGTGAGCCCCATGGGTGAGGTCATTTATTTGGCTAAAGCGGAGGTATGCAACCTTTTAGCTAACTTGACAGTAACCAGAATGCAGAACATTGGGTTGGGTAGACTCAGCCTCAGTGTCGACAGGTAGAGCGACTCCATTCTAAAGAACTGTTTTTTAACATGTAAATTGGCCGGGCACGGTTATAAAATATAAAGGGGGTGAAGTGGCATTAAGGATGGAAAAAACAGTTATAGTTAGGTCAGTTTAAGCCAGTTAATCTTAGCTCCCTCAAAAATTACATTACTAACACCCCATCTATGTATGTACACGCAAAAAAAAACAACTCACGATCCATCTTACTGGCATCAAAGGGGTTAATGAATGTCCCTTTTTATCAGACATACAAACATTGGCACCGAGGCTTCAGAAACTGTTCCATTTTGGAGCAGGGATAATCACGGTAAATATCTGTAGCTGCATTGTAATCTCTGTCACTGAGCTAGGCCTGGCCATGCAGTGCTGATCTCAACAAATGAGCAGAGCCCAGCCTTGGGGAGGCCATTGGGAGTCAGATGATTTTAAACCTTCTTACAGGACTTGAATACTTACAGTGGGCTGCAATTGTTATGGAGCTTGGAGGGCTCCTTTGAGTGCGTTGGGTAGGTTCTGCCCTTATAGTCAGTCTGTATTTTTCTCCATAAATGCTCTACATTGTGCTAGTGCCCAGATTTTTCTTTACACAAACATCAAGCAATTAGAGGTCCTCAACTATCACTAAAAAACCGAGCAACGCAGAAACACCCATCAGACTGCATTAATAGGTAGTTGAAGATAGTTATTACCCCTCAGCCCCCCAAGTTATGCTGGGATGGCATATATTAAACATTAGGGTTTGGGGTATCAAACTCCCAACAAATTAGCTGCTGCAAATGAAGCTTATATAGAGATAAGAGCAAGAAGAAAGCTCATAAATGTTATGTCCTTGCATGCACCAGATAAAGTTTCTGGACCAGCACATTTGAGGGTCCATGGCAGCTTACAGGGGAATTCTCACTTATAATTTAGTCCAGAGGAACATTTGAAATTCAAAAGGTTTAGATATATAACCAGTTGTTGAAATTACTTGCCAAACAAAACAAAAAAATTCTTTACATTCATGAACTACTTCTCCATGGGACAATAATAGCCCAGGATTTTACAGCTTAATTAATGGCTCTCTATGTAAACAAACACACATACAACTAGCACCTCTTTACCATTCTGCCCCAAAATAAGACACTCCGCGAAAATAAGTGATGCTTATTAGTTCTGCTCCTAATATAAGCCCTAGTTCCAAAAATAAAAGAAAAAAGAAGGCTGTGCTCCTCCTTAACCCTATGTAGAAGTTAAACAAATGGAAATCATTGAGTTGATAATGGCCATTGAGGGGGCCCGTCTGCAACTTCAAGGCAGATCCCCATAGATCGGGTCCTACTCACATAAACACTTCCTGACTTTGGCAAAAATATTCTACGAATCAGAAATTATTTTTTTTTATGATACACATCCTATTTTGGAACCCTTAATTTTTGTTACCATTTTTTATCTTTTTTCTTTGTTTTTCAATTTTAGCTGATGTGTACTGTAGTCATTGCTGCCACCCGAAGTGAGGGAGTGAGCGCAGGACTTTTCTTTCTGTATTTCTACTCAGCAATAAGCCATAGTTTTGCTGCCATGTTCATTTTCCCCGACAAGATTCACGGAATTCCATTCATGAGTAAGCTTATCCTGGGGTTTTCCCGGAAATATAGAATTCTATCACAGAAGAAATCATTTAGGAACTTTAAACATGATTAAGTTCCTGTCTGTGAATGGTTGGTTCGTGAATACCTGAGTTAGACTGCTTTTAGCAACACATTTTTCCCTGAAATAAGCACCACCCCACATACTCACCCTAGTGCTATACAAGGGGACATAAGTGTATAACTATAAAAACCACTGACATCAGTTTCATTTGGGACATGCAAATACAGTCACTATGCACACACTCACTTACACACACACACACACACACACAGTGCGTACACACTTACTAACACACACACTGTCACTCAAACACAAACACACACACAATGTCACACTTATTTACAACAAACATACTCTACTGACCAATTTACAGTACACTCATACTCAAATTAGTTCACTTACCTTCAGATGGACCTACTAAGTTTGAATGGAGGAGAGGGGTCCAGCCTGCAGGTCAGCTGGTGCTGTTCCTGGTGGGGGAGCAGGAGATGCGTGCACTGTGAGCCAGGCTACTTCCTGTTCCCCTCAAGTGACTCCCGGTGTTCACAGGCAGGGGGCAGCCAGGATACCATAGGCATGTCCCGGCTTCCCCTGGCTGCTAGGAAGCTGAGTGCTCTGTTCGGGTGCTGGGGTTACAGCATTCTCCCGAGCAGGAAAAAAAAAGAAGAGCCCAAGCTGAATGGCTGTGCTGGGGGGTGGAGAAGCCGATGTGCCCAGCACACCATTCCAGGCAGCAGCAGGGCAAAGGAATTCCCGGTAGGCGCCCCCCAGAGGCCGGCGTCCTAGGCGAGTGCCTTATTCGCCTTAATGGTAGCGCCGGCCCTGATGTATCTGGTAATGGATTTTAAAGTAGGCAAATGATATGGGTACTTTGCGAAAGCAAGGAGTAGTAAACGGATTGGGGCATCCCTGGTTTGGTGTGGGTGATTTTTCTGATTTGAGCACATTTATCCATTAAATGGAGGTTGTTGAGTTTGTATTATGGCAAAATCTGACTTTGCTATGGAACATACGGACATATGGGACAGAAAGTCCATTTATGGGGCATTGCCATGCACCAACACACCACACACCACACACACCAAAGCCACGTACACCAGTGGAAGGACAAATGTATGTCTTCTAAACTCCAAAGTTTCACACAGAGAATGAAATGCGTGGACAAGGTAAGTTCTCAATAATCGTTTTAAAATCAGAGTTTTAAATATATCCAATAAAGCAATTTTGTACCTTTCATTATATCTCATTTGTAAATTTTGTAAGTTTAAAGGGGCTATAGTCACAACTTTAGCTCAAAACTTTTTATTTATAGATCATGCCTCCAAATTCATGCTCAATTCATTGTCATTTGGATTAAATCACTTTTTTTCTGTTAATTCAAAGACTAGCCACACTACTCTGATTAAAAAAAAATTTCACTTTCAAATCTATTACATGTAAAAGTTTTTATCTCCTGATCTTAAATTGAACTTTAATCCTCAAGCGCTGCGGGTCTAGCGCTATTAGCAATACCAATAATAAATTAAAAAATTTGCAATAAATAAGTGTAAACAATAATGACATATTTACAATACAGCATGGAAGTGGACTCTGCAAAACAAATAATTAACACCTGAATAAAATATTCTCAGTGAACTGCAGCATATACTATACACCAAACTGCTTTAAGCTGTTTTTTATTGACTACTCCATTTTGGCTGCCATTTAGACACCCTAGTGAGGGCTCCATTGCTAATGGGGAGAACTAAAGGCTATTGACCACACTATTTTTATGTCAGCTGATAGTTTTATATTACTGAAAATCTTAGAAAGTATGGTGGAACAATGCTTCAAGGTCTGACAAGCCGGGACCTCACAAATTCCCCATCAGTTTTTAAGGGCATCCAATAGTTGATACAAAAGTGTCAGGTCCAGGACATGTATAATAATAATAAAAAATAAGTTCACAAATTTAAAATCCCCGGATACCTGGGTTGAGTAAATATCAAAAAGCTATTAGCAGTAAAAGACCGAAGTGCTCATATTGTACAGCACACTATAACTCACTTGGAGTTTTATGCAGTTGGATACCGTATCTTCAGAAGGATCACTTGAGAGCATTGAGAACTAAACAGTTCTGGATTACAGGATAAAACTTCAAAAGGTTAAAGGATCTTACATTATACTTGAGGAAAGAAGTCAGGGGGGATTTGATAGAAACATTTAAATAAAAAGGGAATTTCAACACAGTAAAGTGAACTTTGTAAAAGCAGAAAAACTACCACAACTAGAGGACAGAATTCTTAAATTAAGGGAAAAAGGTTTAAAAATAATATCAGGAAATTAGTTTACGCAGAGGGTAGTGGATGCATATGAATAGCCGACCAGCTGGGTTGTATAGGTTAACACAGTAAAGGAGTTTAAGCATGCTGGGATGGCATAAGGCTACCTAACTATAAGATATGGCCAGACTAAAAAGCTATTTAGAAAATTCAGACTCAGAGGGTTATTTGGTTTTATCTGCCGTCTACTTCTATGTTTCTTGTTCTCTATGAGCTTCTGATTTTCGTTCCATGCACTCGATGACCAAACACCGCTGTCTCTGTTCGCGACCGCTTGGATTGTTCAGGTTAATGCGGTTGGTGGAGGTGTGAACAGAGATTTCTGGGGTTAACGAGCGGCACACTACACTTATGGGTGGTCTGGCATTCGGTAATTTGTTCGGTTGTCGAACAAGACGTGGTAATAGACGGGGTGGCTGCTATTTTACCGAACGGCCAGAAGAACAGGGGAGAGAACACGAGGAACCAGGGACTATGAGCACAAGACATAGGAAATAACAGGGGGGACAAGCTATGGGCAGCCCATAGCAGAAATAAGGGTGATAGTCTAAGGTTCATTCCGCTACATTGTACACTCACACATTGCACTATGCCACTTACATACATCTGTTGGGAGTTATACTGCTTTTTTAATGCATGGAAATTTACTAGAAAAAAACATAACTAAAAGCAATTTAGGCCATTGTCTCAATTTTTTTCCACATTCCTATAGTCTCTTTGCGAGATAACAGAATATTTACCACTCTGAAAATGTTCGGATCTGTTTCCGTCCACATTTGGGAAACAAAAAAGAAAGTAAGGATTGAGACTTATTGCTGTTTCTCACAATTCATTTAGCTCATTTCTCCAATCAGCACATGTCCGTGGAGATATACCGATGTAAACAGAGGGATTATAAATGTTTCAATTTAACTTAAGAATAAATCCCTGAATCTGAAAAATAAATCGCCATGCAGCGTTAATTCCCAAGCTTTTCATCAGTTTTTTTTTTTTTTACAAACAGCCAGACGTATTTTTGATTATTTTTCTCTCCAGGGAGAAAGAACTGAAGAGGCTCTTGTTTCTAAAATTATTTATTTAAATTGTTTGCTGTGGAGCTATATTCGTTTGTTAGACAGATGAAATATAACGTTATTTTATATTACTGGTATGAAGCTTTCCCCTGTGGCAGTCAAAGAATAATGCATGACCGTAGGTGTAAGCACGCATATCACTTAAATGATCTTTAGCTTCATTAAACATATTTCTTAAGACAGCACAGTTTGTGTTTTTGGTCACCAATCAGTGTAATTGAGTGATTGAGTTTTACATTGTTTGCAGGCTGTCAGGACCAATCAGCTTCCAACAAAAGGCAGGAGATCTGTTGTGCAGCAATAAGAATGCAGATCTTGTGACAAGTAAAGATTAGGTTGACCAGGGACCTAGGCAGGATGCCAAATTGGTCCTTCTTCTATAGGCCTGGATTCTGTTCTGTGAGTGTTGTGTGTGTGTGTGGTGGTGGCTGTGTAATGCATTTAGTGGAAGCTGAGAATTTGATGTGGGCAGTAGAGAGGCTGAGTGCGCCTGTATGTGCAGGTTGATTGTTGTGAGTGTGGTGGCTGGATTTTGTGTGTGGAGGAGACATGTGTCATGTGTGTGTATTGGGGAGTTTTAGCGTGGCTTAGTGTTGTGCGCATGTGTACTGAGTGTGAGTATTTTGCCACCTTCCTGCTTACCTTTCCTTGGTGGTCCAGTGGAAGCTGAGCTGGATCCTTGGTGGTCTGGTAGGGAGCATGGTCTGTACCAATTTTGGGTGCTGAACAGTTATAGAACTCCCTTGCAGTCCAGTGCTGTGGGTCATTGAGAAGTGCCAGTAGACTGTGAGAGCACTCCTAAAGTAGTCTGCACCCCATGGAGGTGCAGACCACAAAGTTCCTTCGAGCAGGTAAGGAGACACGGGGCCACCTTGCTCTTATGTGATCCCTGGCCCTAGGCAACCGCCTATGTTTTCTTATGGGGATAGGCAGCGAGATCCATAAATGCGCAGACTCCAGGTCAGGAATTCCATCAAGATAGAAGACACTGGGCCGGTAAAGAGATATGTTGGAGGAACCCATTATAAGATATCTGCGTCTTTGTGACCTGTGAATATAAATAATTAATATAACTAAATGTTAAAACATAAAATGAACAAAGGTTTCCTGTATTATAATATTTACAACACAAAATGGAAATACATTAATCGAAATTTTCATGTCAAGGGTATTTTCAGTAAGCAGTTGGACGTGCTTTAAACCAGGGGTAGTCAACCTTTTTCGACCTACCGCCCACTAATGCATCTTTCTTGATGGAAAAATGTCCTTACCGCCCACCAGTTTTCGCGCAAGTGCGGAATATTTTTTGCCATACAGGAATTAACAGAGACATGAGGTGAAGAAGGCCCTATTCAAACAAGAATACAATCTACCAACAGTCAAAGTCTTGAAAACAAACTGTAGCATTGTGGTATTGGCACATAGCAAAAATCAGCTTTATATAGCACCCAAAAGTGGGAATGACCACTTGATGTTCACAGTAACGATTTAATAATAACCATCTTTATTTAGGCCTATTTTAAATTCAAGTATAGCAAATTATGTAGATAATTGCTTACTGATATTGAAATTCTACACAGCATTAAGATGTGAGAAAGGGCAGAGTCACCATCCTTCCTTGGTGCTTGGGAAAGTATTCTAGAGGTTAAAGTTTAGGAAGAACTTGGGAACATTCACAATTCACACCACAATATGCTATAATAAACGGCCTAATAGCCATCCTGTGTAGTCTCACCTGCATTGTAGAAGCGGTCCAGCACGGTAGTCTCCCCAAAGTCCAGCTTGCCGAACTGCAGGGTCTCCAGAGCCACCCCTTGGCTCTCGCACGCCTCCTGCAGGCTGTGTAGAGCAGCATGCTCACTTTGTTGCAGTCCATGGCTGCCTTCATTGATGACATAAACTACAGTAATGGTTCGGGTATTGCCAACACTGGTGGCAGCCTGATGAAAGCCCTTGGCACATCGAGCAGCAGCTCCTCCCACAGCACCGTGTATATAGTCCTCACTCCAGAAACTGCCAGCTGCAGGAAGCCTACTGCCCCCTCCAGAGGTTGATACTCCACCTTGATGCCTGTGCCCAATTTTGTCGTCATCCACATAGACCCCTTGGGTGGGTGGAGGGGGCACTGAGAATGTGATCCCCTCACTGCTGTCATTCATGGCTCCTTTCTGATAAAGCCACTATCTGGAAGTGCAAGGTAGGCTACTACCCCCAGCCTGGCCAGTGTCTGCTCGCAGAGCAATGTCAACTTCCTGCCAGACTAGCACAATAACACACCAGGGAGGGTGACGTCCTAGAATTCAGCTGCTGAAGGCTACCTGTACCTTCCCATATTTAAAAGCTTGGATTTCCAAGTCTGCAGTTCCCCTGTTACACTCACTGCACCCCTTCCACTCTCTCTCTGCAACTTCCCCTGGCACCCAAACAGGGAGAGGAGTGTAACAGAGCTGTTTAAGTACTAACTGTGCTGCTGCCCTATACTGCACTTTACTATAACAGCCCTGGAGCCCTTTATGCCCCTAAAACACACACTGCGCCTTATCCAGTTAAAAAGCACTGCAGCCCCATACTACAACTTTTATATTCCCCCACACTATAGACTCCATGTCTAAACAGCACCCTGCTTCCTTCCCACCATAAGCTCCACATGCAATAGCCCTTCAGCCCCACAGCACTCCCTACTTAATTCCCCTACACCTCTACACATTAATTTGCACCCAAGGCTCCTCTCACATGTCCACAAGTCCAGCCAGAGTAAAGTTGCTGTAAATTCGTAATCTCAGAACACTTTGATCAGATATCATGCCAGTCAGCACCCCACCTGCAGATCAGAGTTCATGTTCTGTCAATAGCTGCATCCAACGCCCGCGTTAACAGAATGTGAAGCCTTTGCCTCTCTTGCCATGTTTGTAGTTATGCCGCCTGTTGCTACATTAGGGAATTCACGGGATTCGAATAGTTTCGCTCTCCAGTGATGGCTGCTGATAGCACCGCCTGCACTCTGGGCGGGACAGACAGCAGTGAGAGAAATTGTTACAAGACACAGAGAAAGGAATGTGGCATGTTTCCACCCTCAGCCCGCCTTCCATCTACTGCACGCCCTCTCCTGTTAACCTGTCACATTCTTCCATTTCAAATTGCATAGTTTGTAACCAGAAAAGTAAAAAAAAAAAGAGATAATCATGTTCCCATTACATTTCTCAGAATCCACCAATGTGATTTAATATTCCAAATAAACACAGATTAACTAAAAATTCCCTTTTTGGTCTTCTTTTTTGCATGTTCTGTTTCAGTATTTTTTATTTATGTTATTTATTTATATTAAATCGCCACAGAGGGGATATGATAACATTATACAAATATATTCAGGACCAATACAAACCGTTGTGTGGAAATCTATTCACAAACCGGACTTTACATAGGACACAAGGTCTTGCGTTTAGACTGGAAGAAAGAGAAAATTTTGACTAAGGCAAAGGAAAGGTTTTTTTTTACTGTAAGAATAATAAGGATGTGGAATTTTCTGCCTGAAGAAGTGGTTTTATCAGAGTCCATACAGATGTTCAAACAACTAGATGCATACTTGCAAAAACAGAATATTCAAGGATATAATCTTTCAATGTAGGGTAATAACTGCTTGATCCAAGGATAAATCCGACTGCCATTCTGGGGTCAAGAAGGAATTTTTTTCCTAGTTTGTTGCAAAACTGGAAGTGCTTCAAACTGTTTTTTTTTGCCTTCTTTTGGATCAACAGCAAAAACAAATGCGAGGAAGGCTGAACTTGATGGACGCAAGTCTCTTTTCAGCTATGTAACTATATATAACTAACTATCTAAAAAAAGGCAACATTTAAAAATAATTATTTTGAAATGAAAGCTTACATGTGAACTGAATTTGGCTTGATCTGAGATTTAGGTAAAGGTCCATGCCCAAAAATAGGCCCACCAACAGGCAACCTAGGGGCCCAGAGAGGAGCTGCAATCCTCATCGGTCGATTGGGAGATTAAGGATCCAACTGACCTGCCAGCCAAGGTATCAGACTGTTGCCATGGTTATCATGGCAGTGCTCTGAAACTTTATTTGGCAACAGCTGGAGGCAGCAGAAAGAGTACTATAGACCTGCATGGGGGTGCAAACCAAATGATTGAATCACCACCGCTAGGTACAAGCATTTCCCCTCCCTGGCCAAGGTAAGAAAGAGGTAGAATGAGCTTTCATTTATAATATATATATTGTGGCAGAACGCCTTGTCCCGTGGCTGGG
Organism: Pelobates cultripes; assembly: GCA_933207985.1. NCBI lineage: Eukaryota > Metazoa > Chordata > Amphibia > Anura > Pelobatidae > Pelobates > Pelobates cultripes. The sequence continues at coordinate 20,315,278 of OW240916.1, forward strand.
TACATCTGCCAAGCAAGCTTCCTAGCTCTAACTGTAGCTCTAACAGTATCGGTTAAGCTAATTATCTCCTGGACACAGAGAGAGCAACACATAAGACACACCAAAACATACATAAAGTAACTGACCACCACCACATGTCTTACACACCTGGATAACTTGTCCCAATCTGTCCAAATGGTTCACGGATTGGAGGTGGCTGGGCCGATTTGGATGGAAGTCAAAGTTTTAGCGGGCTGCGACTGCTCTCCGATACTGCTCAGGGTTCCATGGCACTGGGGTGAAAGTCCTGTTCACCAAAAACAGCGGCGCCTACCTTGAGTTCATCTGGCTCCCCCAAATCCAGGGTATAGTTGAATTCCCCTCCACTTCCTCTATCTTCCCTTTCAAAAAGCGCACTATTAGGTGATACTGGGACCGAGAGCGTTCTGCTTAAAGTTTCAGCAGACCGCGGTGGAACTGCAATCTGCTCCAGAGATCCATAGTGTTTGGAGGTTGCTCCCGGTCAATGGTGCCGTGTCTCTGGAGCCTCTCTGCGGGTCTGTAGTAGTCCTGGGGCTGCTAGGAAGGGAGGCACGGATGGGAGTGGGTGGTATGGTGAATATAGCACCTTCTAGAGGAGGTGTCAGGATTACAATTGATCCAACACGCAGTATTAGTATCACACTTAGGAATAAGGATAACGTCTAACAGGACCTTAGAATGGCTGGACTTAACATACTAGAGAATAGTCAAAATACTAGCTGAGGTCAGGAACACAGAACGAAACACAGTTGCAAGGAATAGCCAAAAGTCAGGGATACCAGAATTCAGGGAAGTCAGAACTAATTAAGGACGGAAGCTAACCACTACTGCTAGCCTAATCACACATCAATCTCTAGATCGTTATAGATTGCACTTGTCACAGTAGTTTACCCCTACACGCAAGATTTAGTTCAACAATCGACAGATAGAGCAGATACGACTTACCGGACCTTAGTATGGCCGGACTTGCCGTATAGCAGAGAATAGACAGAGTCAAGAACAAGCCGAGGTCAAGGGAACAAAGAGACTGCGAGAACAAAAACTAGCCAAGGTCTGGTACACAGTAGTCCGTAAGCCGACAAACAAGACAAAACAGGGATAGAGAGATAAACGGAGTCAGATACAAAGCCAAGGTCAAGCACGAAAATCACAACTGAACACAACAAGCGCTAAAGGGAACTGAAACAGAAACCACGATAGGGCAGGGAGTTAAGGGAGAGGTACCGTATTTTTCGCTCCATAAGACGCACTTTCTTTCCCCTCAAAAGTGAGGGGAAATGTCTGTGCGTCTTATGGAGCGAATGTGAAGCTTTACTTACCTGTCTTGTAGCGTGGGCCGGCAGCACAGCGCGCTCCGCGGTCCAGGAACTTCACTTTCAGGTTCCGGTTTCCGGCGGGACTGAAAGGAAGTGCACACTCAGTGTGCACACTTCCTTTCAGTCCCGCCGGAAACCGGAACCTGAAATAGAAGTTCCTGGACCGCGGAGCGCGCTGTAAAGCCGGCCCACGCTCCAAGACAGGTAAGTAATTATGGGACAATGGGAGGGGAGACACTATGGGACGAGGGGGAGACACTATGGGAGAAGGGGAGGGGGACACTATGGGACAAGGGGAGGGGGACACTATGGGACAAGGGGAGGGGGGACACTATGGGACAAGGGGAGGGGGAGACACTATGGGACAAGGGCAGGGGGGACACTATGGGACAAGGGCAGGGGGGACACTATGGGAGGGAAAGTGCACTATGGGACAATGGGAGGGGGGGACACT
>OW240916.1:20317168-20328701 GCA_933207985.1 Pelobates cultripes
GGGCCAGCCTCGGGGGGGCCCGAGGTGGCCGCCTCCTGGGCCCCCCAGGAGAAGAGGCTGGCCCTGTGGGTACATACCGGGTCGCAGGGGCGGCCGGGCCCCCTGGTGGGCCGGGCCCGGTTGCAACCGCGACCCCTCCGACCCTGGTATGTACGCCACTGATCGCAAGTGGGATCCTAATGCGCATGCACAGTGAGCTGTGAGGTTGCATTAGGCCTTCCTTTCCCAAAGAAAGCATTGCAATATTTTGAAGATGCTGAATGCAAAGCATGAAGATGTCCAGCATCATTTCACAATGTTAAACTATGTGAAAGTGAAGGAATCGCCACTAGAGGCAGTCTTAACCATGCAATGTAAACATGATGAGATGAAGTGGTCTAGGTGCCTCTAGTGTCCCTTTAAGTGAAAAGCACATGCTGTAGGGAAAGAAGCTTTAAGGCTGGCAAAGAATCATGGGACACTGAATTGTAGTCCGATCAGATCTGCCATCGGAGCATATAGAGTTGTTTACAAAACCATCGGACACACCTCCAAACACGTGAACACACACTCAGACGAACAAATACATGCTCACAGACACACATTGCCATACATGAACAGACACACAGATACACAGTTGAAGACTACAGCCAGACATTGTCAAACACACACACTGCTAGTCACACACATACACATAAACACTGCTAGACAGTTACATATCACAAAACAGACACACACATACACATAAACACTGCTAGACAGCTACATATCACAAAACAGACACACACTGCCAGTCACACACATACACATAAACACTGCTAGACAGCTACATATCACAAAACACACACACACACTGCCAGTCACACACATACAGATACACACTGCTAGACAGCTACATATCACCAAACACACACACTGGCAGTCACACACATACAGATACACACTGCTAGACAGCTACATATCACCAAACACACACACTGGCAGTCACACATATACAGATACACACTGCTAGACAGCTACATATCACCAAACACACACACACTGTCAGTCAAACACATACACATAAACACTGCTAGACAGCTACATATCACAAAACAGACACACACTGCCAGTCACACACATACACATAAACACTGCTAGACAGCTACATATCACAAACACACACACACACTGGCAGTCACACACATACAGATACACACTGCTAGACAGCTACATATCACCAAACACACACACTGGCAGTCACACACATACAGATACACACTGCTAGACAGCTACATATCACCAAACGCACACACACTGGCAGTCACACACATACAGATACACATTGCTAGACAGCTACATATCACCAAACACACACACTGCCAGTCACACACATACAGATATACACTGCTAGACAGCTACATATTACCAAACACACACACACTGCCAGTCACACACATACACATACACACTGCTAGACAGCTACATATCACCAAACACTTTTGGATACATATAGATACACACTGCCAGAATGGTAGACACATCACAGATAAATATTGTCAAACACACACACACACTTGTAGACACACTACATGTCAGAAACATACCCAGATACACACATTGGACTACACCCACAGGTAGACATTGACAAGCACACTCCCATACAGTGCCAGTCAGACACACACATATAAACACTGTCAGACAGTTACATATCAGACACACAAACACACATTATGATACATACAGAAAAACACTAACAGACTGGTAGACACATCACAATCAATGTTGGCAAACACACACACAAAACACTTATAGACAAACTACCAGATAGACACACATAATGTCAGACACACAAACAGACAGACAGACTACCAGACACATCTACATACTCAGGCAAACTGCCAGACATGCACACACACTACAGATTCACACAGACACACATTAATACACAAAGAACTGTTTGTTTTTACTTCAGGTTGTTGTGTACCCTCCTGCAGGAAGTGATATGACCTCACATCCTCCTGATGGCGGCAAGAGCGCAATAAAAGCAGTAACGACAGTCTGTAAGGGACCTGCTCTTGGACAATATTAGGAGGTTTCAAATCAAGATGGGTGGGCGGACCTTCAAGGTGGCATCACTGAAGGAAGGTGTCAACATGGGGTCAAGCTCATCAGTGATATTAGTGAGAGACGTTTAGTGGAGTGTTGCCCTTTTTAGTAGAGCCTTTATACTACCAGTGTTCCTATACCTATGTGTATAATAACAGACAGTTTCCCCCTGGACAACTTGGGAAGGGGAGGCATGACTGCTGCCCATGACGAGTGGGCTGGATTTAAAAGGATACAAAATGTTGCAAATGTCAGTTTTGTAAGATGCAAGGGGTGAGGACTCACCAGTCAGCAGAGACAAGCGACAGGAGCAGACTGACTTTCCCGCCTTTGTTTGGCTTTGTTTTCTTTCTTTTTTGTGACAGCTTGGCGGTATCCTGGACAGCGCAAAAGAAAAGGTTAAGACAAAGAGTCGCTTTGGGGAGACGACAGCCCGTACGAGAGCTGGTGGCAAGTGCCGGCTGTCTAGGTTCATGGAGAAATATTGGGGGAACTGTCTATTGGGCAACCGCTCAACAGCTAGCAGGGTTGGATAATGTGGATGTTTAAGTTAAACATTTAATAAAGTTGTGGCAGTTGCCCTTATCCACTAAGAAGGTGTCCGCTGTGTTATTGGGGGCAACGGTGGGGACCATGGATATATGGGTCAGCAGTCATGTTTATAAGATGTGTGTCTATTTTTTCTTATTAAATAACTTTATTAATAAAGTCATTTTAGATTTATCCTGCTTTTCTATATTCCCTGGGGACAGTTACCTGATGCTCCCAAATGCAGGACACCGGGAAACAAAATCAGGACGGTGGGACAGGACCTTAAAATTGGGACTGTCCCACCAAAAGCATGACAGCTAGTGGAGATATTAACATCTTTACAACCCAGCAGCCATCATTAGTGTAGGACTCATCAAATTTTCCTTTGGGAAGCCCCAAATATTTTTGGAATCTAGCGTTTCTCCAGGTGGGTTCACAACTGCACTACAGGGTTTTTGCATTGTTATATTCTGCATTTATTTAGTTGGTAATGTAATAGATATGGTGACCACGCTCACCTTACTATAATTTGCTTCTCACCTGGGTAATACAAACCCTTGCCAAGTTCCTACAAGGTCTACTGAACGAACAACTACACATAAAGAAGGTGTATGTACAGAAGGTTAAATACGGCCTTTTAATCACAATTATAACGGCGAGAATGGTTACTTCATGAGAAATTTCATTTTTACCTTTGGGCATAACCTAACTTGATGTACTACTTGTGCTTCATGTCGACAGGCTCTGTACAAATAATTACCATTAACTTTTTTAATTAAACTTTGCACTCTGTCGAACCCTGTGCCAGGTTTTTTGACAGCAAATTGTGTTCTTGTAGATGTAGATACAGTAATGTGGGACAAATGGGAGTGTAGATAAGGAACAAATTATAAAATAATTCAGCATGAAGACAAGGTTTTGGCCATGTTACAAGATTCTGCTAAATTTGCGTCTTTCATGTGGATTGTTTGAAAGTGGCCACCAGGAAGAACAGAGAGCATGGTCACACGGACATGTAACCAGTCTATACGTGGGTGGCAGGGCATGCTGTACAAGTGGTAGGTGCTCAGGAATGGGGCTGCTAACTCATTGTGATATTAATTTGCCTACAGAGGAAGACATTATAAATTTATAGAAATGTTTGTAGGTTGCTGTTTATCGTCATTTTTATTTATTTATTTTTGTTATGCAAAAAATAAGAACAATTAAAATAATTAAAATATGAACAAACACAATATCGTGGAGTGATATGCAGACGGAAATAAAATAACTCCATGGATTTGCCCTCACAAAAATTATAGTAATCTTCAATATTGCCAATCTGGTCCTCTTCGGTAGACTGCGGCCATCTCTCCAATAGCTGATAAGGACTCGGTATCACAAACTGAATTAAAAAACTTACTTGATTACTTACCATAAAACAGCACCAGGGGTCTCCTGGCCCTATAACCTCTATAGTATGCCATAGTAGTTATGGTGCTTAGACTATCCCTCTAGAGCAGTTATAAAAGTGTAAAGCATTCTACAATTCCTTCACTGTGTTAAAGGAGAAATTATACTGCTAGGGAAAAAAACGTTGTTTTCCTAGCACTATAGCTCCCTGTAGGGCCACCCTCCCCGTGTTGATCACTTACCTGATTCCAGTGCTGATGTCCCTCGGAGTTGGTTCAAGCTCCACCTCCGCTCCTTATTAGAACTTCCACCATAGGAAGTATTATATAATGCTTTCCGGAAGGCCCTCTAGTGGCTGTTAATCCTGCAATGTGATTAATGCAGTTTGTCAATAATTGCAATAATTACAATTACAGGGTTAAAGGGCCTATAGTGTCCCTTTAACCTTTACTACCTTCACTGGAAGGCTATTCCATGTATATACAACCATTTCAATATCAGTGCTAGCCTTTATTGATTTTCACTGGATGGTTATTTCAGTATTTGTTTCCATTTTTATTCCACTGGTAGCCTTTAATGCTTCCACTGGATAGTTTTTCCAGGTACCGACTACCCCTTCTATTGCTTTGTTTGCCTTTAATACTTCCACCGAAAGGCTATTCCAGGTAACTACTACCCTTTCACTGTCACTGTTATCCTTTACCGCCTGTCTTTCTCTACAGTAGTATCCCCTCACATTACCCCTCTCTCTTCAACCTCTCACCGTCAATCATATCCTCTAATTCGATTTCACTTTTTATTGAACTGAACATTTTTCCAACATCTAAATTGTTTATGTATGTAGGTATTACAATGTAAGACGAGTTTCTCTCTCTGACATAATTAACCGTAATCATCTCCCTAACAAGAAGCAGATGTATAGTATTCCCACAAACGCAGTTGCTGGATCACTTAAAACACTTTATCTGTGTATATTTACAATTCTCAGTCTGGTTTCTTATAAGTCGGAGCTCGCAGGCAGCCAACACTGATCAATCAGCTGCCAGCAGGGCTCAAGCATTGATGAATGATTTTACCCAGTCTAGTCGAGGGTCACTGACCACCCTACGGGGTATATACTGTCCTACAAGTCTATAAGAAAAGCTGACCTGTTACTATTGGTATAGAATTTGGATACTTTTGAAGAATGTAGCCGACTATCCTAACTGAGAGAGGTCACTGTTCAAACTTGAAATTTCAATAGATAGAAATGAAAATAAAATAAAATTGTGGGTTCCCAGGTCCCCTCTACAAAGCAGCTGCCTTGCCATCCCATGGATAATGCAAACCAAAGGTTAATTGTGTTCAATGTCTCCCCCTAGAGGCAATGTTGCATGAGAGGTTTTAACATATAAACTAGGGTACTTTGTAGATGTCACCAAGCCATGTGTCTCATTCCTCTCGTTAATTTACTGCACAGTTCTGCACATTTAACTGAATAGACTATGTAACAGGGCAATTTTTCCATATGCCTCTGCTTATGTCACTGGAGGGCGTGAAACGATTTGCACCATATGCCCACGAGGGTTAGTAGGAATTCTCCAGAAAACAAAAAGGGACAGGACAAGCCAGAAGAGGGGAATGTGGGTGCCAGGAGAGGGCCCATTTGAGGGATTGTTTTTTTTAGAGATGAGGCTAGGCCTAAGAGAGCAGAGTATTACCAATGAGGAATTACCGACGCTGTATCCTCAGATATTTTGTTTAGTTTACGAAAACGGCGCCGAGTATCCTGAGAGAACAAGCCGAAGTGCATGCGCATCTTGAATTTGCCCTGTGCTGATTAGGGACAATTCCTTGTTCTTCCCTGATATGGGTAAATGGGTCCTAACCAAAGATAGAAGGACAGGATGCTGAATGAGAGCAGGACAGTTGGGAGGTATATAGTGACCTAACAAAGTAGCATATAGTGAAAATTGTATATTGAGTTATCTTAGCTTAGTTGTTTTTTTTTGTTTTTTTTTTACCAGTTCCCACAGATAACTTTCAATTACTTATTTTGTTGTTTAATAAAACCCCTTGATGTGGTAGTTCCTGTTTGATATTAGATTTTATAGATTACAATATTAAACTAATTCCCTACTGGGAATCATACATGTAACTCTGAGACACTAAAGCTGTGTCACAGAATGTTATACTATGTCTCCAGCAGACTACAAAATGAACACGAGTAATATGAGTGGAAACAGACAGGACAGAGCTAAAACAGGGGGTCTCAATAGCCAATATGGAACTTTATTTTCCTGTTCAGCTATTCAGGGCTAAATATTTAAAATTTAGTAAATAGCCTCCTTTGTGGAAACATGAACTGAGAAGCTGCCAGGCCTATATACAATGTTAATTTATTTATGACACCAGAAATCAGCCTCAGCCAATGATGAGAGGATCCTTTCTCCCAGGACACCGAGCCTGAACATAATACCACACACACGTTGTATAAGGGGCCCCAAAGAGCTGCAAACTCTTGGTGCACCCAGTCCCAGGGTAGTGTCAGCACCTGTTGGAAACTGTGACCACTCGTCTGCATTGAAAAGGCTGGTCGTAGTCTAGGGATCTCATGCAGCTTAGTGTGATTTATAGAGTGTGAGCCCCATGGGTGAGGTCATTTATTTGGCTAAAGCGGAGGTATGCAACTTTTTAGCTAACTTGACAGTAACCAGAATGCAGAACATTGGGTTGGGTAGACTCAGCCTCAGTGTCGACAGGTAGAGCGACTCCATTCTAAAGAACTGTTTTTTAACATGTAAATTGGCCGGGCACGGTTATAAAATATAAAGGGGGTGAAGTGGCATTAAGGATGGAAAAAACAGTTATAGTTAGGTACAGTTTAAGGTTCTGCGCCAGTTAATCTTAGCTCCCTCAAAAATTGACATTACTAACACCCCATAGAGAGCTATGTATGTACACGCAGAAAAAAAACAACTCAGTTTGCTGGCTTAGATCCATCTTATGGTTCTGGCATCAAAGGGGTTAATGAATGTCCCTTTTTATCAGACATACAAACATTGGCACCGAGGCTTCAGAAACTGTTCCATTTTGGAGCAGGGATAATCACGGTAAATATCTGTAGCTGCATTGTAATCTCTGTCACTGAGCTAGGCCTGGCCATGCAGTGCTGATCTCAACAAATGAGCAGAGCCCAGCCTTGGGGAGGCCATTGGGAGTCAGGTGACTTTTATAACCATTCTTACAGGACTTGAATACTTACTCCGGGAGGGTACCAAGGGACTACTGGCACTATAACCACTGCAGTGGGCTGCAATTGTTATGGAGCTTGGAGGGCTCCTTTGAGTGCGTTGGGTAGGTTCTGCCCTTATAGTCAGTCTGTATTTTTCTCCATAAATGCTCTACATTGTGCTAGTGCCCAGAGTGTCCCTTTAACAAACATCAACATATTCAGGGTCCTCGGAACTCATCACTAGAGAACCGAGCAATGTTCTCCTCTCCACATCAGAACTGTATTCTTCCATTAATAGGTAGGTTGATAGGATAGTACATTACCCCTTGCCGCCCCCCAAGTCCCTGATGCTGTTGGATGGCAGTATATTAAACATTAGGGTTTGCCAAAGGGTAGTCAAACTCCCAACACAATTACTGTTGCAAATGTAAGCTTATATAGAGAGAGAGCAAGAGAGAAAGCTCAAAATGTTATGTCCTTCGCTACCAGCCAGACCTAACAGTTTCTGGCACCAGCACGCCTAGAGGGTCCATGGCACGCTTACCAGGGCTGAATTCTCACTTGCCAGGCTAGTGGGAGAGTGAACATTTGAGCCATGTCAAAAGGTTCTAGAATACTAACCAGTTCTGAAAGTTACTTGCCACAACAACAAAAAAAAAATTCTTTGACATTCAGCGAACTACTCTCTCCATGGAGACAATAATTATCTCCAGGATTTTACTTTCTTTCATTAGGCCTCTATTAAACAAACACACATACAACTAGACACCGTCTTACTACCATATCGTGTTTCCCCGAAAATAAGACATTCCGCGAAAATAAGTAATAGCTTATTAGGGGGTGCTCCTAATATAAGCCCTAGTCCAAAAATAAAAGAAAAAAGTTACCTGTGCTCTCTCCTTAATCCCCATGTATATTTAAACAAATGGAGGTCAATGAGTTGCTCCAATGGCCATTGGAGGGAATGCCCGTCTGCCAACTTCAAGGCAGATCCCCCTAGACGGGTCCTACTCTGACCCTTCAACTTGCTTCCTTGAGCTTCTGGCAAAAATATCTCTAATGAGACAGAAAGGGGTATTTTTTTTTATATATACACTCCTATATACTTGTTAACCCTTAATTTTTGTTTAATTTTTTATCTTTTTTCTTTGTTTTTTACTATATGTATTAGCTGATGTGTACTGTAGTCATTGCTGCCACCCAGAAGTGATGGGAGTGAGCGCAGGACTTTTCTTTCTGTATTTCTAGTTCAAAAATAAGCCATAGTCGTTCGCTAACCTATGTTCGGGGAATTTTCCCCGAACATAGATTCACGGAATTCCATTCATGAGTAAGCTTATCTACTTTCGGGGAAGTTTCCCGGAAATATATTTGCGGTATTCTATTAGCGAGTAAGCTAATCTATGTTCTGGAACGTTTACCCGAACATAGATTTGCAGGATTCCATGCCCTAGTGAACTGGTCTATGTTCGGGGGAATTCCCCCGAACATAGACCTGCTTTCTAGCACACATTTTTCCCTGAAATAAGACCACCCCTGAATATAAGCCCTAGTGCTTTTCTAAGGGGACAAGTTAATATAAGACCATGTCTTATTTTCGGGGAAAGACAGTAGCTACTCACACAATGACACACACACAGCGACACATTTACTGTAAAACACACACTCACACTGGGAGAGACACAAACACACTGCAAATGTATCAGCTTGACATGTATCAATGTTAAATACTGTCTCCTGTCTTTACATTCTGCACAATAGGTAACATTGTCACTGTAATACAGACCTGGGGGTCCTGCTGTTTGAAATGTATAATCCCTGCACGCTCACAAGGTGAAAACAAGGCCCAGGTTTAGCCTAAAAGGCAGCATGCGTTACTTATCCAAGTTCTTTTTTTTTTTTTTCCAAGGACGCCCGTGCTGTGCACACATGATTTACACATAGTGCAGATAAAGACACAGTAATTTGGGCTATGTCTAGGAAATCTGAGATATAACTCAGGCTGCCTTGGGAAAGAAACAGACATTCTATTGTATGGAAAAAAAAAGAAAGTAATTGAATTTTTGAGGCATGTGTCACCACCATTCTTGGGTTTGGAAAGGAGAATTAGTTCTTTTCCAGCAGAGTCTAAGAAAGCCCTTATATCGGGCCAGTGATCCGAAAGATGCTCTGATCATCTGTAATGGCATTTCTGAGTCACCCATAGGAAAGCAATTAGCTGGGCACTTTCATAACCGCAGATAGTTCTGATCTGGTGGCACTGCCCTGGTTTGGTCGTGCTTCTCTGTGTTTTTTCTTCTCTTGAGCACTTTTATCTCATTAAATGTGCGTGTTGTTGAGTTTGCCTATTAGTGGCAATTTCTGTCCTTTGCTACAAAACATACGGGGCATATGGGCACATAAAGTCCTATTTAGTTGCCGGGCATTGCCATGCACCTAACACACCACTGTAACCAAACACACCAAAGCCACGTGCCACCAGTGGCAACATTTGTTTAACATGTATGTCTTCTAAACATTGGTCCCTGAGGAAGTTCTCCACAGAGAATGAAATGCGTAGGACCAATTTGGTTTTTGTTACTCAATAATCGTTTTAAAATCTGGTTTTACTATATATGCCAATAAAGCAATTTTGTACCTTTCATTATATCTCTAGATTTTAATATTATTGGAGTTTAAAGGGACGCTATAGTCACCAAAACAACTTTAGCTCAATGAAGCTGTTTTAGTTTATAGATCATGCCTCTGAAGTTTCACTGCTCAATTCTCTGTCATTTAGGAGTTAAATCACTTTTGTTTCTGTTAATTCCACCCTAGCCACACCCACTCTGCATTAAAAAAAAAGGTTTCACTTTCAAATAAATATTAACTTACTGTAAAAGTTTTTATCTCCTGATCTCTAAATTGAACTTTAATCACACACAGGAGGCTCCTGCTGGGTCTAGCAAGCTATTAGCAAGAGAAAATCAATTCTAAATTAAACAGAATTTGCAATAAAGGAAGTGTAAACATTAGATGACTATTGTGCAAGTCACATGCATGGAAGTGTGACTAGGGCTGCATAAACAAAGTGATTAACACCTGAATGGAAGAATATTGAGCAGTGAGGCTGCAGGGGTATAATCTATACACCAAAACTGCTTCATTAAGCTAAAGTTGTTTTATTGACTATAGTGTCCATTTTGGCTGCCATATTGGGACTACCCTCAGGTGAGGGCTACCACCCCCCATAATCAACCAGGGGAAGAACCTTGAAGGCTATTTTACCACATCTATTTTTGATGTCAGCTGGATCCCCAGATTTTATATTTATCTGTATGTAGTGGAGCGCTAGTCTTAGCAGAGACTCTCCTCCGCTAGTTACTCCAATATGCGCTCAGGAACAAGTATAGCACTCCAAGGGAACAGCAAAACACTGTAAAGTAATCCAAGAATCTCCCACCACTTCCCCAGCCACTAGATGACACTCAGCTCTGGGGGTACAACTGATTTTAATGGAACCACACACAGCCTTTTATGAGAATCCCCATGCAAGGGGTTTCCAAACACACATTCCAAGGGCATTCTCCACTGGACCTGAGAGTAGACTGAGACAAAATGCACAACATAATTACATTAACTCTCAGGTCCAGGACATGTATAATAATAATCACCCCAAAACATACAGTTCCCCACAAGATACCCCCTTAAGTCCTAGATCCCCGGATAGCCTGGGTCTGAGCTCCCAATATATCCAAAAAGCGGTATTAGCACTAGAAAGACCGAAGTGCTCATGCCATTGTACAGCACACTGGTGAGACCTCACTTGGAGTATTGTACGCAGTACTGGAGACCGTATCTTCAGAAGGATATTGATACCTTAGAGAGGGTTCAGAGAAGGGCTACTAAACTGGTTCATGGATTGCAGGATAAAACGTACCAGGAAAGGTTAAAGGATCTTAACATGTATAGCTTGGAGGAAAGACTCCAGACAGGGGGATTTGATAGAAACATTAAATATATAAAGGAACTCAACATTGGTAAAGTATAGACTAGTATTTAAAAAGAAAAACTACTATGAACAAGAGGACATAGCCCTAAATTGGTATAAAGGTTTAAAAATAATATCAGGAAGTATTACTTTACTGAGAGGGTAGTGGATGGAATAGCCTTCCAGCTGAAGTGGTAGAGGTTAACACAGTAAAGGAGTTTAAGCATGCGTGGGATAGGCATAAGGCTATCCTAACTATAAGATAAGGCCAGGGACCAATGAAAGTATTTAGAAAATTGGGCAGACTAGATGGGCCGAATGGTTCTTATCTGCCGTCACATTCTATGTTTCTATGTTTC
>OW240916.1:20328801-20429280 GCA_933207985.1 Pelobates cultripes
GGAGGTGTGACTAGAGCTGCATAAACAAAGTGATTTAACTCCTAAATGACAGAAACTTGAGCAGTGACACTGCAGGGGCATGTTCTATACACCAAAACTGATTCATTAAGCTAAAGTTGTTTTGGTGACAATAGAGTCTCCTTAAGAATAGAATTGATGGGATTTGTATTGCATTAAAAAGATACATCATACATTACAAATGTAAAATAAAAATATTCTCTCCTTTTAGGTTGCTGGATGTGCTGCAAACCCCTTTCATTTGCAACTTTTGCTAACAGTCGTTATCAGACTAGGAAGCGGCTGAAATGTCTTAACCGTCCTCTTGCTCTAATTTGTTTTCTTTGTGAGTGATGAGTATATCTCTCAAACTCTTGCTCCTCAGAGGTTTTTGGGATACGTAGTTCAGCACTAAGCAGCATTTTCATCAATGTAAGCCATGAATAATTCTGCAAGTTGTCACAGCAAAGTTGCTTATTCATTGTTGCACTATGGATTATTGTCATTTATTGTAATTTGTGTAGTGCCTAGCATAGGCGTGCGCTGCCTATTGCATTAGGGTGTGCACCCTAAAGCACAAGCCGCATATATATATATATGTATGTATATATAATAAATCAGTAGCTTGGCACTCTCCTTTATGGACTTCCTTGTATCCGCCTGGGTGCAGATGGTGTGCGTTCCATATATACTTGATGAATGATCCAAAATGCACTCTCAGGACTTGTGCATAAAAACCGTTTTTATTTTAAATCATGTGCTACAAAAAAATCGACAACCAACGTTTCGACCTCTACAGGTCTTTTTCAAGGTTAGTGAAACTAGCAAAATAGTGCATTTATATAGAATTATATAGAATAAGGTGTAAGTGCACTTACCAAACTTTAGCATTGTGTGTTCCCCTCTCTGAACCCGGAAGTGAGTTAGGACCGCCTTCCCGACGTCATTACGTCAGGTCGTCCGGCGGAGTGTTGATAGGTTGCCATAACAACAAGTGTAAATTACCAGAGTGTAACAAATACTGTGATAAAGCAGTGTAGAATACTAATAAGGGAGAACTAACAAGATGAAAAGAATAGATCCATATTGTAATAACTAACCTCATGCGGTAATTAGTGGTATCCACGATCATAAGGGTGTCATAATTAGTGACTAAGTGCAGAAGAATGTGGATCAATCGTACAACTATTAAAAAACTATCAGATGATGGATCCAAGAATTCACCCGAATGAGGTGTTGCTAAATGTGATGCACATAAGGTATAAATATAAATATAAACCTTAGATCAAGGATAATTACAAAGTTATTACTGCAAATGAATTAAAGCACCATTACAATAAGTATTACATATTAGAGAATTTGGACCTAAGAACAGATCTGGAAAGAAAATCTAAAGCTAGACCAATAATTATGTCTATGTATAAAAAATATGCAAAGCTATACTTTGTTGTAATATAATATCTATGAGGAATAGACCTAATAAAACGAACACCTATTGATCTGTGATCAACTATTACGGTGGGAAAGGACAAAAGTCCAAGAAAATCAATCCTGTGTACTACTGCAAATACATATAACTATATAAAATATTAAATTTAACAGGCAAACCTGCCTAGAAGGAAATAAGTCCAAAAAAAGAAATAATATTTAGCAATAATATTTAACATTTAGCAACACCTCATTCGGGTGAATTCTTGGATCCATCATCTGATAGTTTTTTAATAGTTGTACGATTGATCCACATTCTTCTGCACTTAGTCACTAATTATGACACCCTTATGATCGTGGATACCATAATAAAAATAAATAATAATAAAAAATAAAATTATATAAACACGTATCCCGTCTGTAAGTGTTGATTAGAGAAACATAGAATATGTGACGTGTTCATTGAGTCCTTTTGGAGCTGCTGTTTTTAGAGAATAAATCCAATATGCTTTCAGTGCACTTACACCTTATTCTATATAAATGCACTATTTTGCTAGTTTCACTAACCTTGAAAAAGACCTGTAGAGGTCGAAACATTGGTTGTCGATTTTTTTGTAGCACATGATTTAAAATAAAAACGGTTTTTATGCACAAGTCCTGAGAGTGCATTTTGGATCATTCATCAAGTATGTATGTATATATATATATACATACACACACACACATACAATGCTGTGTGCGTGTGTGTGTGTGCTGTGTGAGGGTGCTGTTAGTGTGATGTGTGTGTGAGGGTGCTGGTAGTGTGCTATGTGGGTGAGGGTGTTTGTGTGTGCGCGCTTGTGAGGGTGCTGTTGATGTACTGTGTGTGAGGGTGCTGTTTGTGTGTGTGCGCTTGTGAGGGTGCTGTTAATGTACTGTGTGTGAGGGTGCTGTTTGTGTGTGAGGGTACTGGTAGTGTGCTGTGTGTGTGTTTGTTAGGGTCCTGTTTGTGAGGGTACTGTTAGTGTGCTGTGTGTGTGAGGGTGCTGTTTGTGTGCTGTGTGTAAGGGTGCAGTGTGTGTTTGTGACGGTGCTGTTTGTGAGGGTGCTGTGTGTGTGGGTGCTATATGTGTGTGTGGGTGCTGTATGTGTGTTGGTGCTGTGTATGTGTGTGGGTGCTGTATGTGTGTGGGTGCTGTGTATGTCTGTGGGTGCTGTATGTGTGTTGGTGCTGTATGTGTGTGGGTGCTGTGTATGTGTGTAGGTGCTGTGTATGTGTGTAGGTGCTGTGTATGTCTGTGGGTGCTCTGTATGTCTGTGGGTGCTGTATGTGTGTAGGTGCTGTATGTGTGTAGGTGCTGTATGTCTGTGGGTGCTGTATGTCTGTGTGGGTGCTGTATGTGTGTGTAGGTGCTGTGTATGTCTGTGGGTGCTGTATGTGTGTGGGTGCTGTGTATGTGTGTGGGTGCTTTATGTGGGTGAGTGCTGTATGTGTGTAGGTGCTGTGTATGTCTGTGGGTGCTGTATGTGTGTGGGTGCTGTATGTCTGTGTGTGCTGTGTATGTCTGTGGGTGCTGTATGTGTGTAGGTGCTGTATGTCTGTGAGTGCTGTATGTCTGTGGGTGCTGTGTATGTCTGTGGGTGCTGTATGTGTGTGGGTGCTGTATGTGTGTTGGTGCTGTGTATGTCTGTGTGTGCTGTATGTGTGTAGGTGCTGTGTGTGTGGGTGCTGTATGTGTGTGGGTGATTGTGGGGGGTGGAGGTGGGGGTACATTACTCAATATCCCCCCTCCCTTCTTACCTTATGTAGGGAGGGGGGATTCTTGTTCCTTCTGCTTTCCCTGGTGGTCCAGTGGAGAGTGAACTCTAGCCCCTGTGGGGATAGAGTTCACTCTTGCGAGATCTGAGCGTTGCTGCGGCAACGCTCAGATCTCGCGAGAGGAACCCGGCGGAGCTGCCGGCAATAGCTCCCCGGGTCCTCTCCTGCCTCCCTCACTGCCTGTGGGCCGGTGGAGAGGGAGGCTGATAGCAGAGCCGGCGCTCGGATAGCGCTGGCTCTGCATGAGCCGACAGGGGAGATCCTGAGATCTCCCCTGCCGGTCTCAATACATAGGCGTGCCGCGGGGATTAGGGTGTGCCCAGGCACACCCGGCACACCCCGTGCGCACGCCTATGGTGCATAGATGAACTGGCTGCTTGGTAGAGGTGTTAGTGTCAATTCCAAAAGTGGTTAATCTGATTGTATGTGAGGGCAGAAGGTTTACAGCCTAAATTCCTCTTTGAAGGTGGGACCCCAACAGAGCTACTCTGTAAGGTGTGAGAAGTCACACATAAGTGGCCTGGAAGTCTGGTTTAAATATAAACTACCTCTCTAATTTCCCATATGTCTAGATTCCCTCTTAGATATGTTAATTACCAGTAGCCTTGTGTTCCAGTATCATATCCAAAAGAAACATTAATACTTACCCACAGATTAATAATTAAGCATTTTTTTAAATTATATTTAGAATGGGACAAGCACAATCTTCTTATCAAGCCTAAACATGATTTGCGTAACTTAACCATAGGGGAAGGGATTGTGATGTCCGCTATATTGGGTCGCAAGTGAGGAGTATAACATATCTATGGAATGGAAAAATCATAACAAATTCATAGATGCAATTATTATTTCTGTGGCAAGTACATAAGAGGTGATAGAACCAAATGTTTCCATTTGGATTGATGTTGGTCTGGAACACAAGGGGGTGGTTATTTATAGTTACTATAGGTACGCCTTATCTTCACCTCTAGGCGAGGCTTGGTAATCCACAGGGTATATATCTAATGATACTGAAGTGTGTATTGTACTTGTTTTGGCCAAAATCTAATTTTGAGTGAGTCACCATCTTCCTTGCCCCCCTGGGCATTAGTTTTACTTTGAAAACCTGAGTAAGGGATTAAGACTTCTGTTATTTTATCCCTTTTGTTTTTATCTGTTGTTGGTGTAAATAATTTTTTTTGTTTGTGGCTGTTTTTTGCTCATAATAAATATTCCTTTATTAAGTTCTGTCTTTGTCTGGTAAAGAATCACATTACCTGAAGAGACTAATTAGTGTTCTGCAATTGCTTAAATATTGTGCTAAGCTATATTTGGGTTTTTATTATTAAGTTACCTGGGGCACCCCATTTATGAATTGTCTTGGTGGTGGCAGCGTTAAAATAGTAATATTTATATTATTATGGTTAAAGGACCACTATAGTGCCAGGAAAACAAACTCCCGCCAGGCTCTAGGGGGAGGAAGGGGTTAATCACTTACCTTTCTCCAGCGCCAGGGCTCCCTCGACGCTGGAGACTCTCCTCCCTCTTCCGCGCGCGCTTTTAATCCATCCATAGGAAAGCATTTCTTAATGCTTTCCTATGGACGTCAGCGTCTTCTCACTGTGATTTGCACAGTGAGAATCACAGAAGCGCCTCTCTAGCGGCTGTCAATGAGACAGCCACTAGAGGCTGGATTAACCCTAATGTAAACATAGCAGTTTCTCTGAAACTTAACCCTAGATGGACCTGGCACCCAGACCACTTCATTGAGCTGAAGTGGTCTGGGTACCTATAGTGGTCCATTAAGTGTGGGTGGTGTTAAGGTGGATTTTGTCATTATTTCCGGTCTAATGCAGACAAATAGTGAACTTTAACCCTTTCACCATCACAACTACGTCATGCACACTCTTGAAGTAGGGTGCGTTTGTGACACAAGGCACCAATAGCCCTAATTTAGTTTTATTTTAACCTATGCCTTTATTTTTAATGCAGCAGAATGAAAGGCTGAAACAGTCCATTTTTTATTTTACTTATTTTTCTATACTTTTTTTTTAACTCTCCTTGCTCCTGGGATGCATCCTATCCTTCAATTTTAAAAACAACAAAAAATTGGAAGAATAATTATAAAACTCCTGACCGAATACAGCAGCTATCTTCACGGTAATCCACTTTTTAAACGACACTGATACACATATGCTCACTTTGGAAACCGACCAATGAAAGGGAAGCAAAATGATGTATTAGAAAGGATATTGTGACATATTTTGGGCAAGGGAAATGTAACATGCGCTCCTTCTGCTCCACATTTGTGTTTTTTCAGCAGCCTGGCAATGGTTGGTATTTGGGGATATTAACACCTCTCTCCAGACACCGGCTTAAGAAAATCCACCACGTTTAACTTGATCTGATTTCATAATTGTGCTCAGGTATTCGGCAAATAAAGAGCAGATGGGAGTTTAAGGAACACTGTAACCCCTGTATTTACAGTCACATCACACAAACGCACTACGTCAGCCCACATTTGTGTTTTTTTATTGTAATTTGTTATCATGGCTGTAAGTAAGAACCACAAACTAGATTTAATTGCCTGGTTTCTACAGCGAAACTGAAAATTAACTTGGGAGAGAGATGTCCGCGTCAATTAACTGTTTTGTGCTAGCGCCCATTGCACGTTTAATGGGTATGTATTTTACACACGTGTGGATACACATAATACATTTTCTACCTGTACATATAGGTGAACATGTTTTGCATGCACTTATGTTGTACATCTTATTTCGTTTATGTGTTGAAAATGTTCTGTATGTTTTACTGTTTCGTCTGTGTATTTGCATCACACATGTTCCATGTGTACATATATCATGTGTTCTTTTCATTGTGACATACGTGTTTTATGTATATACATGTTGTCAGTGTTCTGTGTATATGTTTTATACATGTATCATACATGTCCTATGTGTAAACATTCTGTACCCGGTTCTTTATTTTACTGTTTGTTAATGTTTTTACGTGTAAGGTATCTGCCCATGCTATATCTGTATATACAGTCCTCATGATATGTATAAACTGATATCTGATTTTACCGGACAAAAAGGATATTATCCCATTCTAAAGTGCAGTACTGTGTGGGGGGCCATCAGCTATTTGAGACAGGAAGATCATCGGATGGGTCATTGATTACAGAATAAATATATGAATAAATATAGGTACAGAGACAAAGCTAAACATACCAACACAAAACAATCCTAAAGACCGGCACTATTAATACAGGAAAAGGAAGTGGAGGCATTGGGGGACAAGTCCCCCCAAATAATCTAGTGTGGATGATGAAAGGTGTAAGATTCCCCCTGTCATTATGAATTTAATTTCGTGTTAAAATATAAGATATTCTTGACTTCAGCTGATGTTCGGGGATTCGTGTGTTGCACTAAGGGAATCATCTTGTGAAGCTATTGGGATTACTATATGGTTTGTCTACTTTATCTACCGAACGGAGGGCTATAATCACTAAGGCTCTGGCGGTTCGGGAGGAAACTACCGAATGAGGTTTAAATATACTTGGTTTCCTTACACTTCCATTGTAGGCAGCTGATTGGCTGAGAGCTTCTGGCTCTCCATCACAAGTAGTGGAAGCAGTGAGTAGTGTCTGGCTTCCACCAATCGAAATGTTAAACAGTTCTAAATTGTGTTGATGACTTACAATGGCTTATGGGAGAGTACAGCTAGGGCAATCCTGACACCATAACCATTACAGTGTACTTGAAGTCATTCTATAAATCACTTTGTTTATGAAGACCTGGTCATACCTCCCCTGAGACCCAAATAGCCTCACTACACTTTCCTAAAAAAAGTCTAATTTTTTCACCTGCTGTTAACAGCCTGCTACTGCAGCATCCTCCCATGTGTGATTACAGTTAAATTTACAGAGCAGGAGAACATAACTTAAACCTAAAGTAAACACAAGATGCTGTAAGATCTGATTGCTAATTACATTTTTTCTATTGCAACAGTATGAGTCACAGCCAGGGGAGGTGTGGCTCAGGCTACAAATACAGAAACAAAAGTGACCGGTAAAAAATTGAGCAGTGAGACTGCAGGGGCATAATCTGTGCAGGAAACAGCTCCATTAAACTAAAGTTGTTTTGGTGCCTGTTGTGTCCCTTTCATTAAGCTGAAATAGTTTAACATATGCTCCCTAAGGGTCGTATATTTGTTATGAAAGGATGTTAACACCAAGATTTTTTGTGTTTCCTACCCGTTGAGTTTTGCTCAGAAATGCTCAAAAAATTTTGTTCCCGGTTAATTAGTTAATCTCATGTTGCATTTAATTGATGCGTCATTAAGTAACATTACAGTGACCCAAACCGATATTCGCAAGCATGTCTGTATAAATTTATAATTTACTTCCATAACTTAGTAAATAACAGAGTCCAAGTGTTTGGTGCAAAAAACATGCGCGCTGGCATCGAGCCAGATTATTTTATCCTGAAAGATCAAATACATGTACGATGTCCTTACAGGACAAGCAGAGCACCCATCTTTCTTCTCGCAACTGTTCCTTCTCTGTGTTCGGTCCTCAAGAAATCGCAGTGAACACAAGTAAAACGATTTCCATTAATGTTCCACTTCATTATTTTAATTAACTTTTTGCTCTTACCTCGGTAGTAATTAATTTTTAATCAGATCAGTGTATAAGCAGACGAGGTTTGGCCAACCCTAGCTACCATCCACAGATAGGTGTTATAAAGATTAACTTAATTAGCTTGTCATGGTTTTCTAAAATATGGTCTTCCCTCGCCGTTTCCAGGCAAATTAAAATATATAGTGCTTTGGGGTCAAGTCACACATACCTTTCTACCCGATACTTTTATTTGTAGTACATTCTAGGGGGAAATATATTTCATAAAAGCCAGTAAATCAATTAATGGACTTCTAAAAGACAGAATACTCTTGCAAAGTATATATAAGAAGAGTAATGTATAATTAACTTGGAAATTTTCACGAGTCAAGTTAATTGTGAATTTATTCATGTCTAAATATAACAACTTATAAAATAATTAGCTTATGTCAAAAATGACTAACCTACCCCATGTAAATTTAAAAGGACATTATAGTCAAAATAATAACTACACCTTAATGTAGGCTTTTTAAAGTAAACACTTCCTTTCAGAGAAAAGGCACTGTTTAAATTGCCGGCTAGTTACACCTCCAGTGGCAGTCACTCAGAGGGCCACTAGAGGTACTTCCTGGATCAGTGCTGCACTGACGTCTAGCATCTCCACGCTCTGCATGGAGACGCTGAACACTCCCCATAGAGATGCATGATTCAATGCATGTCTATGAGGGGATTGCTGATTGGTGCAGCGCTGCATTTTACCGCGCATGCACAATAGCCTCCCAATGCTTGCCTATGGGAAAGCATTGGATTGACTGAGATCATCAAGTTTGATGATCTCAGCCACGGAAGTGAGATGAGGGAGGGCCAGCCGCGGCGAAACCAGGGTAGCACTTCACTGGAAAAGAGGTAAGTAAAATAAATTTTTACTGTTGTGAGAGGGGAGTCGGGGACCAAACAGGGTTTTTACCCCTATAAATACAAAAAGATAAGTCCTGCGCTCCCTCCCATCACTACTGGGCTGGCAGCAATGACTAAAGTACACATCAACCCCAATATATAGTAAAAACCAAAGAAAAAAAAAGTTACCTACGCTCTCTCCTTAATCCCTATGTATATTTAGACAAATGGAGGTCATTTAGTTGCTCAAATGGCCATTGGAGGGAATGCCCGCCTGCCATCGTCAAGGCAGACCCCCCTAAAGCGGGTCCTAACACTGACCCTTCAGCCTGCTTCCTTTACCTTCTGGCAAAGATATCTCTAATGAGACAGAGGGGTATTTTTTATATACACCCCTATATACTTATTAAGCCTTAATAGGGAACACATGGGATGGGCGGCAGGATTGTAACAAGGCTGTGTGATACAAAGTAAATACAAATACAAGAAGATAAGTCCTGCGCTCACTCCCATCACTACTGGGCCGGCAGCAATGACTACAGTACACATCAGCCCCAATATATAGTAAAAACCAAAGAAAAAAAAAAGTTACCTGCGCCCTCTCCTTAATGTGTACCGTTGTCATTGCTGCCGGCCCAGTAGTGATGGGAGTGAGCGCAGGACTTATTTTTCATGCTAATAGGTGGGGACTCTAATATTTCTAATGGTCCCTTCCCTGGGCCCTACACATGACAGTGGGTGAGGGCCCTAATTAATTATAAAATAGGGTGGTGGACATGCTATTATCCAGCTCCAAATAATATTAATACCCCCCCAGCCCCAATTCCCTAGCAACTTGCCCTAAAATAAAGTACTCACCCCCCTAACCCATAATAATAGAAATAAAGGGTGTCCAATAAATCTGAAACCTGTAAAACCATCCAAAGTCTTCTAATTCTTCTGTTCTTCAGTACCAAAAAATGCCTATTAAAAATCCATAATCGGTACTCTCCAAGTACCATAACCACTGCAGCTCACTCTAATGGTTGTGGTTCCAGGAATGTCCTGACACCTCCCTATTGTAAGTAGTCCAGAAACCAGAATAAAACATGATAGTTTCTTACCTTTGGTCTGCCTTCACTACCTCATCGAGAGACGGTACAGGGCTTAGCTCATTGGTTGAGAGTGATCAGGGCTTAGTTTAGGAGATATAACAGATGTTCCAAAGCAGGAGCTTCCTGTTCTAAGGCTGAGTTAGTGTAGGTGGGGATTGGCGCCCAACACACCGTAGGTAAGAAATCAAACCATTCTAAACTAGTTTGACTGTTTACAATGGATGGCCGGGGGCAGGTCATTGCCGGCACCATAACCACTACATCGCTCTGAGTGTTCCTTTGAAAAAAAATATCACACTTATCTGTAGCTTTTTTCCCCACTGAATATTAAACGCAGACGTTAACTGCTAGGAAGCAATTCCATTAAAATGAAAAATCTAATTCTCTGTTTATAAATATTGCTTGTAATTTCCCCTACAAGTGAGATCAACATTCACAATCCTTACAGGTTACAATGCAATGCATTCACAATAATAATTTACCATTAATATATTATTAATTAAACTTGGCTTGTAATCACAAGGTGCAGTTTAAAATGTTCTTTTTGAGAAAATCAATATATAGCATTGCTGTGAACGGCTATAAAACACAGCACTGGTAATAATTAATAGTTAAGCTATTGTGCCAACAGATTGTGACTAAGTTCCTAACGGCAAGACTCCTGAGTTATAGGTAAAGAAAAAAATGGAGTTTCTGCACTTAAGACGTTTTTAATCCCCACGGCGCTGCAATTTTTCTGTACCCTGGCTTCTTCTAAAGTGAATCTTTAAAGTATTTTATGTTCCTGCTATTATGCTATTTATTGCTACAGAGGAAAGTGCTCGTAGAATCACTTCTAATCTGTTCTGAAGACGGTAATTAAGTTCCAGGAGGGTTAAAGGCTGGCGTACAAGATTTTGGCTCGGATAGGAATGGTGGCCAAAGGAAGCTGAACGTATTATGAATCTTAATCGGCTACAAGACATCTTGTCCCAGTACATGAGGCCTGATTTAACAAGATAATCCAGAATAAACTAAAGGTGCTGAAACTCTTTCTGGAAGCTACATTTGTGGAAAAGGTGATAAACCGGAGGAACGCCCCATTGCTTTGTGTATTTATTTGTCTCTCTGAGATCTAGGGGAACAGTGTGACCTCCATCTTGATGATGAGAAACAGGTTTGCACCAAGTGACTATCATGAGGCTTGTATCTCTTCAAGCCTAACCTCCAGACCACTGCACACCCAGAGCGAGATCTCCCATTAGGTCGAGTAGGTGCCTGACCACTAGGAGGCACCTGTTTTGAGCACTAACAATGTGTCTCTTTAGCTCAAATAAGCTGGTGGGGAAAGATAAGTAGCAGGAGCCTTGGCTAGTGTTCTCTGTTGTCCAGTCAGCATTAATAGTATAGCTGCAGGAACAGTTATAGAGGGTGTAAAACTCAATGCTGTCCCAGCTCCTTCATTGTCTGTGTGTGAGGCTGGACAGGAAGTGGAAGGGATCACTTCCTATCTGCCCACTAACAGTCTCTCACACAGGAAATGCCTTGCAGGAGGAACAGGGGAAGCGCTGAGTGATGCACACTGTATAGCAGCTCCTATAGCTCTAATATCATCAATTTGGCTGATATAGGAGGCAGCCATAGCCTAATCCTGAAAATAAACCCGTTACCTTAATACTTTGTTTAATACTACGTTTAACTACTTAAAAATTAAACGCCTCATGTAACCCAACATTAAATTTAACCCAACTGCAGCTTTAATCACTCTAAAGATGTTAAGGAGACACTGTAGACACCCAGATCACTTCAACTCATTGAAGTGGTCTGGGTGCAATGTCCCATGTCCCTTAACCCTACATTTGCAGTTTCTGAGAACTACCAGACAGCCACTACAGTCTGTCTACCAGACAGCCACCAGACAGCCACTAGAGGGACTTCCGGAATCGAAACGTACCTTTGCTCCATTATCTGACGCTGGATGTGCTCACACTCTGCATGAAACCTCCACCCTTGACATAGTTGTGTGCTTTGTATCAGCCTGTACATCTAATATGTTCTACCAGTAACCGGCAGTATTCCCCGGCCTTCGTGACTATTTTGAAGCTGTCTAATTTAGTATATTTGCCAAGATAGCATGACACTGAACTTTTCATAGATCAGAATCACTTCGTCTCTCGCTGATGTCTTGCTGTCTTTGTATCTGATATACCTGTATCGTCATTCTCGTATATATTTCTGATCTAGCATTTCTCTTTTTCTTAATTACGATATGCTTTTTTGTTTTCTTTTTTATTTGACTGCCAATAAATAAAAAATGTGTCACGAGTCATGACAATTTTGTATACTTTTTACTTTTGTGGCATCTTTGATTGTGAATGTTAACACTTTTACACATCCTCAAGAGTCAGCTGTGATTTGTAGGTGCTATCATGCCTTTGTGAAGATCCTTGCTTGTAGATGTAAACCAGAAGTTGGGAAAGCTCCTGTAGAATTCTTTATATCAGACTCCAAAAAGTTAGGCGTCAGCAGTAAAAATGATAATTCCATTTTTTTTTTTTAGAACATCATCTCTCCTGCGGTTTTCAAGCCATTCTTTAATGTTAACTATAAAAATATGCATCATAATAATCAATACCTCATTGAAGTATGTTAATTCACAAGACAATTGATCTCAAAACGCCCTCCAGAAACCCAACCCCAAAGGTTTTATCAATAGATTGCCTCATTTGGTATTTTTTTAAGAAGGAAGATTTGTAAAAAGTGTTGACAGGATGAGATGGAACTTGTCAAGTCAAAATAGTGTCTCGGATAAGGAAAGTCAGTCTTTCAAATTTCTTTGCCCAAAGTACAAGCCAAGAATCAAAAAATGCATCCAAGAATTTCTGCTTTCAACCACGACCATTCCTCCTCTAATTAACATAAACTGATCGGATTGTCTGTGCTAGTATTCTGTGACATTTCAAACCACAAGTCCGATCCCCGGATAGCAGGCGGAATTACAAAGGATAAGGAAACAAGAGGGAGAAAACTATCAAATGAATAAATTGAGAACCAGGCAAATGACTTGCCAAAGATGACTCCCATGGAATAGAATGCAGACACTTTGATGAGGGCTAAGTCGCTTTTTATTTTAATGAAATCATAATGCAAGTAATCTAGGAAGACATCTTTGAAATGTGTTGGCAGAGAAAATACGAGAAAAATGATGAAAAGCACTTAGTCATAAGTTAAAGATTACAATTTAATGAAATACTTTCTGATATTGGAAGCTTTGAGAAAGGCTACTTACTTCTAGCACTTTCTGGAAAAAATTATCTGGGCCTGGTTACACCTCGCAGTCACATGCCAGAAACATCACTTACAATACTATTGCTACTTAATCTAATATTATAAGTTTAACAAAAGGTTCCAGAATATACACAGATTGCTTGAGTTTGGTAATTTCTTAAAAGGCGTTACCCGCAAACTCAGCATTTGGCTCCTAATGCAGCACATTGTGACCTCTTTTCAAATTTCTCTGCGCCAAAACTATGCTGCATTTAGAATGTTGAAATTTAGTGTAGCCTACAGCATGAGGTTTTTTTTTGTCTTTTTTTTGAAAGTTTATTATTTATTTATTTTTGTTAAATTGAACCTGTCATATTTTATCTCACAATTAATTTTATTTCACACATTTGATTTAATCTGAAGGAAGCAAGCTTTATGCAGAGACAATCACAGAGTGACAAAATGTAAAGTCGTGTTTGTGACGTTGGCATCATTTAGCTCATTTCAGATCTGCTGGTGAGGACGAGTGTGACAGAGATGAACTTTTTACGGGTGAGAGAATATTTTTACAGGAAGAGTGAGATGAAGAAGACAATGATAAAAGATAAATTAATTGACTCTGAAGATCTTGGGTTACATTATTTTTAATGTGTGATGAATTTTGAGCTTTTTTACAAGAGAGAACGCAGCACAAGAGAGAGGCTAAGTAATTTGAATATTGACCGTGTACAGTATATACAGTAAATTAAAATTAACATTTCTTTCCCCTCAAAAACATGGAGTAAGGGAAGGAGGAAGACCAGTTGTTGTGCTATCTCTTTTTACGAGAAGGTCCAGGTTGGTTGCTGCTAAACTGCAACATTTCATATCTCATAGGCCAGTGAGATAGCTTAGTGGGCTAATGCATCATCAGTAGAATCTGCTCAACCTTTGGCTTGCAGGTTCAAATCCCAGCAGGTTCAGCTCCTTCATCCTTCTGAGGTAGATAAAATGAATATTGGACTTCAATTTCATTCAAAAGATATGATAAAGATTTCATAAGACAAAGTGTTGAGTACTTTGTGTCATGCATTAATCAAAATGTGACAATGGGCAAATCTTTCACTGCATATTCCACCCATCTGCTTGGAAATACCTCTTGCTACATGTGTGTGTGAGAAGATCTATGGTGGATCCCTTGGAATCTTCCATACACTCTTACTATATACACAATAGTAATAGAAAAATAACAACACTCATGGCAAAGCATTCAGACAGAGCCAGAGAAACACACTTTAGCTTGCATTTTACAAAAAGTGTAGGTTTTAATAGAAATTGGCAATTTTACAAATTAACCTTGTTACACCCCCACGGCTGTCAAGCAGACAACAGATCCTGTTACTTCCTGGTTAGGTTGGCCGGTGCAGTAAAACTCAAGTGACAGTAGCTGCCTAGAGCACCTGCCTTGCAAATTTCTCATTGAACTGAATTGGGAAGTCTGTGATTGGACAATCACAGAGAGTCTGTGCGGGTTAGAAGGGCAGGGCTTGTAAAAGAGACCTACACCATTTCTTAGTTTTTTTTTCTTAGTTTTTCATTACAGAATTTCTAACCATGCAAACAATGAGTTTTAAGGTGTATGTTGGGATATGCCCAGGCACCATATTTACTGGCCCATTTTAACAATGCCAGTATCGTGGACAAAACGATAAATAATGCCATGATGTATGTCAATTTTCTGGATAACAAAAATAGCTCTAGGGGTCTCTTAAAACAAGCTATCTCATTATAATTGGTTTATTTATCATATTGTGCCCTGCTGTAAATCAGTGTGAAAATGAATCACTGGTCACATGCTGAGACCTGGACGCATGGTCTATAAACACGGCTGAAATATCGGAATATTTAATCATGCTCAGTGTTCCTTCTGAGGTGTGTAACAGCCCTGAAGCCGTTTTCGTATAAACCATGCCTCTCAGTTTCCATGGGAACAAAAACAGATCAATCAATGAAACCCCGCACTGAGCATTTTGTAAAACATTCTGACTTAACTCTTTATGTTATGGAATGTTCACTGCAGACGGGTTACCATCTCGTCCCTAAAATCCAAAGTGCACCTTCGCTTGGCATGAGATGAGAGCTCGGGTTGAAATTTGTATCACTTTCTACTAATGGAATAGTCTAAAGTGGGAGTTAAAAGTACATTTAACTTGAACCACTTTAGCAGAAATAAAGAAATGTCACTTTCCTTTTCCAAGAGAATAAAAATATTGTCCGTATCAGACTTTCTTATCATAGCGGCCTACCCTCCCTCCTCCGCATTCCCCTTGTGTTTTTGATTTTTAAGAGGATTTCACAATATGCTAACCAATTTCTCCACTACTTTGAACTGTGAATATATACTCCAAGAAATGCGTAAAAGACCAGTCTGACTTAACGCGCCCAAATGTGATTAGTGTCAAACTGTGACATATCATTTCCTTATCTCCAAGAGCCAGCAGACAGGAACATTTTAAGGGATCGAGCCCTAATGCGCACTATTGTTTCTTCTTTGGCAGAACATGTTCTTTGAGGTCTCGCTTTTGCATTCACATCCTTTGCCGTCATGTTGCTTTGTTCAATCCGCTCAGATGTTTTATTTTGTTTTTTATGAGTTGACATTAATTTCTGATCAAGGGACATAATTTTTAAAGATGGCAGATGGCGGCGTTAACCCTTTCAAAGCTGGTAAGAAGATCTACAAAACCAGGATGACGCCACATTTTGATAGACTTTTTTAATGTAGAGAATATTTATTGTATTATTGGCTTCACCAAACACAGCCCTCTGCTTGTTCATGTATGCCACCATCATTTTAAAGGGACACTATAGTCACCAGAACCACTACAGTTTAATGTAGTGGTTCTGGTGTCTATAGCCTGTGCCTGCACGCTTTTCAATGTAAACGCTGCCTTTTCAGAGATAAGGCAGTGTTTACATTGCTGGGTAGTTACACCTCTAGTGGCAGTCACCAAGAAGGCCACTAGAGGTGCTTTCTGGGTCAATGCTGCACAGACAGTATACAGCACTGGCGTTCAGAGTCTACACACTCAGGGCATGGAGGTGCTG
The DNA here is from genome assembly GCA_933207985.1 of Pelobates cultripes. Taxonomy (NCBI): domain Eukaryota; kingdom Metazoa; phylum Chordata; class Amphibia; order Anura; family Pelobatidae; genus Pelobates; species Pelobates cultripes. The sequence continues at coordinate 20,344,946 of OW240916.1, forward strand.
AACTCTCCCCATAGAGATGCACTGATTCAATGTATTTCTATGAGTAGACACTGATTGGCGCAGCCCTGCATATTGCTGCACATGCACAATATCCTTCTAATGTTTTCATATGGGAAAGCACTGGATTGGCGGAGATCGTCATGTTTGATGATCTCAGCCATAGAGGCATGACCAGCAGTGGTGAGACAAGCATGGCGTGGGAGAAAAGGTAAGTGTAAACACCTTTTCAGGGCAATCGGAGCAAGTCTGGGACCTAAACAGCCATACCAGGACTATAGTATCAGGAATACATGTTTGTGTAGTGTTCCTTTAAAGTTCTACCCCCCACAGACTGGCAGTAGAGAGCCCAGGCATTCATGATTGAGAGGGGAAGGTGCCTATCAAGTTGGTAAGTATGTGAACATATGTCTATGTATATATTTATTTAGGTATAAGAGCATCTATGTATGTTTGTGTTTGTTTATGTCTGTGCATGTGAGTGTATGCATTAGTGTGTATCTATATAAGTGTGAGTTTGTCTTTGTGTGCATGTCTACGTGTGAATTCATAGGTATGTATGGCTAGCTATGTCTATGTGAGAATTCATAGATGTCTATAGCTTTGGCTAGTTATATATACGTATGACCAGAGTCAGATTGTCCATTAGGGGATTGTCCACAAGGGGCCTGTTTAAGGAAATCCCCCTTTACTGCTATTCTCCCAGATTCCTGTGTGCTCCTCTGATCTCTCTGATGCTGGACACCATGCCCATGGGCCTTGTCTAATTGTCTATTTTTATTTCTGGTGTCCCTTGATTCTGATGGTTTGTTTTGACTATTCTGTGTATGTGTATCTGTGTGTGGGTGTGTGTTTGTCAGAAAATGTGAGTGTGTCAAAAGGCGTGATAAGTGGTAGAATTGGGGAGGAGCCAGGGATGTGGTTTTGGGTAGAGGCAAAAAGTTGGGTTTTGAAAAGGGGTCACCAAATTATACATTAGTTTGGCATCAGCCCTGGGTATTTTTTGATTCTAGCAGCTCCCCTATCTGACTGTGATTTGTATCTGGCACAGTCTCCACCAGCAGGTTTTACTCAGAGTGTGACTTTACTGAAATACCAGTTATTATAACCCTTGTAACAAAAAAATATATGTGCTTGCGTCTATATGTAAATTGCTAAATATGCATGTATGTATGCGCATTTGTGTGTGTGTGTGGTGGGTCCCCAGTTTCCTTTGGTCTTAGGCAGAAAAATGTCTTGAGCCAGGTGCTGACTGTAAGTGGGTCAAAGCAGCCAAAAGGAAGGATAGTCCCAACATGGGCAGATATTTGCAAATTTTCCCCAGTAATGCAACTGAGGCAGATCTAAAAGACAATCCCACTGCCGCGACAGGTATTGTACTAGAGGAATAACAAGTTCTCAAAACTGGAGTGTCCCAAGTCACCAAGCACCCTTATGTGAAGCAGAGAAGAGAGGGTGCTGTGAAATGACAGAGTTCATAACAGACTTACAGCAAATATCATCAGTAAGAGCTGTATGTATGTACTATCAGCCAGCAATTTAACAAGCGGTGGTACAGGAAGTGCTGCATCGTGGGAAATTTAGGTCCAAAAATAAATGTTATGCTATGTCTTCTCCATGGTACTGAAATCATAATGCAAATTTAAAGGATCACTGTAGGGTCAGCCAGGAACACAAACTGTATTCCTGACCCTATAGTGTTTAACCCACCATTTAGGTGGCTTTCTGCCCTCCCTTTGCCCTCCTATAAAAGTTTAAAACTCACCTTATTTCCAGTGCCGCGTGGGTCTGCCGGCACAGGCTCCGCCCCCTTTGTGACATCATCAAAATTGCCAATTTTTTGCCAATCCTCGGCACGGGGGCGGGGCCAAATGCAGTTTTAGCCAATCAGGACCTCCTCATAGAGATGCATTGAATCAATGCATCTCTATGAGGAAAATTCAGTGTCTGCATGCAGAGCGTGGGGGACGCTGAATGGCAGGGCTGCTTACTGTGCAGCACTGAGCCAGGAAGCACCTCCAGTGGCCATCTAAGGAGTGGCCACTTGGAGGTGTCCCTAGGGGCAATGTAAACACTACATTTACATGAAAATGCCTGAAAGGAGCTATTATACTCACCAGAACAACTACATTAAGCTGTAGTCGTTCGGGTGAGTATAGTGTCTATTTTATAACAAAAAAAAAGCAAAACAAATAAAAGGAGGAAATAATGTCTGGCAAATCAAATGTATGAATCAGAAAACTAACATATAAAATCCAGAAAACACCAATAACAATGATATATAATAAAAAAATCTGCCATAATATATATTTATGATATCTCCCCTTTAAGAAAGTTTAGCTACCAGTCTTCCTCATCTTTTCCTTCCCTCCCTATGCGTTTCTCATTTTCATTCCGCAACTAACTCACAGCTTCTTCAAAGTGAGATTCCGAAGAAAAAAAAGTTTAATTATTGGGTCCTTTACGCAAAGCAAACTGTTTCTGTTTATCTGCTAAAAAATGCTGTTTGGGCATTTTTATGCTGATTTATTCATATTTCCAAGGTCTTCTATGTCAACAACTGCAGGCACGGGATAAAGGATTTTTTTTTATCTCCTATAATTTTATAGAGTCTTTCATTTGTCCCATGAAAGAGGCGTTCTATATTATATATTAATGCAAGAGGTTTAAAAAAAAAAAAAAAGAAATCAAATATAGGATTTCAGAAACCGTGGAAACAAACTTTAAAAACTAAAACGTGTGGGGACTTAATAAGCTTCATTTTCCCAAGTGGAAGGTTTCTATAGGACGCTTTATATTAGTATAATCCTGCTGTCATTTATTTCAGATACAATGATTTATTTTTCATTTCTTTAAGCAAATAAAAATAGCAGGCACTTAATACACACAGAGGCTACTTCTAAAGTGCTAAAAATGGAGCATTGAGGAATAACATTCCATAGGTCTCCATGGCGACTGCTCCATCTTTATTATTTCATCTTAGATTTGCTTTTAAAGGGACACTGTGTATTTCAAGTTTATCATAGAGATGGATGAATCTTTATTAACTCACATTTCTTTTATGTGGGAATTTCACTGAAATTATAAAGTAATCTGAAAATCTGGAGATATAAATTAGCTAAATTAAGGATTGAAAAAAAAAATCTTCTTCTCTTGTCTTGCCATTTCCTGTGATTAGTTGGACACAAGAACAACAGTTTATCAACTTTTCAAGGCACATCATAAAAGTGTAGTTATTGCCACACATAATGTCACATCTGAAAGCTTAAAGGGACACTATAGTCACCAGAACAACTACGGCTAAATATAGTTGTTCTGGTGTTTTTAGTCTCAGTCAGAGAAAAGGTAGTGTTTACATTGCTCCCTAGGAACACTTCCAGTGGCCACTCCTCAGACGGCCACTGGAGGTGCTTTATGGGTCATTGCTGCACAGTGTGTCTCCATACTCTGCATGGTGTCACTGAACTATCCCCATAGGGATGCATTGAGTCAATGCATCTCTATAATGAGTAATGAGATGCTGATTAGCCAAGCTGGTGTTTAACCCTGCTTCCACCCCGCCTCCTTGACAATCTCAGCCAATCCAATGACTTTCCTATGGGAAAAAAATCAGGAGATTTAAGAATGTACAAACCTATCTCTTAACTACAGTGTGGTAAAATCCAGTATTTTTACTCAGCCGGATGAGATATTTATCCTGTCTCTAAAATCCAGGCTATTTCCAGTTTTCCCCCTAAATTGCACTGCTTACTTAATTTCTGGGCCCCTGTCTAACTCCAAGATCCCTAGGCAACTGCTTAAGGCGTCCTTATGGTTAATCCCACTCTGGTCTGCATACTGTCCTGTCTTTTTGGGTGTCATTAAATAACATCAGAGGGTGTTGTTGAGCAGAACATGACGTTATCACGGTCGTGTGATAACCCAACACGCTGTATGTAAACCCACAGAAAACCCAAATACGTATTACCGAACCTTAGAATGGTCGGGTTTAACGTAAGAGAAAAGAGTAGTGAAAGAATAGCCAAAAGTCAGGATACCAGAAATCAGGAGAGCGTATAAGAGTTGCCGGTCAGGATACCAGAAATCAGGAGGTCAAAAGTCAAGCCGAGTCGGGAAACCAAATAACAGGAATGTCAGAAGTCAAGCCGGATCAACACACAGGAATAAAAATAATAATGCAAGGAGAACTAAATAGCACTAAGGGGACCACAAGGAACCACAATAGGGCAAGAAACAAGACAAAAGGCGCCACTTTTATAAGGGAGCATCTTTTGCTTTAAGACCACGCCCCTAAAAAGTTCTGGTCTGGTATTGATGACGCGGGGTTGCGTCATTGACGTCGGCACGTATGCACCGCGTCATGAAAAGGGACGTGTTTCCTGCGTCCGGCGTGGGACATCACCGAACACAGCCAGAGTGGAGCCGGCGTTGGATCCCACACCACGCAGGCGCGACGGATCAAGGTAAAAGATCGTGACAGACATCTAATTGGAACATTTGTTGATACATCGGCTAAAGTAGGCGGAATCAGTCAAATTCTGGGGATAAAATTTTGCTTCCCAACATCACAAACCACCAGTGGGCACTGACGTGCTTTCAGTGACTACTGTAATCTGCTTCTCAGTGGTCTTCCGTTTTCCCAACTTTCCCCGTTACATTCTATAATGAATGCGGCTGCAAGGCTTATCTTTCTCTCCGCCCACACTTTCCACACCTCCCCCGTCTGTCAGTCCCTACATTGGCTTCCAGTTAGATATAGAACTAAATTTAAGATATTGATACTTGCTTACAAATCTCTATACTGTGCTTCTACCTCCTACCTATCCTCATTAATACACAAATATGTTCCGTCTAGGCCCCTACGCTCTGCCGGAGACTTACGTCTAATCTCTGTTCATACTACTACCTCTGATGCTCTCATTAAAGACTTCTCCAGGCTGCACCATTCTTATGGAACAGCCTTCCCCTCTCTGTCAGACTTTAACCCACTCTCCACTCCTTCAAAAAATCTTCGAAAACTCACTTCTTTAGGAAAGCATATCAATTAAACTGTGAACAGCTTTCCCTCCCAACTCCTTGATTCCTCCCCTGCAACTGCCATCAAAACAAAACACTAAGCCCTCAGTGAATACTATCCTAACAACCTACTTTTCTACCCTACCCGTACCTTTTGTGTCACTATTCCCCACTCCCTCTAGCGTGTAAGCTCATTGAGCAGGGCCCTCAATCCTTCTGTTCCTGTGTGCCCAACTCGTCTGGTTACAAATACGTGTTTGTTAGTCCACCCATTGTACAGCGCTACAGAATTTATAAATAATAATAATAATAATGATGACAATATGGAGAGGCTAGAACCCCAGATCTCTTAAAAAATGGTTATGACTGCAACTCTGCAAAATTAGATACATTTATATCTCCCTTTTAATAGTGATCTGCTTGCAAATTGCCATAATTTAGCATTCTTACTATTCTTATCACATCCCTAAGAAACATAAAAAATATACAATGTTTCAATAACCTGTATATTTTAATTGAAAATCCCTATTGTTTGTTAACTTGTTAGCACGTCCTTGAGTTGTGAAATTTGTAAAGGTGCGAAAGATGCTACCTCCTCCCGTGCAGGAAGTCTCCGAGGCATATTACATCATTTAAAGAGATGTGTGCAGCTCCAAGCGTCTTCACAGTTAAGTTTTCCATGTCTGAAACTTTTCATGTCCACGCACTGCTCTATAAATAAAACAAATTCTAGGTACAACACCGAGGATGGCTAAGCAGACTCGGAAACTCATATACCTTTTATTGTCCTGATGTCTGCGGGTAATATTTTTTGCATAAAAAAACAGGATTGGTGCCAGAAGAAATTTAAAGCTCCCCAAATACACGAACAGATGTTTGCTATAAAAAAAACACACAAAAAAAAACAGTTTAGGAAATGTTCAAAGACTATCTCTGCATTTAAGAAGTCTATCAAGCATGCTGACTGTAAATGAGAATGCTTGTTCAGGCAGTTACCTGGCTGAGCCCTGGGCATGACAATAACAATCCCCTTGTTAACTTCCCGCAATCGCTGGTTTAGTGAATAAACACCAACCGTTTTATTATTAATTATCTTATTTAACGTGATAGTATATATTTCAGTTTATGCGCCTACAAAAATATATTTAAATACATATGAATGCATTCTTACAAAATATTCTCAAGTATCTGTTGTTATGTCTCCATACCCAAAGCTTAATGATATTAATAATAATAGTAATTGATTTTGTCTTATAGCGTTTATTAAAGGGTTGCAAAAATCTGTATTTCTAGCATTTGTTAAAGGAACACCCCAGATACCATAATCACTACAGTCCACTGTAGTAGTTATAGTGCCAGAAGCGCCCTAGAACTTTTCCCATGTAGGTAGTCATAGAATGGTTTGACAGCTTACCTGGGATTCACAGGTGCAGTTAACTGCCTCCTCCTCTGCATTCCAAGAAGTTGCCTACTCTGACACAGCCGGGCAAAGCAGGGCGTAGCTTACTGGCTCATTGGCCGACACTCTCAGGCAATAAGCCTGCACCACACAACAAGTGCTAATGGAAACGCCATGATCGCTGAAATTACGGGCTTTAGATGAGGATGTGATTGATGGTGAAAGTAACACATCCAATTAGTTGTGACAGTGTCACCTTAAAGCATCATATATGGCGTTAACACAGCACAGTTTGGAGGTAGTGCTGTTGGTAAAGGGTTTCTAATGCAGTGGGTGCAGATTCAGTGCTACAAGTTTGGGGCTAATTATGCACCTGCTTAGAAATATGATATAAGGTAGGGTTAATACAACAGATGGACATAGGGGATGGTATAGAGCCGGGTTAAGCAACCTTCGACACTCCAGATGTTGTGGACTACATTTCCCATAATACTCTAACAGCCATAATGCTGGCAAAGCATCAGGTGAGATGTAGTTCACAACATCTGGAATGCCGAAGGTTGCCTACCCCTGGTAGAGGGCATGGTTGCGGGAGGAGGACATAAAATTTACTCTTGGGATAAAGCAGTGCCCATGGCACTAGGACAGTCTGTTCAGGACATTTATCAAAGTGTTTGGTTCTAAAAAGTGGCCTAAAGCACTAAAAGTGGGACAGTTATCATGGAAACCAGTGGAACCAACAGTTACATTTCATTTTTACATTTTAGAACCACTTTTCGAAATAGAATACTTACTTGATAAATCTCCCCCTATGAGTCTCCAAAGTACTTTTAGAACTTCAGGTTTCCAGAATAACTTGATGATTTCTTCTCCCGCTCTCCCGAATCCTATTCTAAAACTTTCCCAGACCCAAAACGACCCCTTTGCCTTTAAATGTGTTAGCATTTGAAGGACTGAAATGTAACAGTGTCTTGAGATATCTTTGTGCAAATTCATGTTCCTCCCACAGAACACCAATAGCAAATAGTAGGCCGGTAAGGTTACAGAGTGCCAAACATGCTGTGAGTTTGTCATTGATATACAAAGATTGGTTGTCTTTAATTAAATGGGGGAAATTACGCTTAGAATCATAAGGAATAACAGGCCGACTTAGAACCAAAGTTATAAAAGTGGAGCAATCAACGGAAACATTCCATTGAATTAACCAGCACCTGTTTATTAAAATGTACTTTGCTTCGAACATAAGCTGCAACATTCTAAAAATGACTTCACATCTGCTGAACTATCTCTATCTCTATTATAGACAAAGAATCACAGTCTCTTCCTAAATACAATTTTCTTTTCAGTAGGGTATGATTATGTTAAGTGAAGGTGTCGCGGGTGCTGACCTACAAATTAGGCATTTATCGAATGGCAACAGGAGATCACTGGTTCTTTTTCAGCAGCGGAGGACGATGTGGTGTCATATGACATTTGGCTTGTCACTGTAGCTAAAGCTCACTTACTCGACATTTAGCATAGTAGATTGGCAATATGCAGAGGTCTTGGCACAGCAGGGCATCTTCCTTTTCCTACAAGGCTGAGTGAAATTAGAGATTGGTACGGAGCACAAAAACTATAAAAGGCCAGATGGAAAAGGCCAGTAAGGTCAAATAGCTCTTTTGAAACATGTAAGAAAACTGCGTAGTTGAATGGCAGCCAAGTTAATGTTTGACAGAAGTGCTCAGTCAGGTGTGGGTAATAATTATATTGAATTAAAGGCTTTTTTTTCTTCCTGATCTGTCAAAATATATTGGAGCCTAAAATGAGTCTGTTACCAGTTCATTCAGTATTCCTCTGAGTTTATAAAGCCGTGACTGCTAACCCTGGCACTTCAGATGTTGCGAAATACATTTCCCATGATACCACTCTCATGAATAATTCATTGAAAGTTGCAGTGCAACAGTGTTTCGGGGATCTTGTTACAATTTATGGAAAACAATTGCTTATCTTCATTCTTGTTAACGGAATAATTAAAAAAAAACGTTGATCTTTCAGACATATAACTTTGCCTACTTATTTACTACGTCCGTATAGATTGCTCTTTTTCCTTAAAAAAATAAAAAGCAAAATAAAAATGGTAATATTGTTCTTTCAGTTACATGCAGACCCATTGTCTATGATCCTCAACCATGATAACCAACCCTTGTCTTGTGCCAGACATACCAACAAGTTGGCGGAGGGGTGTGGGGGGATTATCTGAGCGACAAGGTGGGTGCTTTACCTAGAAGATTAAGGGCCCCCAACCAAGATTGACATTGAAGATAAAATATGGTGTATATTCAATATAAAAAAACTACTATTTCAGAAAGGTTTGAACACTTTGGCTCGAAACATTTGTCCATTTGTCCATCCAGATTCTTGTAGCATTTTGAGCGTGCATCACGAGTGGAGAACACAGACTAACTTTGCTTCAAATGTTGAATACTATTTCAAACACTTGTCCACACCCCAAAAAATGTTCTTCCTTCCCTCCTTTAATTTACTTTCCCTTTGTAGTTCACGTCCATCCGTTCTACTTCAACTGTTATATTGTTAAACTGATTGTTCTGATTCTTAGTCCTATCTGGGATTTACCTTGACCGTTTGAAAATTATATTATTGTTTGCCTATTTCTATTTGTTCCTGTATTTTAATATTAAAAATATATATTTTTTAAAATACATAAGTTTAAAAAAAAAAGCATTTTACAGGATGTCAAATATTAAAAAAATAAAAAGGGACATATAATGTGTGTTAGGGTATTTGTAAGGAACCTGATGGCGTTTTGGAAATGTATATTCCTACAAATACCACCAAAAAGTTGTCTGGCATAGAATCTGTTCAACCTTTGGCTGTCGCAGGTTCAAATCCTGGAAGGATTAACTCAGCCCTTCATCCTTCCAAGTTAGATAATATGAGTAGCATTAAATTGGGTACCAGTACATCCACTGGATGTTGGGCAAAAGTAACGTCCTCAGCACATACTTGGAAACCAGAGTAATCTGAATGTCCTGGTTAAATACTTTTGTTTTTATTATTATTAACCTGATACACAGGGACGATATGAAGCCAGATGGAGATCTGGCTAGAATTTTTTATTTGCACTGCGGTAGGTTGAGAGGGAGATTGCGAAGGTCTAATCTAAAACCCATAAATATTATTTTTTTATCCCAACATGTTTAATGAGTTTCTTCGGGTTACATAATTTGATATCTTTATAGAGTTGAATTTTATAATTTTTTTTCATAACCTTAACCAAGATTTTCACAATCGCTGTATTAACATGATTTCGCTTTACAATGGTTAAACATTTCAATTATATATAATGTCAATATTGTATGTTTTTCTCTTTACTAATATTCAGGTTAAGAATTTAGCTTGTGAGATGAGACGGACTTTGTACAGTACGGTCTGCACCCAGTTCTGTCCCTCTCCATGTGTGTTTTCATGGGTCATTAATGGAATCTTACACTAGCGGTAAAATATATAAATATGCTACGAGAAATAATGTAAAGTTTACTCAACCTTTCCCCAGCTGCAGGGGATAGCATAGCACACAGAGGGCAGAAAAAGAGTCGGTTTCTGATATAAGCACTAAGTCTTACTATCTGACATTTTCTACCTAGGCAGAATGGATTGGTACTCTTGTTAATGTAACAGATTTCACAGCACTAATGTAAATTTTCTTATTATCTCTGTAAAGCAGGCACAGAGTGGAAAGAATTTAATGACTGTTGCATCATTAGCCTTTCTCCATACGCTTAAAATGATTGACAGGGAAATGACCCCAAGCAAAATTTGTTATTGTCACTACTATTCTTTACAGGTGTAGAGTTTTATGAAGTACAAACAGACAAGGACCAAAAATGAACTTTTTACCTTTTTCCATTCCCGGCCCATTGATGGACAACAATATTTGATCCAACCAGATGGATATCCTGTATATTGACCAGAGCCTCCTTGGAAATTTCGTACAAGCAGGAAAGCCAACCGTGGTTTAAACTCTAACAAGTGGCCACGTATAAGCCAGCTTGGCCTTGAGATGCCACTGTGGGCAGCAAGGAGAAGAGAAGAAGCTTAATCTTCTGTCAATCGTCATTTGTAAAGCAGGAGAACCGTCAATGTACAAAAATAACTCTCTTTACATCCTTTCTAATCGCACAAAATTGTACTTCATCTGTAAATCTCAAAATGTAGTAAAAAACAACTTTAATATGAATGATATATATTAACACAAAGTTCCTAGCTGGTTGTACAGATAACATTTTCCAATTGTTTTCTGTCAAACTAAAATAGACGAACAGACAGATGATAACGTTGTTAGCATGAATGTCCAGAGTCATTGTTTGTGGTCAGTAAAACTCTTTTTTTTAAATTTAGGTTGTCTGGAATACAAAAATATTCCTACAAAAATGTATGTTAGTCTTTTGCAATATGTTTAGGTAACATATTTTTTTTTTTTTTTGAAGGCTCGTCGAGAATAAAAAATGTGTCAGAGACACTTTCGCTTTCTTCCAGATCGATCTGTGGGCCCATGTTGATAACAGATAATTGTACGTGTAAAACTGGACACATTGCATTGAGTTTGACCTCCTGCCAAAGGTGGACGTAAATTTGACGGCATTTCGACCGATTATAGAACAAATTGGTTGTGTGTAATAAGAAGAGCAACAAATAAAGGACTGTCGACCTTCGAATAATAAAACTATTCTATCTTCAAAAGAAATAACAAAAGAGGTCATCGAAAGTATTCAGTCTCTGCGTTCCCTTTAATTTCCAATTGACATTCATTTCATCAGGAAGTTGAAACATCTGTATTACAAAGTGTATCATTGTATTGCACATTAAGGCCCCAGCGGTACAATTATGTGTTCTGTCTGATAACCAGCATATGTGTCTGTTTTATAAGCAGCTGGAGACTACAGATATAACAGAGATGAGTTTCAGCTAAAAGCAGGGTGAGAAGAGGCTGCAGTATAGAGCTGAATATGAATTGATCCAGCATAACGATCACCGCCGCTTACTAAAAACAAACAGTTTTATTCATAATAAGTAAGGTTATTCAAAAAATTGGGAATTGAGGAAAAATTTAAATGCAATTGAAAGTTTTAGGCTAAAAACGTTGTGTTGGAGAATTTTTTGAACAAAAAAAAAATATATATTTATATTACATTTCTATAATTTAAACCAAAATTTACCACATTAGGTTTACAGTTTGCAACTTCGTGATAAGTGCTCACCAATTTCCAGTTGAGTAAATAACCTCCAAATTAATTATGGCTTTTCAATACTGTTAGAAAAACTTTCATCATTAAAGTCTGTGCACCTTTCTTTGTAGATTAATTTGGGAAATTCTGAGCAATACTGAACAGTTTGGAAAGCGTATTAAATCAAGGCCTACATTTGGTATCCTTCAGAATTTAATTCAGATACTTATACACTCTTCCAAATGCAGAGGGAATCAGCTTAACCGATGACAAAATAAAACATAATATAGTGTAATGTAATCAATTTAAAAGTTATGTGCTTGTAAAAGCAGAAACTCACAAGATTGAGATATTTAAAGAGCATCCAGGGTGCCACCTCCAAATTGATGGGGGGCAGAAGACTCCTCCCAGCATTCCCTTGGATCCACTGAAACTTTAACGTGACGAGCAGTTTGTGGAACGCTGGTATGCCATCACTTGCAGTGGCGTCTCTAGGATTAATTTTTAGGGGGGGCACATGGTGGGCCAGGGACAAAAGTAGGGGGGCACATTTAACCCCACCCTCTCTGCAGGTTTGACTCCACCCTGCCGCATGTTAAGCCCCGCCCCCTATGCAATGTGTTTTTTTTTTTTTTTAATAATCCCTGGTGGAGGATTTATTATTTTCCACCAGGGGTTATTAAAAAACAAACACATTTCCCTTGATACAGTGCCATAGTTGTCAACATTTGAAAAAAATTTCCAAGGACATTTTGCAGCGCAGCTATCAATTACTGTCTGGGTATAATATCCCTGGACAGTCAGTGCTCTCTGTATAATACAGGGTTGTGTGTATAATAAATTGGGACAGTCAGTGCTCCCTGTATAGTTCTGCTCTCTGTATAATAAAGGGCCAGGGCCGGACTGGGAAAAAAATTTGGCCTGGGCATTTTTTTATCACAGCGGCCCACTAAGAAGGGGGCGGGGCAGAGAGGGTGTGTTTTGTCATCATTCATGACAAACACGCCCCCTCTCAAAGTGAGCATGTTGGTTCAATGCTCTTCCAGGGCAGACCATGCGCAGAGCTCTGCTGAAGAGCTCTAGCATGAGAAAAAAGCCCTGTATTTGTTCTGCACAGTGCAAGCAAATTTAATAACATGCTTGCACTGTGTTTCCTTGCAACTTGTCTCTGGTGTCTCTATAAATGGATACCAGGAGACAAAAGGGCCAGGAAAGAGTATTGTGCATGTGTTTGGAGCCTGCTTGTGGTATTGCGTGTGTGCAGAGTGAGCTGGCCATGGTGTGGTATTGTGTAATAAGGTTGGTTTTAGTCATGTTGTGTTTGTGGTGTAATGCAATGCATATGTGGCTAGGGGCTGTAGAGAATGTGTGTATAGGGGATGTAGCAAGTGTGCATACGGGCTATAGTGTGTGTGTGTGTGTATAGGTGATGTAGTGTTTGTAGAGAGTGTGTGTTCAGGGAATGTAGTATGTGTTTGCTTACAAGGAATCTAGTGTGCGTATAGGGGATCCAGAGTGTGTGTGTGTGTGTATATATATATATATATATATATATATGAGTCTTGTGTGTGTTTGAAGGACCCAGAATGTGTAGGAGATCTAGTGAGTGTGCGTATATAACGGATTCAGAGTGTATATAGGGATCTAGTGTGTGTATGTGTGTAGATGATCCAGAGTTGGGTAAAGGATCTAGTGTGTGTCTGGAATATAATGTGTTTAGGGGTGCAGTGTGTGTGTGAGGGGTGCTGTGTATATATATATATATATATATATATATTATATAAATATGGAAGTATTGTGTATGTGTGTGATGCAGTGTATCGGGGGGTTGTGTGTGTCAGTGAGGGGTGCAGTATGTGTGTGTGATGGGTGCTGTGTGTGTGAGGGTGCTGTGTGTGAGGGTGCTGTATGTGATTGATTTGTGTGAGGGTGCTGTGTGTGTGCGTGCTGTGTATGATGTGTGTGAGAGTGTTGTGTGTGAGTGCTGAGTATGATAGTGCTGTGTATGATGTGATGTGTGTGAGAGTGATGTGTGTGTGAGTGCTGAGTGTGATAGTGCTGTGTATGATATGTGTGTGAGAGTGCTGAGTGTAATAGTGCTGCGTGTGCTGAGTGTGAGAGTGCTGAGTGTGAGAGTGCGTGAGCTATGATGTGTGTGAGTGCTGTGATGTATGTGTGAGTGCTGTGGTGTGTGAGTGCTGTGGTGTGTGTGTGAGTGCTGTGATGTGTGTGTGAGTGCTGTGATGTGTGTGAGAGTGCTGAGTGTGATGTGTGTGAGAGTGCTGAGTGTGATGTGTGTGAGAGTGCTGAGTGTGATGTGTGTGATGTGTGTGAGTGTGATGTGTGTGAGAGTGCTGTGTGTGATGTGTGTGAGCGTGCTGTGTGTGAGAGTGCTGAGTGTGATGTGTGTGAGAGTGCTGTGTGTGAGAGTGCTGAGTATGATGTGTGTGAGAGTGCTGAGTGTGATGTGTGTGAGAGTGCTGAGTGTGATGTGTGTGAGTGCTGAGAGTGCTGACTGTGGTGAAAGTGAGTGCTGTATGTGAGAGTGCTGTGTATGATGTGTGTGAGAGTGCTGTGTATAAATGTTGTGTGTTGGGGGGTAAATAAACAAATAAAAAACTAAGTGGGGGTAAATATACAAATAAAAAAACTAAGGGGGGTAAATAAACAATAAAAAAAAACTAAGTAGGCATTAAATCCCCCCTCCCTTCTTACCTTTAGCCTGGGAGGGGGGGACAGGCACGTGGTGTCTGGGAGGGGGGGACCGGCACTCGCACACCATCCCTGGTGGTCCAGTGGTGAGTGAACTCTAGCCTGAAGGCTAGAGTTCACTCTTGCGAGATTGGGGCGTTGCAATGGCAACGCTCCCGATCTCGCGAGAGGAACCCGGCGGAGCTGCAAGATAGAGCTCCGCCGGGTCCTCTCCCTCCCCAGCCGCAGATCTATTTAAATGGGCCAGTGAGGGAGATCTTTGATCTCCCCACCGTCCCTCCATGGAATACAGCGGGGCCGGCGCTCGGATAGTGCCGGCCCTGCATAGACCAGCAGGGGATGTCCTGTGTCCTCCCCTGCCGGCCTCGGCCCATGGCCACCGTGGCCCACCGGGCATTTGCCGGTGTGCCCGATGGCCAGTCCGGGCCTGTACAGGGCTGTGTGTATAATATCCCGGGACAGTCAGTGCTCCCTGTATAGTGCTGCTCTCTGTATAATTCAGGTCTGTTTGTGTATAATATCCCAAGACAGAGAGCAGCACTATACAGGGAACACTGACTGTCCCATGATATTATACAGACACAGACCTGTATTATACAAAGAGCAGCACTATACAGGAAGCACTGTTTATCCCGGGATATTATACACACACAGATCTGTATTATACAGAGAACAGCACTATAGTGTTATACAGATAGCAGAGCATATACCCCATGTCCCAATCTCTAGACTACTAGTACCTGTCAACGGCAGCTCCCAGACGCATGTAACAGGGCTAAAGTGTGCGGCACTCGCTGGCAGAGCCAAACTGGGAATCCCTGGGAATCCAAAGCAGCCCTGGAAAAAAATTTATGCCACTCCTACAAGTCAATATATCTCTCTCTCTCTATATATATATATATATATAGTAGAGTAAGCACACAAGCTCACTGACATGCGCAAATAGGCTTACTGACAGACAAAACTCTCTGACTCACACACAAGCTTACTACAGACAAACTCACTTGTATAAACAGAAGGCTCTCTACAAAGAAGTTCACTGACACACACATGCTCACTAAATAGAAGCTCACTGACACGCACAAGCAGTACCATTTTAATAGCGTTCAGGCCCCCCTGGCAAATCAGTGCACTGGGGCCCTTCCTACACAACAGCTCACAGGAATAACATTTTAATTATTGATAGACTGCTGAGTACATACACACAGTACACTGAATACGAACCCCGAGAGACTGCTGAATACACACACACAGATTTCTGAATGCACACAGGCGTTGCTGAATGCACACAGGCTGATTTATACACATACACACACACACTGCTGAGTCCATACACACACACACACACACACATACAGACTGCTGAGTCCCTACACACACAGAGACACACACACAGACTGCTGAGTCCATATACACACACAGACACACACACACAGACTGCTGATTCCACATAAACACACAGACACACACACACAGACTGCTGAGTCCATACACACGCAGACTGCTGAATCCATACACACATACAGACTGCTGAGTTCATACACACACAGACAGACTGCTTAGTCCATACATACACACACAGACTGCTGAGTTCACACACACACACACAGACTGCTGAGTTCATACACACAAACGCAAACTGCTGAGTCCATACAAACACACGCAGACTGCTGAGTCCATACAAACACACGCAGACTGCTGAGTCCATACACACATACAGACTGCTGAGTCCATACACACACACAGACAGACTGCTGAGTCAATACACACACACACACACAGACAGCTGAGTTCATACACACACACACACACACAGACTGCTGAGTACATACACACACACCCACAGACTGCTGAGTCCACACACACACAGACACAGACTGCTGAGTTCATACACACACATCCACAGACTGCTGAGTCCATACACTCACATTCACAGACTGCTGAGTCCATGCACACACACAGACTGCTGAGTCCATGCACACTCACAGACTGCTGAGTCCATACACACACAGACACAGACTGCTGAGTTCATACACACACATCCACAGACTGCTGAGTCCATACACTCACATTCACAGACTGCTGAGTCCATGCACACACACAGACTGCTGAGTCCATGCACACTCACAGACTGCTGAGTCCATACACACACATATAGACTGCTGAGTCCATACACACACACCCACACCCACCCACACAGACTGCTGAGTCCATACACACACACACACACACACCCACACAGACTGCTGAGTCCATACACCCACACACCCACATACTACTGAGTCCATACACACACCCACAGGCTGCTGAATCCTTACACACACCCACAGACTGCTGAGTCCATACACACACCCACAGACTGCTGAGTCCATACACACATAGACTGCTGAGTCATACACACACGCAGACTGCTGAATCCATACACACATACAGACTGCTGAATCCATACACACATACATACAGGCTGCTGAATCCATACACACACCCACAGACTGCTGAGTCCATACACACATACCCACAGACTGCTGAGTCCATACACACATAGACTGCTGAGTCATACACACACACAGACTGCTGAGTCCACACACACACACACACATTGCTGAGTCCATACACACACAGACTGCTGAATCCATACACACATACAGACTGCTGAATCCATACACACACATACAGACTGCTGAGTCTATACACACACACAGACTGCTGAGTCCATACACACACACACACACACACAGACTGCTGACTCCATACACACACACAGACTGCTGAATCTATACACACAGACTGCTGAGTCCACACACACACACACACACACAGACTGCTGAGTCCATACACACACAGACTGTTGAGTCCATACACACACACACACACACACAGATTGCTGAGTCCATACACACACACACACACACTGCTGAGTTCATACACACACACAGACTGCTGAGCCCATACACACACATCGACTGCTGAGTCCATACATAAACATCGACTGCTGAGTCCATTCACACATACAGACTGCTGAGTCCACACACACACAGAGACTGCTGAGTACATACACACACAGACTGTGGAGTCCATACACACACACATACACACACACAGGCTGCTGAGTCCATACACACACACACACACACACACAGACTGCTGAGTCCATACACACACACACTGCTGAGTCCATACACACACAGACTGCTGAGTCCATACACACACACACACACACACACACACACACACACAGATTGCTGAGTCCATACACAAACAGACACTGCTGAGTCCACACACACATACACAGACATACAGACTGCTGAGTCCATACACACACAGACTGATGAGTCCATACACACACAGACTGTTGAGTCCATACACACACACACACACAGACTGCTGAGTCCAAACACACACAGACTGCTGAGTCCATACACACACAGACTGCTGAGGCCATACACACACAGACTGCTGAGTCCATACATACACACACACACACACAGACTGCTGAGTCCACACACACAGACTGCTGAGTCCATACACACAAACACACACAGACTGTTGAGTCCATACACACACACAGACACACAAGCTTCCTCACTAGCAGAGAGACACACACCAAGCCTACCTGTCACTGGAGGCTGTTGCTGGGCAGTCAGACAGCCATCTTCTGGCCTTTCCAGCAGCAGCATGGTCTGCTGCTTAACGGCGGGGGCTTATGAGCCTGTGCCGGGGAAGCTGCTGAAAACACCCAGCACTATTCCAGCCCCTCTGTCCTGCATTCCCTCTGGAATGGGGAGTGGCCATTTAGACCGCACAGACTTAAACTTTGCCACAACATGGAGAAACAAGATGGCGCAGAACCAGAGACTGTGTGACCACGTTGGTGTGGGTTGGGACTTTCCCCTTTGTGACTCAGGGAGCTAAATCACCTATTATTGACTGTGTGTTAGTCCTTTTACCTAACACATAATGTTTTCCTGTGTATGCAAAGTAGGTGTTCTGTGATGGTGTGTTCTACTGGTTATTAGTAAGCGCTGTGTGATTGGTTGTTTGTTTAGGCCCAGTTTGATTGGTTGCTGTTCCAAACCTTTGCGTGTTTACCAATGAGTTTACTTGTATACAAATTCCTGGGTGTGTCTAATAAAAATGAGTACCTGTTCTACCCTCAAGCTGTGTGTGTCTGCTGTTCTTGGGGAAGAGGTGTTAGCTGACTGAGTCTCGGTGAACGGGCTGACATCTATGGTTTGGTGGTGGGAAGGAGCTGTTCGGGCGGTTATGAGGCACAGGGGACCCGTCACACAGGTGAAACCTGGCTTAATTAAATCAATAAATATAAATAGGTCCTATGCATTTCCTCCCAATAACTGACTTCCTTAGGGACCAACATAAAATCAACAAGTATAAAAGCAGCCATGACCCTCCCCGCCAAGTCACACTTTAAATCCCCCTCTCTTCCACTTCATTGGTCCCCCCCCAACCCTCCCACACTTTGACCACCAGGGCGATATTTACTTCACCTGTATCTAATCTTGTAATGTTCTTCAAGCATTTGTGCTCACTGCGGGGAGCGCAACGAATACTCAAAGTGACATGTGTGTTCCATGGGAGGCACTTTCTCAGTTGGCGTTCGCGCTCCAAATGCCCTGTGACACCGGCAATGACGTCTGCTTTCTTGTATTACCGACTGCTTGCGTTCCAAAGCTGGGTCTTGATTGAAATTCCAAAGCTGTGCACTTGATAGTCTGTATAGTTTCATAGAAGGAAGTCGACTGAGATACTTATTATACTCATTAAATATAATATTTTCAATGCTGCTGCATCTTTAAGAAATTCTAGCCTAATTAAGGATTGTTTGCTAATCTTGCAACAGTTTGAATAAATTAAGTGGATGGGGGTTTAAAATGCCTTTAATTAAAGGATTTACAGTAACTTATTCAATAGGGCAGAAATATTGTAATATAAACAGATTAGTGGATTTTTTTAAGTTTTGGGCCTAAATAGCTGATTTAGTGAATAAACCTAAATTGACATGGTAAGTGTAACACTTATTTTTGTGAGCACACGATTTGATCTTTCAGGAAATAAAGCCACATTTTAACCCACTTTCTATTTAACGCCGGGATCATCAAATAATTTTCTTAAGAGGAAACGATGGTCAGATTTTCTGACCTGCATCTACAATGTAATAGGAATTCTTCATTTCTAAAATTCTTCAGCTGTTTAAGAAAATGTTTAATCACCTATATGACATATAGCAGAGATCTTCACCAAAAAAAGGGGGGGGAAGAGGGTGGGGGGGGGAATAAACTGCAAGACTTTTTCCAAAAACTCACTCTCAGTGGCTGAATCAGTCGTGAACGTAAACAGCTGGTAGAGAGATGTGAGACGGATTACGTGAAGGAAATTTTACGAGGAAACAAAGGCTTCCACGGATCGGGATCATCTTAAAATTTGTAACACTCTAACTTCTGGAATGATATTTTAAGAAAGAGTATAATAGCTCTCTTATGGTTACCAAAGATTGGCAGATATCCCTGAATGGTACTAATTTGCCCAATTATATGTATAAAGGTCTTTTAAAAAAAATATTTTATATTAACATTGATATTTGGAATACTGCCATTACCGCTACAGCCCACTATCGCTGTAATTATGCTATAAGTACCTAGTATGAGGAAATGCTAATCAAGTTGGTCATTTCATTTCTTGGGGTCCACTTAGCACCCTAAAAAACAGGTACGGTTTCAGGTTATTTCTTATAATTCCATTTTATGTCATTCATTACACACTTACATGGTACTTCTCAAGCAGATGTGGTGTCACAAAGACATCTAAGTGCTCAAGGGGCCTGTGATTTCACAAGAAAGGCAGGTTCCGGAGAACCCATTATATCACAATAGGGTTGGAATTTGAGGGGCTCATAATCCACATAAACAAAGCTTTAAAAAAACAGTTATTTAAAGCAAACTGCAGATACACAGAACCTCTAATACAGCTTGATCAGGAATCATATAGAAATTAAGTTGTGGAGCCATGGAACAGCCTGTCAGCAGAGAAAATAGCGTAAGTAAATTGTAAATACGGGCAGCCCACCAGAGAGGAGATATGGCTGGTCTGCTGCTGGAATTTTCTTGAACGAAAAAAAATGTACAGAATGCGTGGGCTGATCTGCTATCATATTAATTTTATGCTTAATTTAAAATGCAAGCCAAATGCCTGAAGGTCGCGGAGCTCTCTGGAGTCTCTCGATGAGGTAGAATAGGTGCAATAACCTAAATACGGATGCCACGCACAGCAGCGTCAGCATTCCTTATCAGTTACTTTGTATCCGCTGTTTGATTCACAGAAGACGATATATTTCTTTTTTATCTGTGTTTATCACTGTTCCCCACTGGTTTCTCCCTTACCAGAGCAGGTGTAAATTGAGTTACTATATTAAAATGTGCAGTGACATCAAAAAGAGACATAAGCCACAGCGGCGCGGAAACCGTGCTGTAAATAATGCATTTTCTTGCTTGAGCTGTGACTGAAAAATAGTTCTTCACTATCACTATCAATAAATTCTACTCTATTCTACTTTTGGCTTTTATTGTGCAAATAGACAAGTAATACCATGTTTCTATTTAGTGAACGGACCCGAGAGTTGTGAACATCTACTTTCACTGACCAGAAAAATAGGTTGTTAGTAAGACAAAATAAACAAGACCTTTGGAACTATATTTTCTTAGACACGTCACAATACTAGAACACGGGCTTTCTTATCATAAAAGAAACAGTGGTTTTCTGAGTGGAAAATCGTAGATTAAAGGAATCGGTATTAGATATAAATCCCGAGGGTGAGATAGAGAGGGAATTGAGTGAAAGACTGACCGGGGAATGTGCAGACCAACAGAAGATATGTGAGGCCTCCCAAACCCTCTGTACACCAAGCATTCTGTAATTTAGAGGATTAGTAAGGTCTACTTCAGCGCAAGACAAACTGAGATATTACCACAAATGATAGGAGTCTGGTATGTCCTGAAAGTTACGCATTAAGAAAATAAGCTGTAGAGCTCAGCGGTTTCCTGAGATAACGTATTTTTAGCAAGAGCTCATGAGTCCAGACCCCATGGGAGAAAGATCCATTCTTGGTATTAAATATCACAAAAAGGAGAGGGTCTCCCCGTGAAGAATTTATACCCGTTGGGTACTTTGGAATGGCCTAGAGGCTCTTTATTATTTATTTTACTAATTGTAGAATTCTAGATATTTTATGGTAAATTAGCGGCTTTAGGAGATCCTATTGAAAGAAAGATTGGTACTTTTCTACATGTAGCATTAAATTATATTTTATGGTAAACAATATCAGGATTTTTTAACTTTACATTTCTTTGAGTTGAGATTTGGTATTAGTATAAACCAGATGTGTCCAAACCCTTGGCCCTGAATCACTTGTAATGCGGCTGCCGGGAATCGAGAAAAACAGGGAGCCAGCCCATTACTTACTCTTTCTGCACAGCTTACTCATGTGCCCTTTAGTGAGCTGGTATGAGGTCACCCCTACATCGACATCACTACTGGGCGCACGCAGGATCTGTGCAGGAGACGCACAATGATCCCATCACAGGAGCAACCAGTGGCCAACAGGGAGAGGATTTACTCCAGCCCTCCCAGAGCAAGGTAGGGGGGCTGGGTGGAACTCTTAATTACTAAATGTTTGTATGAATGTGATTTTTGTGTGTGTATGCCAGTAATTATGTGTGTATGTTATTGTGTGTCTGTGATTGTATGTGTGTGTATCTGTGATTGTGTATTTGTGATCATGCGTGTGTGTGTATGTCTGTGATTGTAAGTGTGCGTGGGTATGTGATAGTGTGTGTATATCTGTGTGTATCTGTAATTATGTGTATGTATGCGATTGAATAAATGTATGTGATTGTGTGTGTCAGCGATTGTGTGTGTCAGCGATTGTGTGTCTGTGATTGTATGTGTGCGTGTGTGGGTCTGTGATTGTGTTTGTGTATCTCTGTGATTATGTGTATGTCTCTGATTGTGTGTCTGTGTATAGGTCTATGATTGTGTGTGTGTATATGTGAATGTGTGTATGTCTGTGTGTGTATATTATTATTATTATTATTTTATTATTTATATAGCACCAGCAAATTCCGTAACGCTGTACAGTGGGTGGACTAAGCAGACACACGTAATTGTAACCAGACAAATGGATGCACAGAAACAGACCTAAACACTAGAGGGAGTGGGGTATTGTGACGCAAAGGGTCTGTGTCTATATCTTTGATTGTGATTGTCTATATCTTTGATTGTATGTATGGATGGGATTATGTATGTACCTGTGATTGTGTGTGTGCCTGTGATTGTGTTTGTGTATGTCTGTGATTGTGTGTATGTCTGTGGATGTGTGTATAGGTGTGTGATTGTGTGTATGTCTGTGATTGTGTGTATGTCTGTGGATGTGTGTATAGGTGTGTGATTGTGTGTATGTCTGTGGTTATGTGTATATGTGTATGTGTTTACATAGCTCCCTAATTTGGTATCCTTAAATATGGCAATCGCACATAAGAATGATGAATAAGGGAGATATCTACTAAACTAATAAAATATCAAAATTACGAAAAAGGGCTTTTTAAGTTTTTTGTGCGGCCGAAGACAATTGCTTTTCACACAGTGTGGCCCAGGGAAGCCAAAAGGTTCCACACCCATGATATAAAGATTTTCTTATATATTTGTGACGTCCAGTGATAAATAAAGAATTTAAGAAAAATTAGAAGGCTATCATAGGACGCCAAGAACAGAATGTGAAACATTGACCTCGTTGTTAAAATGTATTTCACTAATTAACTCACAGTCAGATCATTAATACTGTATATCTTTAAGAACTATACCAAGTTCCAAGCTTAAACGTGAATATTCTCATGTGTGCGTCTCTTGTGATGTGTGCAAGATTAAGACCTAGAACTACGATACAGAAAGTGTTACAATTTATTAAACAATGTATTCTCTCTGTGTAATATGATATTACTAGTAAAATACATAATTAGATTAGCAGAACCAAAGAATACGAATGGTAGAATGATCTACGAAATTTCACTTTCATAAGGTCCGTTTAACAAGAGTCAGATCAATGTGCCCCTTGGGTATTTTTCCACGCTTACCTTTGAAATGAAGATGATGTTTGATAGAGACAATCAATGTTGAAATCACTTCTGGCAGGTCGGCACTGGGGATTGGTCAGTTACACAAATTCATGTTCTTTGACATGACCAGTGCATTCAATATAATATTTATTTGCCATATGCCAAGTGAAAACCAATATACACAGAATATTGGTTTTAGAAATGATTGGATCATAGGAATCTTTACCAGTCATTCCATCCTCTGTGGATCTTTATTACGGACAATGAAGCTCTAAAGGTTATTTGTGATTTCATATATTTTATGAAAATATTAAGTCTATGCCGTCTCTTGACGTGAGTGAAAAGGCTCTCTCCTAATTTACACTTCAATATGTTTTTCAAAATATATAAAATTACATTTATCATAAAAAAAATAAGCGTAAAATTCAAAACAGCATAGAGTAATGAAATCTGTCAAACACACAAAAAAGCTGAAATTGAAGCACTTTTACCATAAACCTGAACTTCAACGTTTTGAAGGAATCCTTATCGAGTAATTTAATTTACCTTTAGATTCTTAGAATTTTGCTGTGTAGCTTTACAGAAACTAAAATCAAAATATGGCTACCACACACTCTGTAATGTAGTTAAAAAAACAAAACTATACAAAATAAAATCAGATATCGCACTGTGACAGTAGTCACAATCACTGGGGACGGAAGTAACATTATGTAGGTCCCCAGATAACTCATGTTTTCGTCACCCTGTGCCAGGGCCGGACTGGGGATACAAAGCAGCCCTGGAAAACAAATTTGTGCCAGCCCCATAAGTCACTGCGCCATATATTGTCGCGTGTAATATGTAAGGTTATGTCTTGCCAGGACAGATGATTGAGTGATATATATATTGCTTTTTCTAATATAAAATATTGGTCCTTTCAGGGTAAAACGTTTAATTATACAGTAAGCATACGCACATGCAGACACAGGCAATTTCACTGACATTTCAGTGACACACACAAGCTCATTGATACACAGCCTCATAGACAAACAATCTTACTGATATACATCAGCTCATTGACATAAAAACACAAGCTCACTCACTAGCAGGCACACGCATGCAAGCAAGCTCACTCACTAGCAGACGCACACACACAGCTTAATGTGGTGGTACTGGTGTCTATAGCATGTCCCTACAGGCTTTTCAACGTAAACACTGACTTTTCAGACAAAAGGCAGTGTTTACATTGCTTCAAAGTGACACTGCTAGTGACAGTCACTCAGACGGTCACTAGAGGTGCTTCCTGTGTTAGTGCCCTCCCGCCCTCGCGCGCTGCTGAATGAGACTGGCGCCGGAATATGACGTCATATTCCGGCGCCGGTCTCATTCAGCTGCGTGCTGGGGAGCAGAGCCAGCGCAGCTCGCGCAGCTCCCTCAGCGGCCGCCAGGACAAGTCCGCCAGCGGCCGCCAAAAGACCTCCCCAGCGGCCAGGGGAGGGCTGGCAGCCTTAGGCCTGGGGGGCAAAACCAGTCAAGTAGACTGGTGCACCTGCCCAGGATCAGAGCCGGTGCAAGGATTTTTGCCGCCCTAGACAAAATAAAAATTTGCTGCCCCCACGTGTCACATCACAATGCCCCACCCATATGATCTGCCATATGAACTAACGCCAGTGCTACACACTGTGTGTGTTTACATTAAAAAGCCTGCAGGGACCAGCTATAGACACCAGAACCACTTCATTAAGCTATAGTGTCCCTTTCATGTGAGGTAAATTATAGATTAGTGTCACTAATAATATACTAGATTGCCTACTTACAAGCAGATGAGGATGATGATGGGCTGCAGTTTGGCTCCACTGGTCTGGTGTAGAACAGGATCTCTGGAGGCTGTTTGCAACTGTGGTCACAAAATTCAATGTTCTGGGAGAATTGGAAGCAGCTCCATTTTTTGGGGCCCCTTACACAGCTCAAGGTCTGGGCCCCAGGGCCTGACGGTGAGTATGCCCATAAGGCCCACTCATAAGTTCCACCCACCCATGAGTTCGCTCACAGGGAGTGGAGTGTGTAGGGGATGTGTTATGTGTTATTGTAGAGGATCTAATATGTGCTTATGTTATGTAGTGTTTAGGGTTACCAGTTTGTGCAGGTGATGCAGTGTGTTTGTGTGTAGTGGAAGCAGTGTGTATTTGTGTATAAGGGATGTATTATGTGTTTCTGGTTGTGTGTAAGGGATGCATTGTGTGAATCTGTGTTTGTATGCATAAGGGATGCAAGGTGTGTGTCTGTATGTGTGTGCATTGAAGAGATGCATTGTGTTTCTGTGTGTATGTAAGAAAAGAAGTGTGTGTGTTTGCATGCGTGTGTACGGGTTTGCATTGTCTGTTTCTGTGTATGTGTGCAAAGGATGCATTGTCTTTGTGTGTAAGGGTTGCATTGTGTGTGTGTGTAATGGATGCATTGTGTGTTTCTCTGTGTGTAAGGGAAGCATGTTGTGTTTCTGTGTATGTATAGGGATGCATTGTGTGTGTGTGCGCGCGTAGTGTGAAAGAGCTCCCTGTCTTGGCCCCTGTCCTATAGAGCTGCCCCTTCTTCTTATTCCCCCCCCCCTCACCTCTTCTTATTCCCTCCCTCCCCTCTTGTTATTTCCCTCCCTCCCCTCTTCTTATTCCCCTCCCTCCCCTCTTCTTATTCCCCCCCTCTTTTTATTCCCCCCTCCCCTCTTCTTATTCCCCTACCTCCCCTCTTCTTATTCCCCTCTTTTCCCTCATCTTATTCCCCCCACCCTCTTTTTATTCCCTCCTTCCCTCTTCTTGTCCCTCCCTCCCTCTTCTTGTTCCCGCCTCCACTCTTCTTATTTCCCCCACCCTTTTTGTTTCCCCTCCCTCTTCTTGTCCTCCTCCCTCTCTTCTTACCCCCTCCCCTGTAGCGTGGCCGAGCTGCACTCCGGTCCGCGGTGGCCGGCTGGAGTGATAGGAAGGGGCACACTCAGTGTGCCCCTTCCTATCACTCCGGCCAGCCACCGCGGACCGGAGTGCAGCTCGGCCACGCTACAGGGGAGAAGCTGCAGCCGCCTGATTGCTCTTCACAGAGCGCTCGCTCGGGCGGCTGCAGTATTTAAAGGGCCGGCCCCAGGTGCCGACGGCCCACCGGGAAATTTCCCGGTATCCCGGTGGGCCAGTCCGGCCCTGCCCTGTGCCCGTTATTGGTGCAGGGTGTGTATAATGTATGTGTTTGTTGTTTCCCAGCAGCATTTTTCCAATTGTTCCATAGACACATCCAGACCAGTTCAAAATGGCTGCCATAGCTCTTCTTTAAATCTCCCGTGTGGTACTCAGCCTTTGTTATTGTCTGTCCCCATCCTTGTTTGTACCAAAGTACTGCATTCACATTAATGTAATTAAGCTTTCTAGTGTAATTGGTTACTACCCCAAGTCCATACTTCTATTGGTTGATTTGGGATATCTGTGCTGTTTGGGAGCGGGGTAAGGTGGAGTGCCAGAAGGGGAACTTTGCGTACCACTGTTACCCTATTGTATGTAAATGAGGCTGTGGGGGTTTTAATTGATGTACTGTTTTCAATAAAGTAGAGTTGTTTTTCTACCCTACACTTTGTGTCGACTAGTGTTTGGGGAAAGAGCTACAATCACTAAAGAGAGACTTTCTGCTGTAAGAAGTATCTTCAGATAGCGGTACTCAGCCTGAGTACTGGGCTCTGTTGTTACACTCACATTTATGCCATTCAGGTGTAAATTATAACATGAAATATGCTGGCTGGTTATTGTAATGTCATTGCCTTGGAACTGGAAAATTCAGTTTCAAACTGCCTTATCAGTCATTGGGCAAGACACCCATCAGTAAATACCCGCCTACCTAAAATCCTGATAGACTGTAAGCTTGTTTGAGCAGAGCCTTCAAATATCCCCTTTCTATAATTGTGCCGTGAAAAATTAGTCAGCTTGACAAACATGACAAAGGAAGCGGATCTTGGCTTAAGCTCCATCATTTATCAAGCATTGAAACACATAAGATAAAGTAATGCTTATTTTGTCTTATGTTTGAAAGAAAAACAGATCAGAAATTAAGAAGAACAGATTCTAAAAGAGGAGGAGAAGAGGAGACAATAGCGGAAAGGTAAGATTGAGATGACAGAGCCTATTTAAAGCCTCCACCAAGTGGAAAATACCTGTGTGATAGGGCTCCCACACACCGATCGAGTACCTCTGCCCAGCCCATTTATTTTATCAAAGCCAGAGATAACCATGAGTCGCATCTACTATCATTTAACGATGATAGATCAAATACTTGCTGGCAGGGACTGTAACTACCACTAATCTCAAAGAGCACTGGTATGTAGTGGTTCTGGTGTCTATAGCACGTCCCTGCAATCTTAGCATTGTAAACGATGCCTTTTCAGAAAAAAGACAGTGTGTACAATGCTGCCTAAGGACGCCTCCAGTGGCAGTCACTGAGATGGCCACTAGAGGTGATTCCTTCCTGCGTGAGTGCTATGGGAAAGCATTGGATTGGGTGAAATCATAAATTCTGTTGATGTCAGCAAGGCAGACCCCCGCGGCGCTGGAAATAAGGTAAGTTTTATTACCTTTTAAGAGAGTTAAAGGAGGGTAAGCCACCTAAATGGTGGCTTTGACACTATAGGGTCAGGACTACATGTTTGAGTTCCTGAACCTATAGTGTTCCTTTAAACTGAAGTATTGCTAATGTTTTAATATTTTGGCTAGGATCCTTAAAAATATGCAACTTGCTCATTATGACATATTATGACATGCACTGTCACAGAAAATTAATTATTCAAGTCGGCAATATATATATATATATAGGACAATACTATCACTTAAAAACAGACAAGAATAACAAAATGAGTAGTGGACACCTTTCCCCACTCCGTTTGCATTGTACGCCTTTGCAATATTAATTTAAAAGTGAAAATTTAACAATAATTGCACCTTTTACCCCAAAATGGCCAGGCTAGTCAGAGTAACTCAGTTCGAGAATTTTTTAAATACTACTATTTTGCTGAAAAATTTGCAGTTGCCTATTCAAATGTCCATATTACCAGATTTAGTCATTGCTATGGACCCTAGCATAATTATAGCGCTAGAAGAAATGCCTTTGCTAGCAATTATTGTATTACTTTGAGTCCAGCTATTTCAGTAACCTTTAGATGTCAGTATAATATAATACACTGTGAATATGATGCTGTCTGTACGGTAACGTACGTCCCAGTCAGCTCACTCCTCGTTCTCAGTAATGTGGAGCTAAATTTGTATAACAAAGACTTGTAAATCGGGGAACGCACAATAGGCAGAGCATTGACGGGCCGTCCTCGCAGAGTTATTTCTGCATTGTTACACATCACTGCTTCTACTCTGTCAGTCATACTTATACTGGTCCCATAAACAGCCTGCATGCCTTAAATAATTGATACTCTTCAAATCCCATCTATTTATATATTCAGAAGATGAGAGGACGTGTCTGAATGAGCTTTAAATGTACCTATTTTTATCTAATGCCCATCTTAAATGAATTAACCTCTGTGCTAAAATCAAACACATCTGGGTGAATGAAGCTCTTCTGAAAAGCAGAAACGTGGAACAACTAAACTGGAACTGTAGGGCTTAACACCTGCATGGCTGGACAGAACTGCATTATGTGCAGAAACACAGGGAATTAAATTTGTGCGTGCGTTTTTTTTTTTTTTAATATCCAAAGGCAGAAGCAGAGATTGCTCGGTAGATGTACTATATAAATTAAGAGATAAAAAACATGCGAAGCACCATGACCATTACAGCACGGTACAGTGGTTATGGTACCAGGATTGTCCTGCCAGGTTAAGTAGTTATATTCAAAACATTTTTTCGAACGGTTTGATAACACCGCTCCACTTATTTATACTTTGATTCTAATTTTATATTGTGTGTTGGGGTACAACACATAGGTGTGTTAGCAGTAGTTGTGGAAATTATTGAAGGTGGAACATCCCAACCTTAAAAACACAAGCTATTTAGAAACCATATTATTATACACATTTGATAACTAATTTGCTTTTAATACGCAATATTTCTAAAGCATTTGACAGTCTACAGATGCTAAAGAGACACTGGCCCCTTCTTCTAGAAGATGAATTCCTGAAAACGAAACTACCTCATATCCCTAAAACCATCTTTAGAAAAGGTAATAGTTTTAAGAACATTTTAGCCCCGAGTACTTTTCGTACAAAAGCGATTAGAGAGAAACGGGAGACAGGTTTTTATACTTGGGGCAAATGCAAGAGTTGTGATTATTCATATAATGTTTTCAAAGAATTTAAGTGCACTCAAACTTCGGAAGTATTTAAGATTAAAAGGTATCTCTCCTGTTCCTCCACACATGTTGTGTACCTTATCATATGTGGTTGTGGTGCACAAAACGTGGGGACGACGGGAAGGAAAGCCAAAGCTAGATGTTTGGAACACTGGAATAATATAAGCAAGAAAATGATAACCCACTCAATTCCTGTACATTGCAACAAATGCCCCCATTACAACAACAACTTTAATTTTATAGCGATAGAACAAGTGAAATTAGATGAAAGAGGAGGGGACTTAATGCTGAAACTTAGAAAAAGAGAGGGATTCTGGATCCATAAGTTAAGAACTATGCATCCGAGGGGTCTGAATGTCGATTTCGATCTAGTATGTTTTCTTTGAATTTTCTAATTTTTTTCTACATTTTTATCACTTTGCAATCATCACAAGAATATGTGTTTAGATTAATTTTAGAAATAATTCTGTTTTCTTCTATTTTTCTAATTGTTCTGATATCCTGGTAATCTCCTTGACCTTATATATTGGATTTTTTTCTGAAATTGCTTCTTCTTTTTTTAATTGTCCTTATTGATAATGTTTATTTTATTTAAACATAATTTTTATTGGTATTGGAAAATATTTGGTGTGATTTATCCTGATTTGACTATTGTTATTCTTTATGTTTTATTTGAGCGCATTCGGACCTCCAAAAGGACTATTAAAACCCTCTGATTGGGGCACTTTTAAAGAAAACTGACTATAGCTTGTAGGAGGGATGCTAAAACACGCTCCCGTTAATGGAATGCATCTCGTATTGGAACGCAAGCCGGGGAGCGACGACACGGATGACTTAAGACACAATGGATGTCACATATACGATATCAAAGCTTGAAATGCACAATATGAGTAAATGAAGGACAGCCGTGACGGCTCCCGGTGGATTGGCTGATGGTAACCACGGGAGTGGCTAATGAGGTTTAAAAACTCGGTTTAAGTGCCATACGAAGAGTGGATGGCTCCCGTGATATGAGTTTGACTAACTTATTATTACCCCTGAGGAAGTTCGGACCCATACTGTACGAAACGCGTGGGGTTTAGACATTTAAAGGGAACGTTATAATTTTCTTTATTAGTAATTTTATTTTAATTTATTTGATGTTTTATGTGAGTAAATAGATTTATGTGCTAAAACCGATTGAAGAGTGGTGATCAACAGGAAAGACTAAGACCTAAACTGGGTAGAAAGAACATCTATTTCATTTGATGTGCCTGTAGTCTACAGTAATCCTGTAAGTGTTTCTCATATTAAAGCACAGCTCTACTGGTATCATGCGTTTTCCACTATTATTGCTTATTTTTGTTCCCTTATGTCTCTTCATCTGTGCTGAAGATTTCAACACCATTTGATATGCCTACAATCAATTTGTGTTTGTGAGTGCAATTCACACTGTTTTATCTTACTGTGTTTATACATGACCGGTGTATCATCGCCATATGGGCAGTCGGAACCTTGGACAACCTCCCATATACCTTTCCCAATAAAATACTGACACTAGGGTATATGGGTCAAAATTGTCCACAGCTTTTTTTAATAATAATAATAATAATAATAATATCTTAACATAGAAAACACAGGTCATTGCCCCATACCCCGCCCTCACATTCGTATCCTTCTGTTAATATACAAGGCAATGACCGCAATATAAATAACACATATATATATATATATATATCTATATAACATTCTTCCAACATCATTCCAACATGAACATAAGTTAAAGTGCCAAACATAAATTAACCATGGCAGGGGTATACCCGGATACCTCTACCCCACCAGGTTCTCAGCCACCGACAGGACTCGAAACCTACCAACTTACCAACTTATTTGGAGTATGCTGATTCTGAAAATGTAAGTTTTATGTGAATGTGATGCATACTTTTCAAGTTATGAATAATGTGGAAAAATTTTATTTCTCTGCTTGTTATTATTACATTACCCATTGTGAAAGGTAATTGTATCACAGGCAGAGGGGAAGATTTTGTGTGGAAGTGTCTGAGTGTATTGTATGTGTTTATTGGTTGTGTTCCAAAACCCTGTGGGTGGTACTAATGTGTAAGAATGTGTACATAAGCACAATAAACCCACAGCTCTGACTGTTCACTGCTTGACCCTCAACACGGATTTTTGTCTCGTTCTTGGGGGGATTTATTGTATGCTGTTCCAGTTCGACTGCTAGGAGTGTAAACCTATTCCTATGGTTTTTCCTATTCGGCTGTTTACAGCATTCATATGTTCGGCGGATTGGTGTTCTGCAGTAGCTGTGCCTGTGTCTCTGGAAGGGAAGATCTACTAAACGGCGGTTTAACCCTTTTATGCTGAGGGTGCCGTTACAATAACTTACCTGCAATCTGCTGGGTACAGAGTTCTGGGAGCTGCAATTAGCTCCCAATTTTTTACAGTGACCTGATTCTGGACCGCGCATGCTCATTCTAAAATGGTGCAGAGCGCTGCACAGGAGGAGGTGACTGGTACAAAAATGCATTAATGTAGAGCTTTTACCCGGTTTCATTTATGTTGAATGAAATTGATGATTGATTGGTTAAATTGTTTCAGCCAGTTGAATTGAGTTTAATGTATACTCAGAGCCGGATTATTCATAAGGTGTTATAGGCAGCTGCCTACAGCTAAATGTCAGATATAAGGTGTAAGTTGGCCCTCTTGAGATAGAAGGCAGATGAAACAGATCTCCCTACTCGGCCCTACGCCCTCTGACATACTCAAGGAAGTGTTGTGGTCTGCACCTCTGTTGGGTGCAGACTAGTTTAAATGCTTGCCGGCAGCCTTCCAGCGCATCTCAATAAATTCAGCCAATGCTCTGAATCCGGAGCCAAGAAAGAGCTCTTAAAGTCATATGCACCCAATATTGGTGCAGACTGAAATACAAGAAGGGGGCAAAAAACATACACACACACAAACACTACACATAAAACACTCAGCCACACTCCCCTACACACACAAAATTCAACCACCACAAACCAAACATAAACAGCACACACAGGCACACTAAGACTCCCCAACACAAAGCTCTCAGCCTCCTCCACACACATAACACCCACAGAACAGAACAACCTGCCTAGGGCTCTGGGCAACCTTAATCCGGCTCTGGTAATATTACAAGCACCATAACCACTACAGCACATATTGATTTTGGTTCCAGGAGGAAATGCACTGGGACCCCCCATACCAGTAGACATAGTAACATTGTTTACAAGAGAGGTGGTGTAGTGATCTACTGCCCCGTCAAATAAATTGTTGAGGGTGCAGTAGATTACTTTACTATTTAATATTGAGGAATATAATGATTTTCAGCTTTCTTGATTTTATTTACTACACTAAGATTTTTTGCAACTGTGTCTAATTATCCTCGATGTGTGTATTTTGCTTGTTTTCCACCCCCCCAAGTTCCTGGTTTAATGAATTCCCTCTGAGTGTGCTACGGCTGTATAACACATTACTCCGATAATCAAGGGTTAACGTTATATCCCAAAATAACTAGTACCCACTCTCAGTTTATTATCGAAGACAGAATAATTACCCATCCCAAATGATCTAGCATCAAGCCCCCGTTCCCATTCCAATACTCAAGACCCATTTTTCATAGGATTAAGTGCAGTAAAATTAAATTCTCCCCCAAAAATTAGATTTCCTTTTTTTTTTTCAAGTGCTTCCCTGCAACCCTCCATGCAAATGTATCGTATGTATTAAGGCAATATTTTTTAATCTTCTTCATTTTCGTTATTTGACTGGGTCAATAACTATATTTGTGTTTCTCTTAATTTATGGTAACTCCATTTCCAATTTGCGGGATTAATGTTTTCTATAACTTTCTAAAGTGACACTTTATCATATTTCTATATCGTTTCTCTCCAACATTTGACCTTCATAATAAGATTACGTCATGAGTTATACGTTAAATTATTTCTGGTACCTGGTATTACAGGACTGCTGCTGCTTTCAAGATGGGATAAGAGCAGACAGCTATTATTCATATTGATTCCCTTATTATTCTGCGTTTTTATTATCTATATTGGTATAGTCTGAAAGATGGATAATTTGTATTTAAAGTAACTGGCCATTTCATCTTGAAGCACATGTCAGGAGACACGTGGGGTTTTCTCACTAAGGAATGACTTCACAACTTAGTGGCAAAATATAGGTCAAGATTTATTTGGGGAATTGATCAAATAGCCATTTAGTGAATACTCCCCCAATTTTATTAACCCTTGTGATGATGCTCAATACATGTTTTAGACTAAGAATAAGTGGAATATATACTTTACGTATAGAGATAGCACAGCTCTGCTCCACTACACTCTGTACACACTGACAGTCACACACTCAATGACAAACACACAGACGTCACTGACAGACACAGACTCATTGATCTGACACACACTCATTCATTGACACTGACAGACCCACACTGATTGACACTCATTGACAGACACACTGATAGTCACACACAGACTCAATGACAAACATACTCTCACTGATTTGACAGACACACACTCATACACTGACAAACACACTCATCATACACTGACAGACACACTCATACACTCACATGCACACACACTCATACAATCACTCACAGACACACAGACAGTCACTCACTCACAAACACACACTGTCACTCACAGACACACACCGAAGCACACAGTCACTCACAGACACACACACACACACACACTGTCACTCACAGACACACGCTCAGTCACTCAGACACACACACTCATACAATCACTCACTCACACACACTCAGTCACTCAGACACACATGCTGTCACTCACAGACACACATGCTGTCACTCACAGATACACAGACTCAGTCACTTAGACACACACACTCATACAATCA
Organism: Pelobates cultripes; assembly: GCA_933207985.1. Classification (NCBI taxonomy): domain Eukaryota; kingdom Metazoa; phylum Chordata; class Amphibia; order Anura; family Pelobatidae; genus Pelobates; species Pelobates cultripes. Next base: position 20,379,622 of record OW240916.1, read on the forward strand.
CTCACACACACACACACACTGTCACTCACAGACACACGCTCAGTCGCTCAGACACACACATGCACACACACTCATACAATCACACACACACACTGTCACTCACAGACACACGCTGTCACTCACAGACACACACAGAGACGCACACAGTCATTCATGGACACACACACTGTCACTCACAGACACACACAGACACACGCTCAGTCACTCACAGACACACACACGCTGTCACTCACAGACACACACACACAGACACACACACTGTCACTCACAGACACACACACTGTCACTCACAGACACACACACACACAGACACACATCACATACATTCACTAATAATTTTATAAATAAACATTTTCCACACAGCCTCCCTACCTGGAGAGCTGGTGTGGATGCTGGATCGGTCCCTGGGGTTGCTGGGCGGCGTGCGGCAGTGCTGTGATCAGGCGCGCGAGGGAGCTCTAATCTCCACCCTCTGCTCCCTCGCGGGCTGCCTACTGATGACGTCATGTTCCGGCTCCCGCGGCATCAGTAGGCAGCGCGCGAGGGAGCAGAGGGTGGGGATTAGAGCTCCCTCGCGCGCCTGATCACAGCACTGCCGCGCGCTGCGCCGGGGGTCAAGATGGTGGCCGGGCAGGAGGGAGAGCTTCCCTCCTGCCGGTCACTGAAATATTGCGCCCCCAGAGCCCGTGCGCCCTAAGGCGGCCGCCTGTGCCGCCTTATGGACGCGCCGGCCCTGTCTCCACCCTCTGCATCAGTGGCGTACATACCAGGGTCGCAGGGGCCGTGGGTGCCACCGGGCCCGGCCCACCAGGGGGCCTGGCCACCCTGTGACCCAGTATGTATGCCAGTGTGGCCAGCCACTTCTCCTGGGGTGTCCAGGAGTCGGCCACCTCAGGGCCCCCCTCGCGCGCCGCGAACTGATACCGGAGCCGGAATACAACGCAATCTTTCGGCTCCGGCATCAGTACACGGCGCGCGAGGGAGTTGAACAGGAAGCACTCAGGGGAGAGTGCTCCCTCGCGCGCCAGCCAGCCAGCCCACCGGGTGACACCACTGGACCCCAGGGAATCCCCTCAGCTCTCCCAAAGGTAGGAAGGCTGGGGGATTCAATTTTTTTTTTTAAACGTGTGTGTGTTAGAGTGTGTGTGTGTGTTAGTGTGTGTGTGAGTGTGTGTGTGTTAGTGTGTGTGTGTTAGTGTGTGTGTTAGAGTGTGTGTGTTAGAGTGTGTGTTAGTGTGTGTGTGTTAGTGTGTCTGTTAGAGTGTGTGTTAGTGTGTGAGTGTTAGAGTGTGTGTTAGTGTGTGTGTGTGTGTTAGAATGTTAGTGTGTGTGTTAGAGTGTGTGTGTCTTAGAGTGTGTGTGTGTGTGTGTGTTAGAGTGTGTGTGTGTGTGTGTGTGTTAGGGTGTGCATGTGTGTTAGTGTGTGTGTGTGTTAGTGTTAGAGTGTGTGTGTTATTGTTAGAGAGTATGTGTTATTGTTAGAGAGTGTGTGTGTTAGTGTTAGAGTGTGTATGTGTGTGTGTTAGTGTTAGAGCGTGTCAGTGAGTGTGTTACTGTGTGTGTCTGTTACTGAGTGTGTTAGTTTGTGTGCGTCTGTTAGTGAGTGTATGTTTTGTAAGTGAGTGAGTGTGTGTCTGTCTGTCAGTGAGTGTGTATGTATGTCTGTCACTGAGTGTGTCTCTGTCAGTAAATGTGTGTCTGTTAGCTGGTGTGCATGCATCTGTTCGTGAGAATGTGTGTGTCTTAAGCACTTACCTTTCTCCAGCGCCGGACTCCCTTGGCGCTGGGGATCTCTCCGCCCCGATCCGCCTCTCAGCTCCGAACGCGCATGCGTGGCAAGAGCCGCGCGCATTCAAACCGCCCATAGGAAAGCATTACTTAAATGCTTTCCTATGGACGTTCAGCATCTTCTCACTGTGATTTTCACAGTGAGAATCGCGGAAGCTCCTCTAGCAGCTGTCAATGAGACAGCCACTTGAGGCTGGATTAACCCCCAGTGAAACATAGCAGTGAAACTGCTATGTTTTCAGCTGCAGGGTTAAAACTAGAGGGACCTGGCAGGCTGGCACACAGACCACTTCACTGAGCTGATGTGATCTGAGTGTCTGTAGTGGTCTTTTAAGTGTATGTGTATCTGCATGCACTGGCGTACACAGGGGCGTATTAGCCGCGAGGCAAACAAGGCATTTGCCTTGGGCGGCATTTTTCAGGGGGCGGCATTTTTCAGGCCGCCTCCCATATGTCCAGGGCAAATGCCTAGTTAGCCTCGCGGCTAACTGACATCCCGAGCGGGCGGCGCTGGCAGGCGGGCGGCTGGCGAGGGAGCACTTCCTATGGGCTCTCTGCTCAGCTCCCTCGCGTGCCGCAGAGTGAGGCTGGGAGCCGGAAGATGACGTCATATCCCGGCTCCCAGCCTCACTCTGCAGCCGGCGCGCGAGGGAGCTGAGCAGTCAGCTCATAGGAAGTGCTCCCTCGCCGGCCGCCCGCCTGACCTGCAGCCACCGGACCACCAGGGATAGAGACCCCCCCCCAGCACTCCCAAAGGTAAGGAGGTTGGGGGGGGATTTAAATTTAAAAAAAAAGTTAATGTGTGTGTTTGTGTCTGACTGTGTTTGTGAGTGTGTTTGTGTGTGACTGTGTGTGTGTGTGACTGTGTGTGTGTTTGTGTCTGACTGTTTGTGTCTGTGTATGTGTCTGACTGTGTGTGTGTGTGTGTGTGTGTTTGTGTCTGTGTGACTGTGTGTGTGTTTGTGTCTGTGTGTGTGACTGTGTGTGTGTGTTTGTCTGTGTCTGTGTTTGTGTCTGTCTGTGTTTGTGTCTGACCGTGTGTGTGTGACTGTGTGTGTGTCCGTGTATGTGTCTGACTGTGTGTCTGACTGTGTGTGTGTGTATGTGTCTGACTGTGTGTGTGTTTGTGTCTGTGTATGTGTCTGTGTGTGTGTATGTGTCTGACTGTGTGTGTGTTTGTGTCTGACTGTGTTTGTGTGTGTGTGTGTGTGTCTGACTGTGTATGTGTGTGTGTGTGTGTTTGTGTCTGACTGTGTGTCTGACTGTGTGTGTGTGTCTGACTGTGTGTGTTTGTGTCTGACTGTGTGTGTTTGTATCTGACTGTGTGTGTCTCTGACTGTGTGTGTTTGTGTCTGTGTAAGTGTCTGACTGTGTGTGTGTGTTTGTGTCTGACTGTGTGTGTGTATTTAGAAGGTGGGGCGGGGGGGAGGGTTGGGTGGGGGTGGCGCGGGGGGAGGGGGGCGCCTGAGTTTTGTCCTGCCTAGGGCAGCACAAAACCAGGATACACCACTGGGCGTACATACCGCAGTCGCAGGGTACCCGCCGCCATGTGTTGCGGCCCCAGTCCGTGCAGAGTAAGCGCGTGGAGGGAGGGGGGGGAACAAATCAGTTTTCGCACCGGGGCCCCATGGGTTGTGTGTACGCCACTGCTCTGCATGGAGACACTGAACTTTCCTCATAGAGATGCACTGATTCGCCTCCTTGACGATCTCAACCAATCCAATACTTTTCCTACAGGAAAGCATTGGATTGACTGAGATCATCAATTCTGATTATGTCAGCCAAGGAGGCAGATCGAGGCAGGGTTAGCAGACCCACGCAGTGCCGGAAATAAGGTAAGTTCTCTTAGCTGTAAAGATGGGCTATCCACCTAAATGGTGTTTTAAAAAAATCAAAAAAATCTTTATTTGTATTGTGCAGAGGATCACAAACTAGCTTGCACTGCAGCAACAGCATGAGCAAGCCGTATACCATCATACATTAGGAAACAGCAACATGGAAAGTGAAGGAAATCGCACATTTATTTTTTTTAAAGGGACATGAAAAGGCAGTTGAGCATAAACATGAACATGAGCGGTGACGTTGATTATCAGAGGTGGTATAGCACTTTATGAGAGACACCACATTTGTTTAAGAAAATAATTAGTTATCATATAATCTATTCTATGAGGGTAGTTAGATATTAGGTCATACACTCTGTATCCTAGGACTGTGTCTATTTACTGAGAAAAGTTATACCACTAGGTAAGTAAAGTGAAGTATGGCTTAGGCTCCAGTAGAGTACACGTTATGATATAACAGCAGTATCATATGACCCCACAGGGTATTCTAGCAGTTTACCCTCGGGGACTACGAGTAACAGGTGGAAGTATATCTCTTGGGAGTCTTGCGCCTGTTAAGTAATGCGCCCCCCACCAAATTAGTGAAAATAAATTAGCAGAGTGGTCCCTCTAGTAAGTCGGTAGGAAGGGGGGGGGGGAGGAAGGAAGAAATAAAGAAAGTGGAGGTGCCCGATAGATATTCTCTAGTAGGCTACAGGTAAAAACCAAATCTGTGGAGTATGAGCGGAACAATATTTCTTGATCTCAGTAGCTAAAAGGGGGTGGCTAATCGGTGGAGACAATGAGGCTGGTGGTGTGAAATTTTAAGTAAAGCATTGCTAGACATTAATACAAAATATTGCTAAACATTAATATAAAAATAACAGGTAAATTAGTAGTCAGTCTTGCACGGTGGTGGGATACGAGATCCTCCAAGCGGGTAAATTGTCTCACCCCATCAGGGATGTTCTTCATGTTGGTGCTCTGGCCGGCAATGCACGCAGGGTCACTCTGGGAGTGAATTCCGCTATGGTTGCAGGATCTATGTGGAGCAAGGTCTATCCTGTCGCATTTGGGGGGGTCCATGAGGGCTCCGTGCTTTGTATGTAGTCCCTTCATGTGTGAAAAGCAGCGCCCGTGGGGTGCCCCATCTGTATGGAATGTTCTTGGCACGTAAGTGCTGGAGCGGTGGCTGCAAAGTCTCTGGTCTTCTTGTGTGTTTACTCGGTTTTCAGTGGCTATTTGCCTGCATTGGAGGTCTGCCAGTGTTTGTTCCACCTTTGAGATTCTGGTGTCATGGGTGCTGGAGGTGGCTTCAAGTTGTGTAACCTTAGATACTGCGCCTTCAATGGCGTTCTTGTAGTAGGCCATGTCTGCGGTCAGGTCCTTGCGGAGATCTGCTAGCATGTTTTTAAGCAGGTCCGCTGCCACCGGATCTCTAGTCTTTAGGGGCTTGACAGTTCTCTCCATTGGTAGGTCATACGATGGCCTCCAAGGTCTATGGAGGCTTCTTCAGAGGAGTAAGATAGATCGTCCTTCAGCGTCATCTTGGCCCATGCGGCCTGCTGTGAGCTCCTCAGCAAGTCTCCACAATCCCTGCTGTTAGGGCTCTTGTCAGCTCGGGGCTTTTTAGTTTTCCTGCCCATTGTCCTCCCTTGCGTTGGGTGCAAAGTATGGTCGGTTTTTAGCGTAAATGCCGAGTTTTGATCAGTTTTGGACGATTAGGGCTCGGAGCTCAGAGAGATGCGTCCGCTCCGTTCCTCAGTTGGCTCCACCCCTAAATGGTGGTTTTAACACTATAGGGTCAGGAATACATGGTTGTGTTCCTGACCCTATGGTGTTCCTTTAAGACCAGATTTTTTTGGTTTATGGTATTAAAATAAGCAGGCGCTGAGACATGTACGACAAGTGATCTAAATGCACATTTAATTGATGACATTATCACTGTATTCTGTAAAACTTATGATTGTGATGTAATTTACGTGTTTTTCTGCTCTTAAATAAAGAATTAAAAATAAAAAAATCCAGACAAGAGCAGTCGAACATAAAGCATTACTGATTAAGAGAATTTTTCCCGTTCAGTTATATTGACTTTAAATGGGAAATTCTTAGAATTCTCGCTTCAGTGAATAGCTCTGTCAGAGTCTGCTCAGAGTTTTATTTGGTCAATGTATCAAAACATTCTTGGCTGGAATTTTAACGAATGTTTCTGCATATTTAGCAGTAGACGGCGACATTTATCATTTGCTAGGGTACCATTCTCATCTGTAGTGATAACACCAATCAATATACACACAATCTAATTATATTTAATGAAACTAGCATTTTCCTCCCTTTTCCAATATAAATTCTGCTTTATATTTGCCCTTTGCCACCTTTACAGCCAGTTCCGGTCATAGTTAATAATTCAGCAATTCCTGGTAATTTGGGTTTTCTTGTGATTTGTTTTTTACTACAATTTCCTTCCTGCTTACCCCTTTATTCACAGAAACTGAATTCTGGGCTATGAAAAAGGCCTGACACAAGCTGTAAAGATGGTTCAATCTGCATAAGTTAACGGTGGAATTTTGGCTGCCTTGGGTCTTGTGAAAAGAAAACCATACGTGATCTGACACAAAACTCCTTGCGTTACGGATATTTGACATAATGCTTTGCTTCAGGCATTATGCAAATTCATTACAGTCTCAAACACTGACATGAATCTCGAATTCATGAATGTAAAATATAATTTCTCTGGCAAGTGTGATTTTGTTAAAATGCTGACTAACACTTCCTCTGCTTCTTTTAACAGAACACCCGTGAAGTAAACTTAGTTTGATGGAAGGATGTTTGTCAAACTTAGAAAGACAAATTGTGTTCTAATATGTTATTATTGTTGTGTATGAAGAGAGTGTCTGGCATGGTCAAAGCCCCAATATTTAGAAAGCCATACAATTCTTATCATATAATGTAGCTGATCTGTGCTCACATTTACCTTTACATGGTGCTGACAGGGGTTAAGGAGACACTCCACTTCCCAAATTAAAAAACAATAAAAAAAAATCACTATGTGGTATATATACTTTGAATGAAAACATGTATTTAATGATGTATTTTTTCAATGGGGTATACCTAAAAAAAACTTGCAAAAGCTGCCGATCTCTTGTCCACAGCCTTTTTGCAAGCCCTCCCCTTCTAACCCTGCCCAGACTTTCTGTGGCTGTCCAATCATAGACTTCCCAATGCAACTCAATGAGAAGTCTTTGCAAGGCATGTGCTGTGAGCAATTTCTGTTCTTTAGTATTGCTCCACTGAGCTAATCAAACCAGGAAGTAACAGGACCGGCCATCTGATTGACAGCCATGGGGGTGTAATAAGGTTAATTTATAAAAGTGCTAATTCTTATTGAAATCTGCACTTTTTGTAAAATGAAAAAAGCTAAAGTGCTTTAGAGATCCGCAGTGTCCCTTCAACCTGTCTAAAACTAGAAGGGTATAAACAATGTCACCACATTGCATTATGCTCCAAATTTCGGCAGATACACTACAAAATTGTAACAGTGTAATACAGAACCCCCAACCTCTTCATCACTGAGTTTCCATGTTAGTGCTGTCTAATGCTTTTCTATCTGTTTTTTTTTTGCGTCACATGACCGGATTTAACTTGGTCAGTGTAGCAGAAGTGCCTGTAGTGGCTGTTGGTATCACAGCTACTAGAGACGTGTTTAAAGGAACACTATAGTCACCTAAATTACTTTAGCTAAATAAAGCAGTTTTAGTGTATAGATCATTCCCCTGCAATTTCACTGCTCAATTCACTGTCATTTAGGAGTTAAATCACTTTGTCTATGTTTATGCAGCCCTAGCCACACCAACCCTGGCTATGATTGACAGAGCCTGCATGAAAAAAAAACTGGTTTCACTTTCAAACAGATGTAATTTACCTTAAATAATTGTATCTCAATCTCTAAATTGAACTTTAATCACATACAGGAGGCTCTTGCAGGGTCTAGCAAGCTATTAACATAGCAGGGGATAAGAAAAATCTTAATTAAACAGAACTTGCAATAAAGAAAGCCTAAATAGGGCTCTCTTTACAGGAAGTGTTTATGGAAGGCTGTGCAAGTCACATGCAGGGAGGTGTGACTAGGGTTCATAAACAAAGGGATTTAACTCCTAAATGGCAGAGGATTGAGCACTGAGGCTGCAGAGGCATGTTCTATACACCAAAACTGCTTCATTAAGCTAAAGTTGTTTAGGTGACTTTAGTGTCCCTTTAACCCTTCAAGGTAAGCATTGCCTTTTATGCAAAACAGGTTTAAATGACAGGATCACTGTACTCAGACCACTTTGTTGAGATGAAGAGGTCCAGGTGATTTTAGTGGTCTTTTGAAGCCCACTTACAAAACACATTAGGCCAGTAAATTTGGCACCCCAGATGTTTGTGAACCAAAGGTAGACTAAGCATCATGGGAAATTGAAGTCCAAACTATCACTGTATTAGGTTCTTGTAAACTCACAGAATGAGTCAAATGCAAAGTAAATAGTTACATTAGCACATACCTGTACATCTTAACATGTATAGCTTGGAGGAAAGATGAGACGGTTGGATATGATAGAAACATTCAAATACACAAAGGGAATCAACACAGTAAAGGAGGAGACTATATTTAAAAGAAGAAAAACTACCACAACAAGAGGACATAGTCTTAAATTAGAGGGACAAAGGTTTAAAAATAATATCAGGAAGTATTACTTTACTGAGAGGGTAGTGGATGCATTGAATAGCCTTCCAGCTGAAGTGGTAGAGGTTAACACAGTGAGGGAGTTTAAGCATGTGTGGGATAGGCATAATGCTATCCTAGATATGAAAGACTAATGCAATTATTAAGAAAATGGGGCAGACCAGATGGGCCGAATGGCTCTTATCTGCCATCACATTCTATGTTTCTATCCCTGTGACATAATCACTGTATGATGTAATCAGGTACTCATAAGTAAAGTGACACAGCCTCCCTATATGACGTGGAAGTATGTGACAGCAAAATTGCATGGCCGGGATGTCTCCAGAGTCACCCCATGTGTTCTTATGGAACAGCTACCTCTTTCTTGGGGACTTTAACACCTGTAGAGGCTCTAAGCTGATCTGCTGTTCTGGTCTTGTTCTTTTGTTTTTAAAATTTTATTGTTCCCTTTAATCCTTTTTTATTACTACCTTTTTACGGGTCCAATAAGATATATTCCACATAATGTTTAACAATTCTGGCTCCAAGTACGTTTCCCAGTATTCCCCCTGACCCTGCTATCATTAGAACAGATACTGGATGTGTCTAGATTCTATCGGTGTTTCCTTTTCCTCTTAAAAATATCGCATTCCACTGAGCTGTGATAAGTGTAGATCACAATTGTACATTGTAAACTCACTGCTTCTTGATAGCCATTCTCACAACCTTATGTGTTCGTTGAATGGACTGTGAATATAAAATAAATATTAAAAAAAAAGAAGATATAAATTTCACATCTGACACTCAGCTAAATTTATTATGCAATTTACATTAGAGAAATAGGCCCCAAGGACTGAAATTTATGAAAAAAGTAAAAGTTTTCATTTATAGTTAAAGAGAAAATAAAAGCAAGAACGAATGGTCTTGTCATAGGTCTAATATCTGTCCGTGTGATTAATGGTACATTGGGCTATTTATTTATACAGCCTATTGTCAGAAGAGAAGGGTTTATAACTAATAGAAATTGTTTATGTAAAGTGTAAAATAATCTTGTGCAAATCCAGAAAGTCAGGTTTAGGAAAATCCCTTGTGGGTTATGAAAACTATGGGAATTCCATCTGCTGTGAACTCAAACCCCCGAGATGCTCAGCACTGTGCACACCCCTTCCCTTGGTTGTTGGTAAAGATTAGCCATTAATTGATAAATCCTAGATAGATGTTTGTGTCTCCAAAATACCAACTGGTTTCCATGGCGAATACATGAAACATGTGTTTATTGAATGTGCTTCCTGTTTTAGAACTTCGATGTACGCCATAAAAAAGTTGCATTTCCCAGTTTGTTGCCATAGCAACTGCCTTAGGGCACTATAAACAGATTGCTCAGTGCATGCGCACTTCTACGAGCCTCTGAGTGAGTTTTATATTTGTGTTGCACACGTGTTTATTAGAGCTTAAACATTTATGAAAAATATATTGTGAAAAAAAACTTACTTTTTTAAAGTTCACAACACATACATAACGTTTGTCAACTTGTCCCCATCTGGGCTTTTTTCATGATCAGATCAAATCTGATCAAGGCCCAGGTGAGGCCAAAGCCACAACGTTGATCATGATATTCTAAACTAGAAAGATTCCTAAAATAAAATCTTAGATTGCTATCCGTGCCTTTGGAAAAAAACAAGATAGTGTGTAGTTCATTGACAGTTCCAAACAGGTCAGGTCCATCAAACTCCTTAGAGTGTAGATGTATCTTCAACTGGTCCATAATTATTTGCAGGCACATAGCTAATGGTACTTACTAGACTTGACAATGAGATCTGAGAAAACAAGTCTGAGACTTTTTTTACATAGACCATGTGTTCAGCGGTGATCATTGACATTATGTATTAAGATGGATAGGCTTGGAGAGTTCTCGACTTTTTTGAGACTGATCTGACCAAACCAGTCATCAGCTCACTTTCTCCTTTCAAACACAACTTGATTGAAAGGAAATTATTTCTGTGGGATTTCAAAATAATGAATCATCTGTTCGTGTGTGATCAGATTTACACAGTATTCCATTCTTGGACTCTATTAAAACATTCCCAGAATCTCTTTGTTTTTCACGACAAAAACAAGAAAAACTGCCTCCGTGATATTCTTAAGAGCGTTTTCTCTTAAACATTTGAGGAGACTGAGGACCGGGGCCAGCCCTGCCTCAAAATGAGACTCTCATAGACACTGTGGGTAGGCTGAAGGCTTGCAGTGATGGAGGGGGTGACTTGCGCGGGTGCTCTGGCCTTGCCTGCTACTCCCCGCATGCAGCACTCCCTGCTACATTTGGCGCCAGGGTGCCATGCCCCTTTGGGCACTCCGGCCCACACAATGTGACTGCCTTAGTTGCGTGTTATGTCGGTGGGCACCAGGGGTATATGTATCACTGAGGCAACTCTTGCGAGCCAGATAGCATACACACGGTGAACATAGCATGTCTACTCACAATCTTACCTTATTTAGCATTATTAAGCCTGATGTATCTTGCCTCGCTTACATACCGACATATGTTTAGACACAAGAACCTAAATCTGTTTTAGATAAACGCACCTGAGACTTAGCACTGAAGCAGACTGTACTAGGGATTTCATCTTGCAAGCTACTTGACGAGTTTTACTAATACATACAGCAGAGCATACTGAAACAGGATAGTTCCTCAACCTAACAGCTAGATACTACCGACCCAAGTATTTCTACTTCCCTTCATGCACCCTAGACAATGTGTAATGCTGACAACCTGTGTAAATATCTTTACTCTCTTTTATACCCCTCAGGAGCACGGCATGCTCCATAGTTTAAGCCTGCACACCTCAACGAGTACCTTTACCATAGACATCATTACTCAGCTTGTATTTAGCTTGTTTTATTAACTTTGTTGCAAATGCGTATAATCAACGGTACATGTGACTAAGCTTGACTTATCATAACCTTTAGTTTAAACTTGTATATCTTATTTAGACATAACCGTACCAACGTTAGCCTGATATTCATATAAAAATATGCTGTCAAATCACATGCCATGTCAAATCCATTGTTCCTAATCGGCATGCTAATGCTGTTGTGGCATGGCATCGCAAGACAAAATGTTAACTGTCTTTACGTGCACAAGAAAAATAAAGAATTAAAAAGACATGGAGCTCTGTGATCATGTCTGGAGTGGCCTAAAATTACCCTATAAACTTTCTTTGAAAAATTGACTCATGGGTGTGAGGTCTGACCACTGAGCAGGACAGATGCTAGTCTCAGCAGCTCCTGCATTTTATGGCAAAAAAATGGATATCACGGTGTTTGTGTCGATACCATATTTGCCGATAATCACGAAGAATCACGCTATCATTTAATGCGGCCTTTAAGCATGGCTGGTGGGGGCGAGACGGCCTTTTTCCCACCACCAGAGATGGCTGATATCTCGAGTCTGGACCCTCGCCCTCCTCCCTGAACTCACAGGAATTATCCCGGTCCCAGGAGATCTCCCTTCTTTGTAGCCTTGGATCCAATGGAAGTAAACCACCCCTAAAATGGCAGATGGGTCTTTCATTGTGGACCTTTTCATTGCCAACCTCCACAAATTGAAAGGTATATTTTCAGCTTTCGTGTCTTGCATAGCTGGGAGACGGAGGGGACCATAGATACTTTAAAACTACTCACCCACCCATGACCAAGCCGGAAATCAAACTATAATTTCTCTAGTTTGTGAAGCTTAGCATGTTCTAGCAATCATATTAGTGCTGTTTTTAAATACAACTAACCATGTTCTGTACCATCTTAGTGCGTACAGCCTGTTTCCTTAATACCTTAATAACCAACCTAAACTGCACTGTGTTCCAACCCTTAAGTCAGTTCACTACTATTCTCCAAGTGCCTACGATCAGCCTGGATCCTTTTACCTAAGTTTTTTACTCTAACACTGTGTTCATATCCACTTTATAATAAAATTTAAAACGAGGCATTCAAATCTCTTATGGGAAGTACTGTGCTACTCGTCATATGACACGTATATTGTTTATATAACCACCAAATGTTAATGCTTTCCTATCACAAATGTTTAGAAATATGATTTTACTTTGTGCCTCAATAAAAACATTATCGACAAAAAAAAAGACTCATTTAAAAAACAGGGTAGAGAAATAGTAAATATAGTCATTTTTTCTTTAAAAACATTTTACAATTCAACCCAAACCAATGTGAAAGTGCCCACAGAGATCTTGGGGACAGGAAAGATAATTTGGCTACACATTAAAGTGTGCATGGACACACCTAGTACACACCTTGTACTTGACTACACATTGCTCTGCTCATTTTGATACCCTGATACAAGACATCATGTCTTGTTCAACACCATAAACCAATATACCTGTAGGTGGGAAACAATAAAAGACTTTTAAAAATGTCAAACCCAACAACAGCCCTAGAAGACAGAATACTATACGGAAATGTCTTTTAGGGAGTCCATGATCTGACAACCAAAGCAAAAACCAACGAGTAAAGTAAAAAATTAATTTCGAGCACGTCTGACGAGTCTACCAGGAAATGTGGCAGAATTAAAAAATGCCCTAAAATCTTGGCATAATTAATAGCTTAGACTAGGTAGCATCTCCAGCCTTCACCAAAAATGACAGATACAATATTACTAGTCTTTACTCAACAGATTTTTTATTTATTTTTGTATTTAAACCAAAACTGGTGGACCAGCCTCTATTGCATATTGCCTGTTTTTTTTCTGTAATAAAAAGATAGAAAGAATAATTAAAGCCCACTAGCATCTCAAAAAGGATTGTACTTCTATAACGTTCACAGAATGCTATGAAAAAATAAGCAAATTTGCAAAAACGACATTTTCACTTTTTCAGTTTTCCAACACAATTTCCATTAAGCTTTCTTAATGCCCTGTTACAGACAGCATTCTTGCCAATGTGTGTTAAGCACGGCACAGTTGGGCTTCCTCTCTGTGGTACTGCCAATATATCAGAATTGGAAATCTCTCTGACAGCATGATATTAAGAAATTATTACAGTTGCTTTGAGATTAAGATGTGATAAAAACTCCCTACTGATCTTGGTAGATTGTTATAAATTCTGGTCGATACTGCTGTACAGCATTAAGAATAAAAAAGTCTAAAAGACTGCGTTTCCACAATACTTACAGAATGCCAATCTGCTAATAACACAAGTCTGTATTGTCACTTTTTCAGATTTCAAAGCCATATATCTTTAAAACACACACGCACACACTGCACGCACACACACACACACACACACACACACACTTAACAGTAATGTCTGCATTACAACACCTTTTATTGCAACAGTCTATCGGAATTCTATGTAAATTTTATATCTGATACACTGAGGCCACATAGGGCTGTTTAGATGAAAGTATAACCAGTGGCTAAGAGTTTCCAAACAAGATGATGCCCATCTGCAGAAGCGATTTACCAATAGAGAATATTAAATTGCAAGGAAATGCCCTGTCTGAGGGGATTTTCTTCTGGTGTGATTTTATTGCTGTCTCATTTCTCACCTTAGCATTGAGTTATGTGTCTCTAGGGTTCTGGATCAAGCAGGCTCTCGCTGTAGTGTAGCTGGATGTTTTCCATCACCCTTTTTCTGGCCCTCTCCAAACCTTAAGAACAAAACATTTCAAGGAAGCATTTCAGTAGACACTCTATAAATTCTTTCTCCCCCCCACCCATTCACAGGTAACGCATTCTACCGTGGAAGCAGAGATAAGATTGACACTCTATTCTTCCACGTATGGAATACTGCCCCTCTTGTGTACCCACACACTTAACGTCTGTGCACTTAAAGGATTGCCTAATTGGAAAATGGAGGCTTGCGGTGCAAGTATAGATGGATAACTCAGACACGTCCGAGCAAGGATAATAGACGTTTGCAGTACTTTAACAGGCTGAAGGAGCCTGAAAGTTCATACAAATAAAGATTAATATACTATACTATTTTCTTTAATTTTCTGTGCTTCCCTAAGATTGTGGAATTTTTTTATTTCATTTTTCTCCTGCCCACCGGCATCGATGTGAGCAGCAGAAATCCCGTCTCACAAATAGAGACCATATTCTAAGCAGAAAAAAAAAGAATAGACAGCAGTGACAGGAAGGAGTATTATTGATCCTTAGGGCGGCTGGACTTGAAGGGTTACTACAACTTTATTTTTTAATATATAATTTTAACCATATTGGACACTTTCCATCAGAAAAAAAATCAGCCTCCAATAAAAAGTTTAAAACTTACCTGAAATCTAGCACTGGGCCAAGACTTCCACAATCATGGACCCTGCCTTCTCTGACTTCATGCCATGTCCGTGGTCAAGGGCCTGGTTTCTTGTAGGGAGCAGGGCCGTGTTTAACGTGGGGCAAATGAGGCAGATGCCCCGGGCCCAGTTACTCCTGGTTGGCCCGAAGCAGCTGCACCGCGGGCACCGCTGGCCTCAACCATTTCTCCCCCTCAGCCGGTAACCCGAACACAAGGGGCCGCCCGGTGGGCTTCTGTCAGCAGGGGCCCTGCACCCTTGCTTGTCGGCAGCCGGCTGAGAAGAGCATGCAGGAAAGAAGAGTAGGCAAAGTGGAGGGGGGCTGGCTGAGAGAGCCAGACCCCAACACCTGCAGCCACCAGCAGGAAAGCCAGCCTCTAAGGTAGGAAACTGGAGGGTGGGTTTAAAAGTGTAAATTTTGCATGTGTGTGTGTATGTCTGTGTGTGTGTGTGTGTGTGTGTCAGTATGTCTGTCAGTGTGTGTCAGTATATCTGTGTGTGTCAGTATATCTGTGTGGGTCAGTATGTCTGTCAGTGTGTGTGTTAGTATGTCTGTGTGTGTATGTCAGTCTATCTGTGTGTGTGTGTGTCAGTATATCTGTGTGTGTGTCAGTATGTCTGTCAGTGTGTGTGTGTCAGTATATCTGTCAGTGTGCGTCAGTATGTCTGTGTGTGTGTCAGTATGTCTGTCTCTATATGTGCCAGTATATCTAGGTGTATGTGTTAGTATGTATATATGTGTGTGTATCTGTATGTTGTCTTTGTGTGTTTCTGTGTATCTATGTGTGTGTCTGTGTATTTGCATGTGTGTCAGGTTGTGTATCTGTGTGTCAGGGTGTATATGTCTGTATATCTACATGTGTGCCAGTGTGTATATCTGTGTGTCTGAATGTGTTTCAGTGTGTATATATCTCTGTGTGTGTATATGTGCATACATCTCAGCATTCACACACTAACACTACACACAAATACATGCTTGCAGTCACGCCAACACCACATACAAACAAACCTGTTTACATTCAAACACACTAAAACTGCTTAGTGCTAAATACAAACCTGCAAGCATGGGTAAATGGTAGAGCCCCAGCTGTTAATGCATTTCTGGAGTTGCATGACAGATGGGGAACTACCTTTTAATCAACCGTGCGATAGGGAGGCCCAAAGAAATTCTTGCACCTCTTTACTTCAGGTTCGCCACTGCGTTGGGGTGGAGGACGTGATAGCACCCCTGGGGAGGGGGGACAGGGTCCAGGGGGCCCAAGCAAATGCTTTGCCCAGTGTCCAGTCAATATTAAAGATGGCCCTGGTAGGGAGGTTGGTTTCTACTTGCAGCATGCTCACAGTCCGCTGCAAGTGAAGAATCTAATTATGTCCGTTATTAGCGTGCTGATGACTGATGTAATTTTTGCACAACATTTACATTCAGGCAGTCTGAAAAAATTACAGATATCTGTATATGTGCAGGGTTTCAAGCAGAAACGCTACACATACAGATTGCTGCCACCATAAAAGCAGAAGTGTTCATGGTGGTTGGAGTAACAGTTCAGCAGAAAATACCTCTATGGAGGCAAAGGGGCAAAAGGGTCAGAGAACAGTGAAATTAGGTCATGCTCCAGGAAAACACTCGTACATAATGTAGCCATCAAGTCCAGAAGCTTCGAATAGTCAAATACTTGTCAAACCAGACACAGAATAGCAAAGGCCTACCTTGGTCACAAAAGGGCAACGTGTTCTCAACGATCTCTAGTTTATGGACAATCACGAGTCGGTCAAGGTTCAGGGTCAGTTTGGCTGCAGTGAAAAATGTGAATATGTCTGGCATTTAGCATGGTCAGATCAAGCTTAGCCAGGCAGCTGAGCAAGTGCAAGTTCAGAGATTTTGTATACAGAGGTGACCTTTCCTGATAATGGCCCCTAAAGACCCTAGGCACACTATGGTATCTTAAATGTCTCCGGAAATAACACCATTAAAGGGACACTCTAGACCATTAAAGCACTTTAGATTGCTGAAAAGCTTTATATGTAAAGGGTGTGTCCTATTTTTTTCATTTTGGAAATAGTGCAGACTTCGATAGAAATTACCACTTTTATAAGTTATACTGGCTTTTCAAGCAGACAAAAGGTCTTATTACTTGGTTTGGTTAGCTTATTAACACTGACCTCAAGAGGCAACAATTGTCTAGAGCTCCTACCTTGCAGATTCTTCTGCAAGTCTGTGATTGGACAGCCACATAAAGTCTGGGCGGGGTTTGAAGAGAAGGGCTTGCAAAGGCAGCAGACAAGAGTTCTGCAGCTTTTGAAAGCTGTTTTTAGTTATAACCCCAATGGAAAAATGTATAGCTAAATGAATGCATGTTTTATTTTTAATGTATGTGTTTTTTCTTTAGGCAGTGGAGTGTCCCTTTATCTTTTGAGTTTAATTTTGATTATTAGACATAGAGCAGATTGATCATTTGAAAAAGTTAGAGAGATGGTCAATATGAAGCTGGACCAAGATTGTCTTTACGCTTCAAAGGTTACCACTGATTTATGTATGGAGACAGTTGGCCAAGTTTGCTTAAGAAAGAGTGTGGCCAACGATTATTGCTGCTGCAGATACATTGAGAGGGGACGTTATTTAGCTTATTATCCCAATAAAGGGTTCCTAATTCAGATTCAATCTTGACGATGGATGTCTGAATGTGAGCATAATCAGAATCTTCAGTTCAAGAGAGAGAATCAATGGACGAGTTGCGACCACTAGCTCTAGAGAAGAAACCAACTACAGATAGTAAAAAAAAAGAACTCAAAGGTTGTAAAAAAAATACTGAGTCTCATGATATATCAATGGAAACCACCACTTTAACATATACAAAAAAACTTCTTATAATTTTTTTTTTTTTTTAATTCTTTGTAACTGAATAAAATTGTTAAAAGAAAAATATAATGAAAAATAAGATGGCTGTTATAAAGAAAATACCAAATACATCTAGGAATTTTGTCAAAATGGTCACTGTGGACTACTGGGACATCTTTTTAGTTAGAATGTACAGTATAGCAGCTTATAAAGTAGAGTAAAAAAAACCTCCCCTTTTCTTACTGAAATATGAGAGTTTTAAAGTACTATATACCCTTACTCACAAAAAATGACTATTTTATATT
Source organism: Pelobates cultripes (assembly GCA_933207985.1). Lineage (NCBI taxonomy): Eukaryota > Metazoa > Chordata > Amphibia > Anura > Pelobatidae > Pelobates > Pelobates cultripes. The sequence goes on from OW240916.1 coordinate 20,397,373, forward strand.
AGATCCACATAATATACACCTATAATACTTGTGTTTTAAGACATAATCACTCTGGAAAACCCATTTTATTCAATTGTTTTTTTTGTTTTTTTTCTAAAGTCATAAATGAAAAACCTGTTAACTATCACATCTACTGCTCTATTCTACCACACTGTAATACTGGCTTTTTGACTTTCGAGAGGGGATTCCTGAAGGCCACACTGTTAAACAAAAGTCTTTAAGTCACAGTGAAATCTCTGAGGTCCATATCAGATCCATCATTTATTTACCCAAGCAGTCTTGATTTCAGAGATCATAAAACATATTTTTGAAACTCAGATTTTATTTCAGAAAGGAACCAGGTCTTAAGTTAACCAAACACAGTTTTTTTTTTGTTTTTTTTTCTAAAACCTGCCTTCAGAGAAACAGATGATGATCTCTGCGAGAATAATAATCGTTAATGTGTAACATGGCTTATATTCTACCTTTTTTTAAAAATTATTTTTCAGCTGAAGTTTTATTTGATTTTTCTTGCTTCAAATCTATGACTAGAAGTTGATTGTTTTTTGTTTTTTTTGCTAAATACAGAATAACATTAGAATGGCAGAATTGAGATTTTTTTTAACATTTTCTTTTTTATATAATCTAATTGCAAACAATATTTTTTTATAGATCCTCTAAACAAAATGATGAAGAGGAAAACCTTATTTAAAATATCTTAAAGGGGCACTAAATGTACTATAACCACTACAGCTCATTATATATAGGTCTTTTTAGAATGCCTCAGTGAATTACATCTCTTAATACTGAATAACACACTAAATTGTCATCTCTCATTGAGTATTCAAACAGATAACCATTTCCACTTACATTTGACCTCTTTGTTCATCCAAGAAGAGTTTAATGACTTAAAAACACTTTATAGCATAGGTCTAATTAATACACTCAAAAGAGAAATGGCTAAGTAAAAAAACAAACAACAATGCGTTATCTCCAAGTCTTCGCTAGTGATAGCTGTGGGAAGACCGGAGCCAGAGTTGCTTTAAGGAATCATAAATTATGCCGGGGTAAAGACAAAATAAAAAAATTTGAAAACAGTGTCACGCATGAGAATTCTTAAAGGGAAACTTTTACGTCTTTAGAATTTACTTTACTGAATTAAACATAGAAAATCCCTTAGGACGCCTTAAATAATTTCTCATACGATGCTACATTTTCTTTTAAATGAATACTAAATATTTAGCAGTTGCTATCACAACCCAGTTTAGTCCATGCGCAATAGAACACAAATTGCATTGTAGGAGGAAAACCAGAAACTATGTTTCTTATCTCTGTCTGCTCTTACTGGTATAAAACATAGACCTTATAAGAATGATTAAACAGGGATGAACAGGGAGAATCTCAGTTCCAGGATAGCTGTGAATACAGTAGCATAGATTTATACGTTACATTTTCTTTAGGCCTCACAAACACAAATTTGTTAAATATATGGGATTTAAAAATCTTAGCTAGTGACCATTCCCCTTTAATAGCACACCCATCGGAAAGTCTTCTCTTCCATCCTGGCCGTGTAAAAGGGTTCCTATGGCGATTTATTTCAAAAACACAGTACATTTTTTTTTATCACTGGTTCTGGTCATTTATTTCAGTTTAACAAGAGTTAGAGGTAGAATTTAGGGTCCCCCTGTGCAAAGATTTGGTTTCAAATCCGCTCCATGTTTTGTTTAACTTGTAAAATGTTGTTTTATGATGTCCGTTGGGACAGTTCCAATCACAGCACTTAATAAGCTTTCATTGTTGCTTATGGATGAGGGGAGAACCGTATGATATGATATGAGGATGTCATTATTATTATTATTTATACAGCTCCAACAAATTCCACAGCGCTGTACAATGGATGGACTAACAAACATCTAGTTGTAACCAGACAAGTTGGATACACAGGAACAGAGGGGTTGAGGGCCCTGCTCAATGAGCTTACATGCTAGAGGGAGTGGGGTATAGTGACACAGTAACAGAGGGATTGAGGGCCCTGCTCAATGAGCTTACACGCTAGAGGGAGTGGGGTATAGTGACACAGTAACAGAGGGATTGAGGGCCCTGCTCAATGAGCTTACACGCTAGAGGGAGTGGGGTATAGTGACACAAAAGGTAAGGGAAATATTAAGGAAGTAGATTGGTTGAATAGTCACTGAAGACTTTGTGTGTTCTTTAATGACAGTTGCAGGAGAGGAATCAGTTGGGAGCTATTAACAGTTTAATTGATATGCTTTTGTGAAGACGTGAGTTTTTAATGATTTTTTGAAGAATTGGGTGAGCGTCGGAGAAGGGAAGGTAATTCACCTGGAACTAAAAAAGTCACTAGTTGTATTAGCCAATTTATGTAATGAAGACTTTTAAATATATACACTGAACAAAATTATAAACGCAACACTTTTGTTTTTGCCCCATTTTTTATGAGTTGAACTCAAAAATCTAAGACTTTTTCTATGTACACAAAAGGCCTATTTCTCTCAAATATTGTTCACAAATCTGTCTAAATCTGTGTTAGTCAGCACTTCTCCTTTGCCGAGATAATCCATCCACCTCACAGCTGTGGCATATCAAGATGCTGATTAGACAGCGTGATTATTGCACAGGTGTGCCTTAGGCTGGCCACAATAAAAGGCCACTCTAAAATGTGCAATTTTACTGTATTGGAAGGGTCCAGGGGGGTCCTAAAACCAGTCACTATCTGGTGTGACCATTTGCCTCACTCAGTGCAACACATCTCTTTCGCATAGAGTTGATCAGGTTGTTGATTGTGGCCTTCAATGTATGTTTGTGTGTCAGTATGTCAGTATGTATGTACGTCAGTGTGTGTGTCTGTATGTCAGTATGTGTGTGTGTATCTGTATTTCCTTATGCATGTGTGTATGTCTGTTTCAGTATTTGTGTCTGTTAGTATGTGTGTATCTTTCTATGTGTGTGTCTGTGTCCTTTTGTGTCTGTGTGTGTGTTTTCCTGTGGGCAGGATTTGGAGGCGGGGCTTGGGAGTGGGCACCCGGGGGCCCAGACCTTGAGCTGTGTTACGGGCCCCACAATTTCTGATGGCGGCCCTGAGCAAGTGTGTGCAGCAGGGACACAGTGACAAAGGAATGAGCCATACCCATCTAATGAGCATTTGTTGTTATAATGCATACAGTGTCCCTTTAAACACTTTTATATACTGAGGAATGCGTACATCAAACAGGAACGCTCCAAGAAAATACAGCTTGTTTAACCCCTTAAGGACCACACTTCTGGAATAAAAGGGAATCATGACATGTGACACATGTCATGTGTCCTTAAGGGGTTAAATGCTCTGGGGGCTAGACTTATTTTATAAAAGTGCCAATTTCAAGATAATTTGGCACTTTTATAAATTACCTAAGTTGCACCCTCCCAGCTGTCAATCAGAAAACCAGGAGGGGGTTCCATCTTACTCGCTTTGAGCTCTGGTTTAACGCAAAAGGCAACATTTCTCATAGTGAGGCTTTAGATTCAATATTTTTCATACAAACATTCTGTATTGGTGTAAGTCGGCAATTGTGAATATGGCCCAATGCTTCTATATGAGATGCACTGCTTTGGCCTGGAAGACCCTCACTAGGATTAGTGTTACGGATTTTTTAATAACGGTCGGAGGGATGCCGATATTATGTAGTGTGTGCTGGCTGTATGTAAGTGTGTGTAGTGTGTGCTGGCTGTATGTACGTGTGTGTAGTTTGTGTTGTCTATATGTATGTGTGTGTAGTGTGTGCTGGTTGTATGTGTAATAAGTGGGGGGAAGTGATTAACAGCCAAACTGTTTGCCAATGAAGTGTTATTGTGTTCTTATACAGGGATTCAAGCCCCCATTCTACCCTTAGGCAATAATGGAGTCGTCTGTGAAGCACATGGCCTTTCACCAAAAAAAATCAGTTGGGTTGTTGATAAACTCCCCCTCCATTCCCTTCCAATGCAATACCCCTTCCCTCAGGAGGCACTCTGGTCCTGTTACATCCTAAGGGATTGACTGAGGGAGGTGTGTCCAGCAGAAGGAGGGGCTAACCTGTTTAAATGGCTTATAAATAAAATATACGGAGAACCAGTAAAAAGGCTAACTCACACTTTGCAGAGCTACTGAGAGCTCTGCCGTATAGGGATAATGGTGGGATGTAATATCCAAAGCTCCACAGCCGTACATATATATAAAAACAAGAGCACAAATAAAATCCAATGGTGTAGTATGTACTATAAAATATAGGTAAATAGAAAAGTAAGTATCCTACTTACGATTTCCAGAGCAATAACTTGCTCTCGTGGTGAAAGCTTGTGGTGGTATAATCCCCACCAAGGGATATGGGCAGGATCCAAAGTGCACCAGGAACAAAAAGTAAACCAAAGAGAGTGATAGGAAAAAATGACATATTGCACTATCATTGTTTTATATTTTATTTTCTTAAGGTTTATATACACCATCATATTGTTGGAATATCCTGTATGTATGTATATACCATTTCCATATTTTAACCACTTTTAATTCTTCTGTGGCGCGGTTTACCTCTCTGTTTTTGCCCATATGTATGTGTGTGTATTGTGTGTGCTAGCTATATGTACGTGTGTGTGTAGTGAGTGCTGACTGTATGTATGTGTGTGCAGTGTTATATGTACTCCAACTCACAAAAGTCGTTAGAACGGTAGAAGTGTCCAGGTACAATCTTACCTTCAGGGGTTACAACATTTGGCAATGGTTTAACCCTGAAGTTGGGGATCCAGCAGCTGACACACAAGGAGCTGAAGTTGTTATGGTGGCAGGAGTGTTCATTTAAGCATTATTGTGAGCTGTCCAGCACTGAAATTGTTAATATATATATATATATCATATATATATTTATACACTGCCCCATGTTACAATCCTAAAACTTTTAAATAAATGTAATGACAATTCATTGGCAAAATTAATCTGGTAAAATAAACTCAACATGCATGTCTCTAAAATTCTTTTAAACTAGTCAACAAATATTTCCATAAAAAAATGCACGGAGGCAGGAAAGAAAAATCGACTGACTTTTGGCACTTAACAGACATTTTATAACATGAATAGAAATGATTTGTTGTCAAACCAACCAAGGCTCATTTCCTTCCAAGACGCTGATATTGTGTTTCAAGGCAGTTTTTTAAGGCAGGAGGAGGGAGGGTTTGGGAAAATCGCTGTAATCGACAGTTATCACGCCGCCACGTTTATGAAGAAGGTCTGTTCCATATCTGGAGATCCACAATTAAATATCACACAATTTTGAAATGATCCAGGTCCAGAGGCAGTAAAGATTTTGTCTCCGAAGATTTACACGTTACAGTGTTTCTATCATTCTGACACATTTCCCTGCTACAGATTTTAATTTTTTTTTTTTTTTAACAAATCAATCTTGGATCGTCATGCTGTGATGTTTTAAAACACTCAGCTGTGAAGAATAAAGCTAATTTAAAAAAAAAAATCCCTAATTCTCAGGGGAACAAAGTCTGAGACTGTGAAATCATTGCTAGGAAGACAAAAGACAGACAGAGGCATTCAAGGAAGAGTCACATGTTTGAAAGATATAAAGTACAGCTTGGCAGAAATAGTAAAATGATATTATACTTTGAGGATACACTGTAGCAAGACAGAGATGTTTCGAAGTAGTATTTTTATAGGACGAGTGCGGTGGCTTTCCAGAGTGGGCAATTCATTTGCATTAGAAGAGGATAGGTTAAGTGCGGGGATAGGCAAGATTAGCCTTTGTTAGGCTAGTGGCCATTCGAGTTGGGCTAGATTAGGAGTGAGTTTATTTAGGCGGTAGGCTAAATATTGAGTAAGGTATTCGGTTAAAAGCATTGGTCGATGTTAGGCAGGTAAATGACTAGGATAGACCAGGGGTAGAATGTGGTCAGACCTAGTCTAGTGTCTGGGATCAGTGGTTCCAAACTACATCCCAGAAGACTACTGTGGTCCAAATGGTGTGAGTACTCCTATTGGTATATAATTGGGTAATTCGTATGTAACGGCACCTCCACGCATAAAAGGAGTTAAAAGCCATTTAGAGGATATTCCCTTCCAGATATACAGGCAGCTACTGCAGAACACCAATCTCCCGAACTGGAAACACACGAATGCTTCAAACTCCCGAACTGGAACCATATGAATACTGCAGGTGAACAGGAAAAACCATACCAACAGTTTACACTCCTGGTAATCGATCTGAAGCAGCATACAGTAAATCCCTACAAGGACCAGACAAGGCTCCATGTTGAGGTTCAAGCAGTGGTCTGTTTAATCTGGGCTACCTGCCCGGTATTTATTCAGGTTTCCCATCAGGTGGACACTCCCATAGGGGACCTTTTGGGACACTGGGACACAAACTGGACAGTAACCAATCAGGACAGTTTAACCTTAACTACTCCCACATACACATTACAATCCCTCATCTCTATCCTGGAGATAATTGGGAAGTAATCCAATTATCTCCAAGGACAGAGGCAAAACTCCATTAGCCACATGTTAGTAAAAAGACATAAAATTGCACAGTGTTACAATTACTATATAAAACATATACATTCAACATATCCCCAGATAGCTTAGATCTGAGCGCACATTATTACCGAATGGCGCTCAGATCACATACATACAGTTCAATCACCATGGAGCCAAAGTCTTTCCCATAGTCTTTGGTTATACGAATGGGCTCCATGGCATAGCTATCTGGGGTAACACTGCTCACATAGGGAAAGTACTGAACGGACGGTGTTCGTAGGAATTGCAGGAGAAGGGAGGTCGGCGGGTCAGCGGTGTTCGTGCAAATAAGTGTCCGTTTTGAGTTCCATAGATTTGGAGCTGAACACCGCTGGCCGTTCGGGAGTTTAAGATGGCCATTGCCACGTGTTCGGTTATACAAACAGTGGCCACCCAGCTTTACCAATTAAGCTGCGTTTAACTGCAGCTTCTGGGAGGTAAATCACTGGCATACTCCTTGGCCAGATGGTCCCCCCATTCGTGCGTTGGTTTGGTAGATTCAATCTACCAAACGCCCAGGCAGAAATGCACGAACAAGCCTTTCTAAAGGGGAAAAGAACAGTGTTTAACATGGGGCCATAGTCCAGAGGGAGCAGGCAAGCAACCAGGCTTCTCCAGTTCCCAGTGGCGAGGTTGGTTCCGCCACATCGTATATATCCTGGTTTGTTTGGGTGCCTTGATGACTTGGTTAGGAACTACTAGACTTAGTTACGCTACTACATAAACAACAAGTTTTTCATAATTACTGGCAAAACATGTTTAGATGGTGTTCTGAACAGAGTCTGCGATTATGCAGCAAATGTTAATGCATGTCATAGACACATATGTATATACACATCCCCATAGTCTGAACCACAAAGGCACCTGCACAATTGGTTATTTGTTGTCATGACTGGTGTATAGTCGCCATATGGGCAGTCGGAACCTTGGACAACAACCTCCCCACATACCATCCCCAATAACACGCTGACACTAAGCTATATGGGAAAAATTGTCCACAGCTTTATTAACAATCATAGTAACGATACTAATAATTTAACATATATATAAAACATGGGTCATTGCCCCCATACTCCGCCCTCGCATCTATACCTTCATTAATATCAAGGCAATGACCCAACATAAGCAACACATAAATATATATAAATAACGTTTTAACCTTACTCCAACATGAACCGATTAAAATGCCAACCATAAGTAACCACGGCAGGGGTATACCCAGATACCCCTACCCCACCAGGTTCTGAGCCACCTCCAGGACTCGAAACCCACCATCCACCAGTGACCACAATTCTTCATGTTCCTCACGTTCCTCATGGGGAGCCTATTTTTGCCTTCCCTAGCTCTCTATCCCGCCACAAGCTCGGACCTTGACCCCTCAAGCCGTCCGAGCTCCGCCACCCCGAAGAAAGAGAGCCCTCTGCATCCCCTCCTGCAAACCCAAGTTCAGCAAATCCAGACCCACCGCTGAGAGATGGACGCCGTCCGTGTGGTAATAACCCGGCAGCCCGCCTTCCAACTCTACGTGCCTCACTACCACGCCCCCCAATTTCCTCACGAAGCTTGCCATCAAGCTGTTAACCTTTCCCCTGCATCTGTCGATGGCCACCGGATCCCTCGCGTGCCGCCACCGACGCCTTGGTACGATCTCGGACCACACCAGCATCACCCCATGAAGCAGGTCGAACAATCTGTTCAGGTCCTGCTTCATCCATTTAACTAACCTTCGTTGCGGAATGAGGCCCAGGTCATTGCCCCCCGCATGAAGAACTAGCATATCCGGCCTCGCCCCGCCTGCTACCATCCGCATTATCACCCCGCACACGTCGCCCCAGCCAAATCCCTTAAATCCCAACCATCGCACTGTTAGTAGGTCTTTCGGGAAGCCCAGCTGTTGGCCCTGGGCTCGAGCTGCAGCTCTCCGTCCGGCCCAGATGATGAAGGAATGGCCCACAATCCACGCGACATAGCCTGGGGAAGAAGGAAAACAACGTAAAACACCCATACCCAGACCGGGGCCCTCCCCCGTCCCATACAGCCCGCATTACTGATCCAACAAACCCAAGTGCACATACGTGCGGAACCGAGCAGATTCCCATCTCCCGATCCTCTTAACTAACTCGTCCCCCATGCCCAGGCGCGCGGCCTCAGTGGCCGCCCCTATGCGAAAGGAATGAGTCCCATAGGCAGCAGCACTCAACCCCAACGCCCCCAGGCCCGATCGGAACACCTTAGTAAATTGAAAACGAGAGAGCGAGGAGCCATCGGCATGAACCAATAAAGACCCCCCAACTGCCGGTCTCAGTTCCAAGAACCGAGCCACTGCCGCAATCGGGCACAACGATGACCCGGGCAGGGGACCCAGCGTCACATCCCGGCCCTTACCCATGACGTCCGTCTTGGACGTAGCCAGGTATACTACCAGGTTCCCCGCAAGCATGCGAACACCGGATACCTGCAGACCCCCCGACGCTGACCGAGTAGCGCTCACCAATTCCCCTATTCCGAATGCCCCAAAGAAGGCCAAAAGAAAAGCTGCTCTGAACAGGGCTACCTCAAACCCGTCGAAGCAGATTCCGGGCAGCACTCGGAGTAAGTTTCCAAGCACCCGCACCGATACCGGGCGCCTAGCATCCGGTGCCCTCCGGCCCCTCCGATACCCCTTGAGTGCTTGCCTAATGACAAACGCTTTCGTGAGGTCCTCCCACCCGTGGAATTTAAACCAAAAGGCCATCGCCGCCATGGTCCTATCAACCATTGCGGGGGACACACCTTTTGCCAGCAAATGAAAAGTGAACCACAGGAAGGCGTCCTGCAATGACTCCACCTGCGGCCCCTGGCCCAGCCCCTCCCAGGAACGTTCCCAGGCACCCCAAACCTTACTGTATGCGGTCCAGGTGGCTGGTGCCAGCGAAGCCCTCACAAGTCCCCCAAGCATGATGCTCCGAGCTGCCACATTTCGTCCGGGCACGCCTGTCCTGTCTCCTGAGCCTCCGGAGCCGCCGCCCGAAACCGGGACCACTGAAAGCGAGACAGAGCGTCAGCCACTTCGTTCAAATACCCGGGCACGTGACGCGCACGAAAAACTACATTAAGGGACATGCACAGCAAAACAAATCGTCGCAATAGCTTCACTACCGGTTTGGATGCCGTCGACTGGTTATTGACGGCGTGCACCACCGACATATTGTCCGAGAAAAAGACCACCTTCCGGTCGCGGAGCCGATCCCCCCATAGGGCCAATGCCACCACCAATGGGAACAGCTCCAGAAAAGCCAAGCTCCGTATGAGGGGGCTTTGCCCCCACGCCTCCGGCCACCTCTGAGCACACCATCTCCCCCCGAAGTAAGCCCCGAAACCCACGCTACCCGATGCATCAGTGAACAGCTCCAATTCGGCCGTAGACACACCCTCCTGACGGAAGAACACCGTCCCGTTGAAGTCTTGCAAAAAGACCTTCCAAACGTCCAGGTCAGCCCTCATCGAGGAAGAGACCCGAATGAAATGGTGTGGAGAACCGATCCCTGCGGTGGCTGCCGACAGGCTGCGGCTGAACACCCTACCCATAGGTATCACCCTGCAGGCAAAATTGAGCATCCCGATCAACGATTGTAGCTGCCGCAAGGTCACCTTACGTGCCCGCTGCACCGCGGCCACTGCACTGCGCAGTCCCCCCAACTTAGCCAGAGGCAGCCGACATTCCCCAAGCACTGAGTCTATCTCCAAACCCAGGAAGCTAAGGCACTCGGTCGGGCCCTCAGTCTTGTCTGCCGCCAACGGCACCCCAAAGTGGCCCGCCACCCACTCAACGGTCCGCAACAGGTGCCGGCAGGCGGGAGAACCTGCCGGCCCCACGCAGAGGAAGTTGTCCAAATAATGCACCACCGCTTCGTTCCCCGACTCCACCCGCACCACCCATTCGAGAAAGGTACTAAACTTCTCAAAATAGGAGCACGAAATGGAGCAGCCCATCGGGAGACATAAATCCACGAAGTAACCTCCTTCGAAGAAGCACCCTAGTAGGTGGTGACAAGCCGGATGAACCGGAAGCAAGCGAAAAGCAGCTTCGATATCCACCTTGGCCAGTAAAGCCCCATGCCCGGCCCTCTTAACCAGCTCGACCGCTTGGTCGAATGATGCATAAGAGACCGAGCACAAGTCCCCATCGATATCGTCATTCACCGACGCTCCCCTAGGATAGGACAGGTGATGAATGAGCCGAAACTTCCCGATCTCCTTCTTGGGAACCACCCCTAGTGGTGAAACCCTAAGGCCCTCCAGCGGCGGTGCCGAGAATGGACCTGCCATCCTGCCCAACCGCACCTCCTTGCTGAGCTTCTCCCGGACCACATCCGGAAATTCCCCCACCGATTTAAGATTACGCGTACAAACCGAACCCCCCCTCGCCCGGAAGGGGATGAAGAACCCCTGTCCAAACCCCGACCTAAGCAGCTCCGCGTCTCCCTTATTACCGTAGCGGCTTAGCCAGGGTTCCATCGCGTTGAGCCTCACCGGGGTTAGGCCCTGGGGCAGCAGCTGTCCCACCGCCCCCGGCCGCAGAAGGAGCTCCGGCTCCACCCGACTTACCTTTCTTATAGCATCTCTGGAGCCCGTGAGTCCCACCACAGCCCGCACATTCATGCTTAAAGCGGCAGGCCGCCCCCCACTTGCACTGACCTTCGTTGAACGACCAGCATAAGCCCTTCTGCAAGGCGGCCGACGAGGCGGACTGTCCCTTTGCGGCAGCCGCGTGCTGAAAGGGCTGTGCCTTCTGCGCCATCATTAGCTTCATCCACAGGGGCAGGTCCATTTGGTCCCACCTCATCCCCGGATTGGCTGCCAAGCGCTGCCGGAACTGCTCATCGTACCGCCACCAGGCCAGCCCGCCGTAGGTGCGATACGCTTCCCAGATCCCGTCCAAATAACAGAATAGGGAAGAGCAAGAACTCGGCGATTTTTCCCCTATCACACTGGCCAGGACGCAGAACGCCCTCAGCCAGTTCCCGAAGGACTTCGGTATCTTCCGATACCGCTTCCGCTTTTCCTTCTCCTCCTTCTTTTCGTCCTTCTTATCCTCTTCCTTGAGGTCAATGAAGTCCTCCAGAGGAAGAAGGGAGAATATCTCACAGAACTCCCCCTTCCAAATTTTTTCTTTCGCCTCCTGCTTGAGGTGCACCCCCAACGGGCCCGCGAAGGACACGTAAGCATGCTGCCTAGCCGCGTCCGACACTCCCCCCGACAATTCCGCCCGCTCGCACCCCACCTCTCCCGGGCTGGACTCCACACCCGCCTCCCTGCTGGGCGCAGTTACCACGGGAGCCCTGCTACCATGCCCCGCATCGCTGGACCCCTGCGTCCAAACCCGACCTACGTCGCCCGAAGTACCACCCCCCGCCCCCAACGAGTGGAGCAGTGACTGAAGTGTTTGAACTAGTGTATTGGCCCCTAGGGACCCACTGGACTCACCGGCCAAGACCCTCGATCCGTCAGTACCCGGGGCTGCGTTGTCAACCGCTGCGTGACCTGGATGCGCAACATCCGCCGGCGTCCCGCCAACCAGGGAGCCCACCTGGTGCCTTGACAACGTGGACAATGAACGGCTCGGAGACCTGAAAGGAGGAGAAGACATCCTGGGCAGGGGGTAGTGCTCTCCGGCCCCCCTCCCGTCCCGACCCAGGGAGCGCCTGCCTGCCACCAAGGCCTCCCGCCGTGCGCCACTCTCCCGCTGTCCCCCATGAGCCCGTTCCACCCCGCCCCGAGGACTCCGACTCCTACCCTCAACCCCCGCTGCCCTCCCCTGCCGTCCCCGCCCCAAGGACCCTGACCTAGCCTCCACTGAACTTCCCGAGGGAGAGCGCCTGCGCCGAGCCCCCCTCCCCCCCCGGGCCCTGAGGGACCCTGCGTCCCTCACAGGCGAAGAACTAACGGTACTAGTGCCCGACCCGGAGCTGTCACCAGGTCCACCACCCTCCAACCCACTAGACCCGGCATCAGAACCCGCATAGCCCCCCCCCGCCCCTGCGCCCCCCTGCCCCTGGGAGTGGCCCCTAGACACCCCCTGACCCCTACGCTACACTGCCCGCTGACCAACCCCCTCTCTACCAACCCTAGCACCTGCCTCCCTCACCCGACCAGCAGACCTCCCAGGGACCCCATGGGAACCACCTGATGCCCCCAACAGCCCTACCGCAGAGCCCCCCCCCCCCCCCCCCCTGTGGCCCTGAGAACTACCCTGCATCCCTCCAGAAGAACCCCCCCCAGACACCCGAGCCCCACTATTCCGCCCCAGACACCCGAGCCCCACTATTCCCCCCCCTAACCACAGGCCCACTACCCCCAGGCCGCACCCCTGAGCTGGGCCCCACGCCAAGGGGGTCCCCAAGGGGGCCCCCTGCACTTGCCTGATCCTTCCTGGGCCCGGCCAGCGCCTTCCCGGCCCGTTCTCTGCCATCCGCTGCTCCCACCTCCTTAGGAGTGCGCCCGGCCTGCCTGCCCGACTCCCGGCAGGGCCGCCGCACTACCGGTGCGTCCGCAGGTCCCGGCGCCGCCCCGACCGGTCCAGGGGGCGTGCCGTCCGCCGCCAGGGCCGCAGCCCGTCGAGAGCCCGCCCGCCGAGGCCCTGGCCGGCCGCCGGGAGGCGGTACCTCGACCGCGCGGCCTCCAGGCCTGCCGCGGCCTTCCTCCACAGCCACTTCACCGCCGGTCGTGGGAGTCACGGGCCCCGCGCCCGGACTCAAACGCCTTGGGGGCCTCCTGGCCCGAGCCGGGCGACTGCCGCCACCATCTGCCGACGCCAGGAGAGGCCCCAGGTGCATCTTCGCCCAGCCTGGGCCCTGTTGCCGCGCCGCCGTCCGGATCCCCTCCAGGAGCCGCTCCACTTCTTCCATGGCCCTGCAGAGGAGACAAAAGAAGAAAACCCTACCTAGCAGGTCAGTGGGTACCAGAGGCACCACAAACACAGCTAGGCAGAAATTAATGTGCACATTTTTTAAAATGGCTGCCATTAAATAGCCAGCCCCCATCCCATAATCCCACAGTCCTGCCCGGTCCCTCCTATGCCCGCCTCCTAACCCCTGTCAAGGCCCTTTTCCGCTAAGCTGCGCTCTGGCTACATGGGGCTACACACTTTGTTCTCCAAAGTACCTATTGCAGAGGTGCCCAAAAGGTAGATCCCCAGATGTTGAAGACCTACAACTACCATGATGCTTTGCATGCTTTTAAAATGCTTTGGAATGACAAAGCATTATGGACGCTGTAGTTTTAAAACATCTGGGGATCTACCTTTGGGCAGCCCCGACTTTCAGTATCCACCATTGTGATATATTAAAAGAGCGGAATTATCCTATTCTCTAATCCAGACACACTCTTCACCTATTTTGTTTGGTTCTTTAACATTTCTCTAGAAAACTCGTACACTATCAGAGCAAGTCTTCTGGCTCACTCCTGCTGCCTCCACTCCATCTGTCCTTTCAGTGTACTGAAAATCTGTACATAATATTTGTATTATGTATACAAAAGACATTTTGCAGTACACTGCTTTGTACATTTTTGTTCAACCAATTTTTTTTTTTATCCTGAAATGACTGCATAGATTAAAGGACCACGCTAGACACCCAGACCAGTTCATTAAGCTGAAGTGGTCTGGGTGCCTAGCGTGGTCCTTTAATCTATGCAGTCATTTCAGGATAAAATGAAGTGGTCTGGGTGCCAGGTCCCTCTAGGATTAACCCCTTTTTTTTATTTTTTTTATAAACATAACAGTTTCAGAGAAACTGCTATGTTTATAAATGGGTTAATCCAGCCTTCAAATCCTCTAGTGGCTTTCTCATTGACAGCCGCTAGAGGCGCTTGCGTGCTTCTCACTGGGAAAATCACAGTGAGAACACGCAAGCGTCCATAGGAAAGACTGGCTGAATGCGTGCGCAGCTCCTGCCACGCATGCGCATTCAGCCAAAGAGGAGGATCGGAGGCAAAGAGGAGGAGGAGAGCTCCCCGCCCGGCGCTGGAAAAAAGGTAAGTTTAACCCCTTTCCTCGCCATCCAGCCCGGCGGGAGGGGGACCCTGAGGGTGGGGGCACCCTCAGGGCACTATAGTGCCAGGAAAACGAGTATGTTTTCCTGGCACTATAGTGGTCCTTTAAGTTCTTATTTATTTATTTATAAAATATTTTACCAGGATGGATACATTGAAATTTCTCTTGTTTTCAAGTATATCCTGGGTATCTTACTATATTTGTATTTGTAAGTGCTCTCCAGAACTCACCTGAAAATGGTAAATTTTAATAAATAAACGAATAGATAATTCACTGTTAAAGGGACACTCCAGGCACAATAACAACGTCATCTAAATAAAGTAGTTATGGTGCCAGGATGTCCCCGGGTGCAGCCTAACCTCTATGGGTTAAACCGTTCTCGAACGATTGAACCCCAAAGTGAGCCTCAAGCACCAATCTCACCCCCCTAGGCGGTATCCAGATTCTGAAATCTCAGTGAAAAGCAACTTACCTTTTTTAATCCAGTTTTATAAATGGTGAGTCAGCCAATCAGTGGCACTTCTCTCCGGTGGCACTTTGCACTTCCTGAAACTAAGATTTCAGAAGCCAGATGCCACCTGAGCGAGGTTGAGATCAGCAGTTAAACAGTTTGAAAAGGGTTTGAACTCTCGAGGTAAGAGTGCGACTGGCGGCCTACTGGCATCATAACAACTTAATTTAGATGAAGTTGTTATGGTGCTTAAACTGTCCCTTTCAGTAAATAATCACTAATCTTTTCACTCCATATCTATATATTTTTTTACGGATACTTTTAGTGATAGTGAACACCTGAAGATGCCCCTGTCCTATAAACATCGTAATAATTTTTGGTAAACACTGGTAAAAACATCTTCTTTTGATGCTATGTTTATGGACTGTAAATGTTTGATTGGTAGCCATAGGGGCTTTGATCAAACTAAGTGTTTCAGCTGCAGGTCAGAGAGGAATTTTAACCGATTACGCAGAGGGAGTGGTTGTCACGGCTTGTTTCTGTCTTTGTTACTTTGGTTGACTGAGAGTTAAAAGTTCTAACGTTATTTTGTCATAAACATTGTAAGTGCAGCATGTTTTGCTGTGCATTCCTGACCTATCCATCACTCTGCTGTTTTTAAAATGATGTCATATATATACATTAATTAACTAAGGATAATCAGAGGTATGTTTGACCGAGTAAGGATCCTGTACATGCAGGTTATGAACATATGTCTAGACATACATTTACTCTCATACTAAGAACGTGGAAAAAAACATCTCAATACCTGGGGGGTGGGGGGGAGAAGGAGAGGGGTTGAGATCATTATGGACCAAGAACCTATATTGACAAGGGAATTACAAAATAAAATTTAAAAAAATCTCCAAATAAGTAGTTTTTCTTGTCTTGTTGTGTTAGCTTAAAATCTAAAAGTCCATTTTAATTCTCCACAACCCTGTATTCTTTTTCTTTAAAGCCAAGTCCAATCTGATACAGGTAGCAGGTTATTCACTGAAGTGTGAGCTGTCAGAAATTTATTGTGAATTTCAACTTTTACGCCAAAATAACAAAAATACAAAAGAAATAGCTGATATTGACTTTTTGTCAATTCAGAGATTTTGGGCTAATAATTTTAATTTTTTGACATTTAAGTGAATAAACCTGCAAATGTTATGGTATCACAAGCCAATTCATTTAAAGGGACACTATAGTCACAAGAACAACTGCAGCTTAGTGTAGTTGTTCTGGTGAGTATATAGTATGTCCCTATGAATCCTATAGCAAAGCATTGGCTAAGATCGTCAATTCTGATTATCTCAGCCAAGGAGGTGGATCGGGGCCACCACTGTTCTAAACACTGGTTTTCCAAGAAGAGAAAGAAGCAAAGTTTGTTGAAAAAAAATTAAAACCGCTAAAGAGGGAGCCAGTTAACTCAACGCTAAGTTGGCCTACACTTTCATTATTTTGACTGTTTTAGCGGAATTAACCAAATGTCAGATTTTACATCTCCTATTTAATAAACTCTTCTTTAACAGCTACCCTTTATAAAATATACAGATGCTTTAAACAGTCGTAAATTTAGAATTTAGACGTCTTGGGAGGTTCTTAATATTTTCTGCCACCAGACAGCCCATTGCATGCTGGGAGTTTTGGCCAGACCACAGTCACCGGTTCCCGCTGAAACCGTCTTCCCTATTAAACTGGATATCACATTTACAAAGTGCTGAGTGTCAGGCAATGTACAGTGAACTCTCACTAATTGGCCCCTATTGCGGTTTACTTGCAATCCAATTTATGGGGATTCCCCATGAGATTCGGCTTAATATTAAACAATTTCTTTGTGGTTTAAATCTGATCTCTGTATAATGTTTATAAACCGCAACTGGAAATGTCCCTATTTCCTCCAGCCCTAGACTGCTGGAAATTAAAAGTGAATTCCGAAATTCATGCACAGGACAGGTTACATGTTAAAATAACATCGGACCTGTGTGTTCCCCGTAGCAGGGGCCCAGGCAGTCAGGCGAAGCTGGATTGTGCGTGATTTGTGCTTGGGAAAGAAAGTCTGTGCCGTGTTCTAGACAATGTAGATGCAGAAAATTATTTGCAAATTGATTACTTATCTATAATGTATCTCCTTTATCTAATCTACCTATCTGTCTGTTTATCTATCAGTAATGAAAATGGAGTGTCTGATTCTCAATTTCAGACCTGCAGCTACTGCAGCTACCTGGTACTCCGTGCTACTGGCCTGGCAGCCTGAGCTTTTTCAGTGGTATGCCATTGGTATAACATCCTCCCCTCCAGTGTGAGGGGTCCAGTGTACGTGCGTGTGAGGGGTACAGTGTGCGTGTGTGAGGGGTGCAGTTTGCGTGTGTGTGAGGGGTGCAGTGTGTGTGTGTGGGGGGCAGAGTGTAGGTGTATGGTGGGGTAATTGTGTGTATGGGGGGTTAGTGTGTGTGTACAGGGATTGGCAATTGGGTGTATGGTGGGGTAATTGTGTGTATGGGGGTTAGTGTGTGTGTGTAGAGGGGCAATTGTGTGTGTATGGGGGTAATGTTGTGTATGGGGTAATTGTGTGTGTATGGGGAGCAGTGTGTATGGGGGATAATGTGTGGGGGCAGTGTGTGTGTATGGGGGGTAATTGTGTGTGTGTAGGGGGGCAGTGTGTGTGTGGGGGGGCAGTGTGTGTGTAGGGTCTGTGGGGGTGGGAGGGCAAATTCACGAATATATAATTTTTTTAAATTAAATTAAATATAATACTTTTAATATCCCCCCTCCCTGCTTACCTTTGGGAGTGGGGACATTTCATGCAATCCCTGATGGTCCAGTGGGGAAGCCCTGATGATCCCAGTGGTGAGAGTGAACTCTAGCAGCCTCAGGAGCCACGGCAACGCTCTGAGCTCGTGAGAGGAGTACCCAGAGGAGCTGCCGGCTCCCAGCAACACACTGCTAGCGGGCCGAAAAAGGAGATCTTTGATCTCCCCTCCGGTCCTGCAGAGCCGGCAGGGAAGGGGGAGGCACAGTTAAATAACTTGCTGCTCCCCTGTGTGCCCGTCACGGCTCTCCAGGGTGCCATGGCACACAGTTTGGGAATTAACCCTTATGGGCCCAATCTCAAGTTTCAGTTCCTCAATGGCCATACCGGCTAACCCTTCGTTCACAAAAAAAAAAAATCTTGCTAATTTTATGTTAATTATCCCTCCTCATGAGTTTGGCTAGCCCCAGTCCCATTAACTCCTTTAAAGGAAAGCTGTCATCAAAATTGTACTTCTTATTTTTAAAAGTTTATTACATTTAATGAAACAATAGTTTATTTTTAATGTATATTAATTTTATTTATTTTTTAGAACATTTCACTTTTTTGTAAAAATTTGTTTGACCAGCCATGTTGGGTCAGGCTCTACAGTTATCTGACCAACTGCTGCTCATCCTAACTTGCCTGCTGCTTTGATTGCTTGTGTAACTCTGCAACAACAGGCAAGTTACACTGAGCAGCAGTTGGTCAGACAACTGTCAATCCTGACTTAACATGGCTGCTCAGACAGATTAAAAACAAAGGTTTTTTTTGTTTTTTTTAAATCAATACACCAAGAGTGTGATCTCTTTTTTCATTTTACAAAAAGTGTAGATTTCAATAGAAATGGACTCTTTTATAAATTAACCCTGTTGCACCCCCTGGCTGTCAAACACACAGCATGTGCTGTTACTTCCTGGTTTGTTTAACTCAGTGGAGATAAACTCAAGAGACCACAATTGCTTAGAGCACCTGCCTTGCAAAGACTTCTCATCGAGCTGTATTGGGAGGTCTGTGATTGGACAGTCACAGAAAGTCTGGGCGGAGTTAGAAGGGGAGGACCTGTAAATGTTGCAGACAAGAGGTCTGCAGCATTTGCAAGCAGTTTTTAGATTTACCTCTATTGGGGTATTTCTACAATTTTTTTTTTTTTTTTACAATTTCTATTTGAGCAGTTGAGTGTCCTTTTAAATCATCTGGCTAGCTGCCAAAGGATAAGACCGTCCATGGAAACTAAAGAATCCTCTGCTTAATTCTTGTGATATCTAAGTCTTCCTCCCAAATCAGACTTCAGCACAAACCTGGGTGTGTATTTAAGTTGCTGTTTTTCACCAGCTTCGAGGGCCCCAACAATAGTGCGAATTGTGAATTTCAGCTTTTAAATTGTGAGAACAGGAGTTCATAGTGAATTCAAAGTTAAAGGGACTCTCCAGTGCCAGGAAAACAAACCGTTTTCCTGGCAATGCAGGCCCCCTCTCCCTCTCACCTCCCATCCCAAGTTGCTGAAGGGGTTAAAACCCCTTCAGTGACTTACATGTATCCAACGCCGATGTCCCTCGGCGCTGGGTCAGGCTCCGCCTACGCTCCTCCTCCGCCAACGTCAGCCGGTGGGGGAGACCTATTGCTCATGTGCGGTCGGCGGCGGGGATGACCTAATGCGCACGCACGCACATTAATCCTCCCCATAGGAAAGCATTGAATAATGCTTTCAGTGCTTTCCTATGGGGATTTTGGCGACGCTGGAGGTCCTCACATAGTGTGAGGATGTCCAGCGACACTATAGCACACAAAATGTGTGCCACAAACCCGGAATGCCCTATAGTGGCTGTCTACTAGACAGCCATTAGAGGAGGACTTAACCCTGCAAGGTAATTATTGCAGTTTATGAAAACTACAATAATTACACTTACAGGGTTAAGGGTAGTGGGAGTTGGCACCCAGACCACTCCAATGGGCAGAAGTGGTCTGGGTGCCTGGAGTGTCCCTTTAATTTCAACTTTAAAGCCAACATAGCCAAACTTGAAAATTTTTCCAAGCCAGCCAGTAAGGCTTTCAGTTTGGCTACTGTGACCATGAATTTGAAATTCACTTTGACTTTCTGACAATTCTCACTTTAGTGAAATAAATTACTAGGGCTTACTAGTAGGAAAATGGGGTAAGATTTGCAGCAGACAGCATTTTTCAAACCTTTAATAAATCAGAATGCGTGGATTTCCCAACTCATCTACATGTGGGATATTGACATGACATGGGGGAGGTTTAACAAGGGCCTTTTATAGCATGAACTAGCTCCAAAACTTTGTGATTCAAAAGACTGCAATTCAGATGGATTTATCGTTTCTAAAATTATCACCTAAATTAATCTAACTTGCACAGGGGTCTAGAACTGGTAATTTGAATTTAAAAAACATTAAATGTAATCTGAATTAAATGTAATCTTTGATCACAGTTAAAAAGCTACACATGCTTTGGAATCCAAAGTTGGTATTGGGGAGGGGCGCAGGGGGCTTAGTGAAAATGACATTATAGCTAATTGGCTACAAGAAGCTGAATGTCCCATTAACTCTGACAGGCATGTTATTATAAATGGGTTTTATGTGGAATATCTTCAACAGGCAGCGATGGCAACTTAACCTCTTCTCTACGGTTTACAGTCGCGCAATGTTCTGCAGGCACTCCAGGATCTAAAAAGTTAAAGATGGCAGCTGCATTATATTTTTAAATTTTCTTTTTTTCAAGGGACATAAAAATATGAGACTTCCAAAGTTCCGGACAGAAGACGCAATTCTATATTTTAAATTTTTTACATTTTTTTTTTTTTACTAAGAGTAGTATCCATTTTATAAAAGCGTAGGCTCAGGGGAGCCAGTAAATGTATCTAAAGCAATTTACTTATTCACATCTGCTGTGAGTTACATCTGGAAAACAGGCTTTGGTTGTACACCACATTCCACAAAGGCCTCTGGGAGATAAAATAGCCAATTAAAGACAAGCATGCTGAGGTGCCTATGTGTGTTCAGTCCTGGCACACGCATCATGAATATCCTTATTACTATGTCTCTGTTCCATTTCGCACCTAAGTTACCAGAGAAACAAGAGGGATTTTTTTCTTTCAATATTCAATGTAAAAACTATTGGCCTTTTCATTTCCCCCCAGAATGCTCTGGGGTTTGCAAACCCCTGATAATTTGCTGCTAAACTTGATATCTGTCTGATCCACGTTTATACAGCCAGGGCTTTGTTTAATTGAAAATCTAAGCAGGGATTTTCTTGTTTTCACAGCGTACCCGAAGCCTTCAAGAAAAGTTTTCTTCACCCCACTAGCGCAGCATCTTTTTTCACGTCCTGACAGTTTTATGAGTATTGGTTTAGAGCGTGAGGGGAGAGGCCCTCTGTTTCTTTTGTTCTGTACCTTTCAGCCTGCCGTAGACTGAAAACCTAGGCTTTTTAATTAGAGCCCGCAAGCTTTTTACTCCTGTCCAGGGTTCCCAAGGCACCGTGCAATACACTGGTCTTTTTGCAGCTTAATGGCTTTCTCAGACTATGAACGATGTGGCTTTTAGGTCAAACATTTAGCTGGCCAGTGGCCATCTCCGCGATTTTACGGGCTCCCAGACATCTGTTGTTTTATGTTTATACTTTCCAATTAGACTGTTTCCGTGAATGTTTGAGAAGGGTCGGGACTCAGAACTGCACCAGCAGGTCCGCGGATCTGTTAGAATGTTTACGTTCTGGTTTAAAGTCAAGAGTTCATAACTCGTAAATGTCGCATGGAGCAAGGTATTACCAAATCACCACTCTGACATTCCGAGGTTATAAATATGAATCTTTAGAAAAGCAGGAATCAGCGATAGATCTGAGAATTGGAGAAGCCCCATGTTTGGAGGTGAGTCAGAAGTCCCTGTTGCTTGTACGTCCTGCCATTCATCTGTTTCCATGATGGTACTAAAAGGTACTCTGGTTATCCATAACCTTGCCACACCACATGTTTAAAGACAATATTTCTGTAATACCAAGTTTGGCCATCACTCAACAAATAATGAGATCTGTCCTACAGAAACATGGACATGGACATCCGGGACAACCGGACATCTGGGTTTTAGTGCTCCCCATCCCTACACCTTCACCCCTGTAATGTTATCAAAGACTTGGACTATTTCAGAGTTCCCTTTTGAATTCTTTGTAGTATTTTTTGCAGCTGTCTGTTTATAAGTTGTTGACCAAGATTAATTTCCAGTGTTGTGCCTTCTATGGCCTTCTGGTATGTCAACATTCCACATATAGGAGGCCATCTTAAAAACAAATATTTTTTTCTTACTATTTTTCTTTTATCTGTTGTGTCAATATATTCTACAACAAATCTGTGCTTTTTATACCACTGTCCAGGAATTATCTGTTTCATTTTTGAGGGTATGCCTCTTTCAGGTATATTATATGAAAGGCTAATGGTTAATAAGACATATTGCTACATTTCACAACATTGGGCAACTAAAAGACTAAATAATACCTAAAATGGTGAAGCACTTGATATGGCAGGACAATGCCTCTCCAGCTGTGTGTTCCATCTAGTGGTACCAGGGAATCATCTCCAACAAATACAGGTACCAGTGTCTCATTAGACAGAGTGTTTTTAGGGTATTCAGCCCATGTTCAGTGTTTCACAAGCCCTGTTTGCATGGTCAACCATATTCTGGTGGCCTCATTCTTTTTCAGCAGGTGTCTCGCCATATGTCATAACTACAACCACCCACTTGGGCCTCCACTGCTGTCCCCATGCTATCCCAAATCACTATCTCTTAGTATTGGGAGGTATGGGGTAATCTTTTGTGACCACTACGATCAGTGCAAACTATGACCAGGGCACTTGCAGTATCACCTATGTAAACCTTACCACTGAGCTACAAAAGGGACATTTCTCAGTACCACCCCTTTTAGAATAAATCCACACAGAAAGGGCAGTATAATATACTTCAATTTGGAGCATTAAAGGATAACAGTGATATAGAAAGAGAAGAGAGTAGTAAATACCTGGAACCGCCTTCCAGTGGAAGCAGTAATGCTAACACAGTAAAGGAAATGAGAAATATCTGTGATGTATGTAAAGTAAATGGAATTAAATGTGTAAAATCATTTTATTATAAAAGGCAGAGTGGAGAGGACGGTTCTGATCCATCAGCACAACCTATAGCCCTATTATTTTACGCCATAACACATTAACTTGTGTAGCTATATTTAAATAGCTAATGCAAGAAAAGAAAACATGGACATAAGTAATAAGCATTAAATGCTCCTTTATCTGTCTCTAATTGTGCTGTTAGGATTCAACATCTTCTATAATTATTTTCAAAGCAAAGCCAGTATTCTCTTCCCCCACCCTGGGAATCTAACTGGGAACCGATTTCAGACACCCTAGCTTAATGGATGATGTATCAAACCAACTCTATCGATTTTCTTGTTCTACAAGTCAAGGTGTAAGATGGAAGCCTGCTTTTGTGGTCAAAGGTCCATTTTCATATGACCTCCTTGTTACTGCCGCTAAAATACAGGCCAGTTTGCAGGTCGGAGGTGCCTTCGTTTTCTGGCACTTGGCTGCCTCCTTATTAGCTTTCTTCAAGCAACCACATGCCGGAGATTGGCAGAGTGTGATCCCCAAGCAATGAGTGTAATTAAGGTGCATTATCTTGGATGTTGGAACATGCCTACTGCAAGGGAATGATAATCTGAGAGGTCTTCCTGGGAGCAGCATTACTCAACTGATGGAATATTTAAAGTTAGCATTGCCAGTTAGATCCAATCAATATGATTTATTGAATCTGCCGGCACAAGGCACAGACTGCGCGGACGCATACCATATGTTCGTAAAACCTTTTCAGAGAAAAAAAACAGAGCCCATCAGCACTGAAAGAATTGTTAATAAAATATAGTAATTACCGTTGTTTATTAAAAACATTGAGCTATTCGGTGGGATTCTAGGCAAGGTCTGCAAAACATACAAAAAAAATTATGAAAATAGTAAATTGTAATTGTTTATTGACATGTATGTAATTTGCTGAGAAATTCTACTTCCACTATGCTCATCTATCCTCCCCGGCTGTTTTAGCAGTTTTACCTATACGTTCCATTATTCACTAAGGCCAAGATGGTTCCCAACTCCTTGGCTTCTACAAGGCATGCCAACAGTGTAACTTCCATATATCTTCATGCGGCAGGTGGTGGCACGTCTATTAAACTATTAAAACTATTAAAACTGTTGTGATTATACCTGCATATTCTCCTCCCTTTACAGTTTTTAGAAATACCTGACTCGGATAAAATAAGGGTATGCACTTACAGAATATGATTATACATTGCATAAACCTGCCATAACCCCAATGTACCCCATAAAGAAGGAACTGCCAAAAGTGGGGTACATTGCCATTGTGGCAAGCTTACGGAATGTATGATCATATAGTGTAAGTAAATATTCATATGGAGATCAAATACCTCCCGTATAGTAATATTAAAAAATATAAAAATCATGTATTTATTTATTTATTTTAACAATTTCAAATGATCAAAATTTGAGAACATGCATCCTCCTAAATCGGTGTCTTATAATTCTTCAGAATCCAATACTTTGTGCTGCAGTGGTTATGGTGCTCAGAGTTTTCCTTGCAGGGTCTTTGATTTGAAAGATATGCTGGGTTGGATAATTGTTAGGATTTATTGATTTTGGATTTCAAACATGGACGTTCTGTGGGCTTTGTTCAATAAACCTAAAGTCATGGCACATTGTCAAAGGAAACCCTTATATTAAGCCACTGAAGTGGACCCTAAACAGGGCTGGCGCTACCATAAGGCGGCCCAGGAGGTCGCCTTAGGGCACACTGGCCCTGGGGGCGCAATGTCAGGCTGACTGGCAGGATTACCGTTGCCGAGCGCAGCCCAGGTATTACCTCCCGCGGAGCCCAGCCTTCTACCGCCGCCTAGTCTCCTACACTGGTGCCTGCATCAGGCTGTGTGGAGGGGGTGGGGGTATGAATTACATTATATACCTGCTCCCTCTGTACCACACAGCGTGGCTGGTGCCCAGTGATGGGACTGGGCTGCAAGACAGGACTCCACAGAGCCGTACAACATGCACCCCAGGGACCAGATTGGAACAGATGTACAGTTGCAAGAAAAAGTATGTGAACCCTTTGGAATGATATGGATTTCTGCACAAATTGGTCATAAAATGTGATCTGATCATCATCTAAGTCACAACAATAGACAATCACAGTCTGCTTAAACTAATAACACACAAAGAATGAAATGTTGCCATGTTTTTATTGAACACGCCATGTAAACATTCACAGTGCAGGTGGAAAAAGTATGTGAACTCTTGGATTTAATAACTGGTTGAACCTCCTTTGGCACCAATAACTTCAACCAAACATTAGGTCCCCCCCTAATTAGTATTTTAGGGCCCCCACCCACCACTCAGGGGTGGGGGCCAGGGGGGAGGACATTAGGTCCCCCTCATTCTAATTTAGGGCCCCCACCTGCTGCTCAGGTGTGGGGGCCAGGGAGGGGCAATAGGTCCCCCCCATTATTTTACTTTAGGACCCCCACCCGCCGCTCAGGGGTGGGGGCCGAAGGGGGCAATAGGCCGTGGGTGGGGGCTCGGGAGGGTGGACCCATTTTAACAAAATATTTTTTTAACAGTGAGCAGCCACTGGCCGCTCACTGTTTAATAGACATGCCCCTACTCGTGGTATAGCGAGTAGGGGCACAATCTACTAATACTAAGTCATTTTTGGTAGATAACTCCATAATACCGTGGGAATTAGGGAGTTATCTACCAAGCGGCTGAAAGAGAAATTCCGAAGTGCCGGAGTGTCGAAGTGCCGAAGTGCCGAAGTTCCGAAGGTCCGAAGGTCCGAAGGTCCGAAGGTCCGAAATTACTGAATTTCCGAAGTGTTGAAGTGCCGAAGTGCCAAAGTTTCGAAGTGCCAAAGTGCCGAAGTTCCGAAGTGTCGAAGTGCCGAATTGCCGAAGTCCCAAATTTCGGAATGCCAAACCGAACCGAAAATTTTTCCCATGCACATGCCTAGTTTCTGTATGCTTATATGTCTCTGTATGTATGTGTCTGTATGACGGTATGTCTCTGTGCATGCATGCATGTCTCTGTTTGCCTGTATGTCTCTATATGCATGTATGTGTCTGTATGCCTGTATGCCCAAGCAGATACACACACTGACCCATGCACACACACTGACCCATGCAGACACACACACACAGATCCATGCAGACATGCACACACAGAGACCAAAGCAGACACACACTGACCCAAGCAGACACACACTGATCCAGACACACACACACTGATTCAGACTCAAGCAGACACACATATTGATCCAGACACACACACAGACCCCAGCAGACATGCACACACAGAGCCTGAAGCAGACATACACACTGACACAAGCAGACACACACTGACCCATGCACACACACTGATCCAGACTTAAGCAGACACACATACTGATCCAGACACACACACACACACAATGATCCAGACACACACACACACACAGACAGATGCAAGCAGATACACACACACTGACCCATGCACACACACAGACCCAAGCAGACACATACACTGATTTAGACACACACACACACACTGACCCAAGCAGACACACACAATGATCCAGATGGACACACACTGATCCAGACAAACACACACACACACACTGATCCAGACTTAAGCAGACACACATACTGATCCAGACACACACACACACACAATGATCCAGACACACACACACACAGACAGATGCAAGCAGATACACACACACTGACCCATGCACACACACAGACCCAAGCAGACACATACACTGATCTAGACACACACACACACACTGACCCAAGCAGACACACACAATGATCCATATGGACACACACTGATCCAGACAAACACACACACACACACTGATCCAGACAGACAGACACACAGACCACTGATCCAGACACACACACACTGATCCACACAGACTCACACACACACACTGACCCAAGCAGATACACACATACTGACTGAAACAAGCTGACACACACACACCATGAAGTCTTCTTTTCATGATTGCTCTCCGTGGGTCCCAGTCCAGACCTGGTTGAGTTCACGCTCCCTTAGCTCCACCTCCGTGATCCTCCCGCCCACTTGACCCCGAGTACAGGTGAAGGGGTGGGAGCGATCGTGTGATGTGCCCGTGCGCTGCCGGGATATGAGGTATGTAGGGGGAGCGGCTCTCAGTGCTCTTTGTGTGCTGAGGCTGATGGCACCGAGCGCTAGCTCTGGCACGCAATACAGAATGTGTCCCACATAGAGGGGGGCGGCCCAAACCAGCAGTAAAGGAGCGCCCTAGACGGCCGCCAGATCGGCCTATAGGACACGCTGGCCCTGCATGTATGTCTCTGTATGTATGTATGTCTCTGTATGCCTGCATGTCTCTGTATGCATGTGTGTCTGTATGTATGTGTGTATGTCTCTGCCTGTATGTCTCTACGTGACTGTGTTTGTATGTCTGTGTGTCTCTATGTTTCTGCCTGTGTGTCTGTATGCCTCTGACTGTATGTCTCTGTGTCTGTATGTCTCTGTATGATTATTTCTGTGTTTGTATGACAGTGTACCTGTTTGACTTTGACACAATGCTTGTGTGCCTGTTGCTTGGGAGGAAAGACAGACAAAGGGATCTGGAGGGGAGGGAAACACAAAACGAACTAGGGGGAAAACGAGCAAAACAGAGGGGCTGTGGTAGAGAAGGAGATAACCAGGGCTCGAGTCCTGCAGGAACGCGTGGGAACGGCGTTCCTGCACTTTTTTCACTGCAGCCCCACTGGACCCCAGGGAAAGGTAGGGATGCTGGGTGGGTGGGATATGTTAATTAGTTAATAATATTCATTTGTATATATGTATGTCTGTGTGTGGATGTGTGGATGTCTGTTTGTATATGTGTGGATGTCTGTTTGTGGATGTCTGTTTGTGGATGTCTGTTTGTGGATGTGTGGATGTCTGTTTGTGGATGTGTGGATGTCTGTTTGTGGATGTCTGTTTGTATATGTGTGGATGTCTGTTTGTGGATGTCTGTTTGTGGATGTGTGGATGTCTGTTTGTGGATGTCTGTGTGTGGATGTCTGTTTGTGGATGTGTGGATGTCTGTTTTGTGGATGTGTGGATGTCTGTGGATGTGTGGATGTGTGGATGTCTGTTTGTGGATGTGTGGATGTCTGTTTGTGGATGTGTGGATGTCTGTTTGTATATGTGTGGATGTCTGTTTGTGGATGTCTGTTTGTGGATGTGTGGATGTCTGTTTGTGGATGTCTGTTTGTGGATGTGTGGATGTTTGTGTTTGTGGATATCTGTTTGTGGATGTGTGGATGTCTGTGGATGTGTGGATGTCTGTTTGTGGATGTCTGTTTGTGGATGTGTGGATGTCTGTTTGTGGATGTGTGGATGTCTGTGGATGTCTGTGGATGTCTGTTTGTGGATGTCTGTTTGTGGATGTGTGGATGTCTGTTTGTGGATGTCTGTTATGTGTGGATGTGTCTGTCTGTGGATGTCTGTTTGTGGATGTGTGATGTCTGTTTGTGGGATGTCTGTTTGTGGATGTGATGTCTGTTTGTGTTGTGGGATGTCTGTGGGATGTGTGGATGTCTGTCTGTTTGTGTGGATGTCTGTTTGTGGGTTTGTGGATGTGTGGATGTCTGTTTGTGGGTTTGTGGATGTGTGGATGTCTGTGGATGAGTGGATGTGGATGTCTGTTTGTGGATGTGTGGATGTCTGTTTGTGGATGTGTGGATGTCTGTTTGTGGATGTCTGTTTGTGGATGTGTGTCCTGTTTGTGGATGTCTGTTTGTGGATGTGTGGATGTCTGTTTGTGGATGTGTGGATGTCTGTTTGTTGGATGTGGATGTCTGTTGTGGATGTGTGGATGTCTGTTTGTGGATGTCTGTTTGTGGATGTCTGTGGATGTGTGGATGTCTGTTTGTGGATGTGTGGATGTCTCTTTGTGGATGTGTGGATGTCTGTTTGTGGATGTCTGTTTGTGGATGTGTGGATGTCTGTGGATGTGTGGATGTCTGTTTGTGGATGTCTGTTTGTGGATGTGTGGATGTCTGTGGATGTGGATGTCTGTGGATGTGGATGTCTGTGGATGTGGATGTCTGTTTGTGGATGTCTGTTTGTGGATGTCTGTTTGTGGACGTGTGGATGTCTGTCTGTGGATGTCTGTCTGTGGATGTCTGTCTGTGGATGTCTGTCTGTGGATGTCTGTCTGTGGATGTCTGTTTGTCTCAGTGTGTGTAGGAGTGTATTTATGTCTGTTAGCGTTTGTACGTGTGTATGTGAGTGTATGTGCTTCTGTTAGTGTATGCATGTGTATGTTTGCAATTGCATGTATGTGCATACGTTATTGTAAGTTTCTGTCAAATAAGTGAGAGTCTGTCATTTAGTGTGTGTGTGACTATTAGTGTGTGTCTCTCTGTCAATGAATGAGTGTGTGTGAGTGAATGTGTGTGTCAAATCAGTGAAGTCTGTGTGTTTGTCATTGAATGTGTGTGTTACTGTCAGTGTGTATCTGCCAGTGTGGGTGTCTGTCAGAGAGTGTGCTTAAAGGGACACTATAGGCACCCAGACTACTTCAGCTCCTTGAAGTGGTCTGGGTGCAGTGTCCCAGTCCCCTTAAACCTTCTCAGAAACTGCAATAATTACCTGAGGGGTAACTGCAAGTCTAGTGGCTGTCTATCAGACAGCCACTAGAGGGACTTTCGGGTGGTTAGGTGACCAAAGTCACCTAACTGATGCTGGACGTCCTCACCCTGTGCATGAGGACATCCAACATCCAACATCTGCTAAATACCCATAGGATTTTAACCCCTCCAGTGTCGAGTGGGGGAGGGGAGGACATGAGAGGAGGGGGGCACTATACGGAATTATAGTGCCAGGAAAACAACTTTGTTTTCCTGGCACTATAGTATTTCTTTAAAAGGAGAGGGAAAAGGTGGAGTCTAAAGAGGAAGGGGTGGGTTCTTAATCAAGAAGCGGTGCGCCCTTGACATGAAGGAGTGGTAAATTTAGATTAGGGGGGTGCTCTATAGTCATGTCTAGGGCAGCATAAAATTAAAATACACCACTGTGTGAGTGTATGTGTGTGTGCACGCGTGTGTATGTGTGTGTGTGTATATATATATATATATATATATATATATATATATATATATATATATATACATACATACATAGATATACATACAAGTGTTTTGGGGTTTTTTGGGGAGAGTTCCCACACTTTTTTCCCCAGGACTTGACCCCTGGTGCACAGTTATACGGTACTTAGAGTTATAGTTACAGTCTACCTCATGCGTAATTTGAGGAATATGTCTTACTAGCCTGCTAAAGGTCTAAGCTTTGTGATATATTTTTCCTCAAATTACGCATGAGGTAGACTGTAACTATAACTCTTAGTACCGTATAACTGTGCACACTCCTGCATGTCATAAAAAAAAATAACTTGCTGCACTCTATTAGACAGTAAATAAGAGATTTTGTAATAGTTTAAACATGTATCATTTATTAATAATTAAGTGTTCTTGCATAGCAAGACCACTTAATGTTATCTCACATATATATTATTATTATTATTAAGTGTTCTTGCATAGCAAGACCACTTAATGTTCTCATATATATTATTATCCTTATTATATCCAAATTTACCACCCTAACTCCTCCCACAGTTTTTACACTACATAGACAGTAACATACAAAAACGTGTGGATTGTTCCCGATTTGTGTGCTATTACTTTGTGGAACGTTTCGCCGAATGGTTCACGGAATATTCTTGTGGCGAAATTGGTCCTATAGGAATGAATGGCAAAATGTTCAAAACTAGAGTGGGAGCTGGCAAAAGCTGAAAAATCAGGACATGATTTCTAAACTGCCACTACTCATTTTCAAGCCCACCTACACAAATCTTATATCAACACGTTCAGCTATCCCTGCTGCCACTAAACATGTCCACGGCTAAGCCATAGTCCTGATAGTTTTCACAATATGACCATTTGTTTGCAACTCACGCCATCCATTGACATTCATTGAAACGCCACTCTAGCCAGCTCAAACTTGAAGGGCAAGTTCTAAACTGCGACTCTGCCTTCATTTTTAATACTTCAGAGACATGCTATGCATCAAAATGTAGGTCTGGGTCTTGTGATTCTCACAAAATAAAACTCTTCACTGTAGGATGTATACTTTTTAATACGACCGTTTGAAGATGGCAACCGCCAAAATACTCTGACCTGTGCCAGGCTGGAGCAGCAAGTGATGTCATAGAAAGGGCCTTTTGTACACCTGTTAATGTGTTTATAAATATATGTTTTAATGTAACTGTGAAGCACTTTGGGCAACAACGTTGCAATTAAATGTGCTATATAAATAAATAATAACAGTTACTCCGCCCACTTCAGTTGTAGACTACTGGTGGAGGCAAGAACACTTCACACAATTTCCCCAGAAATTGAAGCTTTTCTAGTTACATTTGCAGAACTTTTCTTTTTTTTGAAACATTTGCTTTAATGGTTTGGACATTGAAATATCTACTATGTACATATCTACCCATTGTACAGCGCTATGGAATGTGATGGCGCTATATAAATAATAAAATAATAATAATATATGACCATGATGGCTGTTCTGGCATCTCACAAGTAAACAATGCTGTTTACAAATATTTGGATTGCCAAGCTTAGCTGTCACTGACATGTGAGTTTAGGTAGCAGGATATTTACTTGAAAGGGACACTATAGTCACCTGAACAACTTTAGCTTAATGAAGCAGTGTTGGTGTATAGAACATGCCCCTGCAGCCTCACTGCTCAATCCTCTGCCATTTAGGAGTTAAATCCCTTTGTTTATGAACCCTAGTCACACCTCCCTGCATGTGACTTGTACAGCCTTCCATAAACACTTCCTGTAAAGAGAGCCCTATTTAGGCTTTCTTTATTGCAAGTTCTGTTTAATTAAGATTTTCTTATCCCCTGCTATGTTAATAGCTTTCTAGACCC
>OW240916.1:20429380-20456987 GCA_933207985.1 Pelobates cultripes
AACATTTATCTAACCCAGCAGACTTACCTCACACCCTTAATTTCACATGACAAGTGAGCTGCATGAGACCAGTCTACAGCTCCTGGCTCCTTATTCAGCCATTTTTCAGTTTCCTTGAGTGAACTGTCTGATGAGTCCAATATGAAGATCTCCTTAAAGAAATCAGCTGTGACCAATAAATGACTGAAAGTTGGAGCAATGGTGAGATCTATCAGAGTTTCTCCTTTCACGGTACCTGAAGGAACACAAAATGAAAACGCAACTTCTCACGATACAAATCAGATGTAAATATTTCAATGTTCTCGAAGATCGATAGAGGATCCAGCAGTATCTCCCTTATACCTCCATTTTATGTACACATCCATATGCAAGAGTTAAAAAAAAAAAAAACTAAGAGCTCCTGGTGGAATCATTAATCAGGAACTGATTAACCAGACGCGGTCAGTGCAGGGCGAGAGCTTTAGATATGTATATCTCCCTTCCAACTCTCCTACAGGCATTATTAGGCAAGCTGACATGCCACCATGGGAAGTCTTTAAAGGGACACTATAGTATTGCTAGCACTATAGAACCCTTACACTCTCCCTCCCTCGTCACCCATTGCGGGGCTCATGCACATCCGTGGTGAGTGCATTAGGTCCTCCCCATAGGAAAGCAATGCTTTTCACATTGAAGTTTTACTGATGCTGGTGTCCTCATGAAGAGCGTGGCGAACTCCGGCATCAATTAGCCCAAAGATTGCCTAACAAGCAGGAAATGCCTCTAGTGGCTGATAGACAACAACTAGGGGCAATCATAACCCTGACACGTACTTACTGTAATTTCTCAGGAACTGCATTAACTAACATTGCAGGGTTAAGGAGACAGTGAGATGAAGTGGTCTGGGTGCCTATAGTGTCCCTTTAAGGAAATACAAAGACCTTACAAGTGACAGCGCTTCTTTAATACAGATTGAATGACAAAAAAAAAAAAAAGCAATAAAAAAGGCATTAGACATGAACATACCTGAGGACAATACCTCAAATAATTTTTGCTGTGGCATTTTCATCAGTTCCTCTTTGGAATCCGTTTTATCATGACCAACATACGTTTCTATCAGTAGATGGTGATCAAACTCTTCATCGTGATAATGTTTAAGGTCAATTCCTTCCATCTCGAGTTTTTATTTTCAGGAATCAGTTTACTGGCAAAGAAAGAATATATGGCTATTTATACACAAATATGTAACATACTGATTTTTTCTGCAGTGTGTTTCTGGTTCCAGTGTAGCTCTCCAAGTCTTCATTGGCTATTGTAGCCTTACTTTTGTAATTAGGTTTATTTCATCCCAGTTCAGTGTTTAGGGAATAGAGACCACCAGCTGTAGCACTACCTCTCCCTGACTGTTTGATTATTTATTGTATTACAACGCAAGGACTGTATTACAACTTAATTATTTAAAAAATATATACAAATTGATGGGAGCACTAAAAAGGCAAGCAAAACAGGAAATAAACCACACTTTTAAAACGATAAGAATGTAGCCCCATGTAGCCAAGCGCAGCTAAGCGGAAAAAGGCCTTGACAGGGGTTAGGAGGCGGGCCTAGGAGGAAGTAAGCAAGGGAGTGGAGTTATGGGTAAGTGGGTTTGGTTATTTAAATGGGCAGCCATTTTAGTTAATTCATTTTAACTTCCTACCTGGTTAAGTTTGTGTTCGCTCCTGTGGGCACAGATTTGGCTTGGTAGGGTTTTTTCCTTTTGTCTCCCTGCAGGGCCGATGGAGGAAGTGGAGCGACTGCTGGAGCGGATCCGGTCGGCGGCGAGGCACCAGGGGGCTGACTGGCTGAAGGCCCAGTTAGGCCCGGCCCTGGCGGCGGCGGAGGGCCAGGACGGCGGCGGACGACGGCCTGTTCGGGCCAGGGGGCCTCCGGAGCGGCTAAGCCCGGGTGTGGGACCCGGTGAAGACATCCCTGGTGGTCCGGGAGGCTCTGGTGCGGGCGGCAGCAGGCCCGGCAGCCGCGTGGTAGAGGCCCCGCCTCCCCGCGAGCGGCCGGAGCCTAGGACCAGTGCCCGGCGCCGGGGGGACGGTCGGGACGGGGCCGTCGCGGCTGCCGGGTCGGACGTGGCCGGGCGGTCCCCTGGAGGAGCGGGCAGCATGGAGCTGCGGCCCGGGAAGGCGCGCGCCCCGTCGGAGGCGGAGATCGGCGGGGCCGGGACCGGGAGGACACGTGGCCGGTTCCCGGCCCCAAAGGCAAGTGCAGGGGGCTCCGGCCGGGGCCCTCTTGGAGGAAAAAGTGCTGGGGGGGTCCTGTCAGGGGGCGGAGGGCGGAGGGCCCAAGTGGGGGTTGGGAAGGCCTCCCAGGGACCGCGGGTGGTGGATGGGGAGGGCATAGGGGTCATAGGTGGGGGGAGTAGTGGTAGGGGTGGGGGGGCTGTGGGTGAGGAGGGACTGCTGGGCTCCCCTGGTAGGGGAAAGGGGGCCTCCTTGGGCTCTGGGGCTAGGCCGGTGCGGGTAGGGTCGGGTAGGCCTGGTTTAGGGGTTGGGGGGGCCAGTCTGGTTGAGGGGGGGTCTAGGTCCCCTTAGTCTGGGAGCCAGTTCAGGTGGGGGGTCGGGCTCTAGCCGGAGGGGTGAGCGTTTGGGGGTGCAGGGTAGTAGGGGGGGGGGTCCGGTTCAGGGTCCTGTAGTGGTAGTCCCTCTCCGGTTCGGGAAGTAGAGCCACGGGGGAGGGGGGGGAGGAGGGGGAGGTCCCGGCAGCGCCGCTCCAGGTCAGGGAGCTCGGGAGAGAGCGGGTCTAGCGTCCCCAGGGGTGGTCGGCGGGGACGTATGCCCGGGGAAGACAGGAGGAGCCGTAGCCCTAGGCTTTGGCAATGGGCAGGCGCTCCCAGGGTCGAGACGGGGGGGATGCGAATACTCAGTGCACCCTACCCAGGACTTCTTCTCCTCTTTCCAGGTCACGGAGCTGTTCCATATCGACACGGGCAAGGCACCGGTTTGGCTCCCCGGTTGGCGAGGTATCGGCGGGAGTCGCTCTCCCTGGACATCCGGCAGTCGACGACGCAGCCCCTGCCGCGTCAGTTGCAGGGGGCTTGGCCGGTGAGTCTTGTGGGTCACTACACTCCAGTTCCTTAGTTAGCACACTGCAAGCACTGCTCCACTCGCTGGGGGCGGGGGGTGACACGGGGGGTGGCATTGGTCGGGTTTGGGCCCCGGGGACGGAGGTCCCTGGTCCTAGTGGGGTTTCCGTGGGGCTTAGTTCGGGCGGGCACGTGGGGGTGGCGCCCGAGGCGATGGCGGCCGGGGGTGACAAGGCGGAACTGGCCGGGGGTATTCCGGACGCAGCGAGGCAGCACGCATACGTCTCGTTTGCGGGCCCCCTGGGGGTTCATCTGAAACAGGACGTGAAAGAAAAGCTCTGGAAAGGTGAGTTTTGCGAGATCTTCTCCCTGCTCCCCTTGGAGGACTTTATTGACCTCAAGGAGGAGGATAAAAAGGATGAAAAGAAGGAGGAGGAGGAGGAGAAGAGGAAGCGGTATCGCAAGATTCCGAAATCCTTTGGCAACTGGTTACGGGCGTTTTGCGTGCTAGCTAGCGTGCTGGGGGAAAAATCGCCGGGATTATGCTCGTCCCTGTTCTGCTACCTGGACGGCATTTGGGAAGCATATCGCACCTATGGGGGGCTGGCATGGTGGCGATACGATGAACAGTTTAGGCAGCGACTGGCGGCTAACCCGGGGATGAGGTGGGATCAGATGGATCTGCCCCTCAGGATGAAGCTAATGATGGCCCAGAAGGCGCAGCCCTTTCCAAACTCGGCCGGCGCGAAGGGGCAGTCCGCCTCGTCGGCCGCTTTGCAAAAGGGCTTCTGCTGGCTCTACAATGAGGGCCAGTGCAAATGGGGAAACGCGTGTCGATTTAAGCATGAGTGCTCCGGTTGCGGGGGTGCTCATGGGCTCAATCGCTGTTTCAAAAAAAGGGAAGGCGGGAACAGCCGGAGCGGCTGCCGGGGCCGGAGGGAATGCTTCCCCTGCCCCGGGGCTTCACGCCGGTGAGGCTAGACGCGATGGAGCCGTGGCTAAGCCGCTACGGTAACAGGACTGATGCCTCGGTACTTAGGGAAGGCTTGGGGCGGGGTTTCTTTATTCCCTTCCGGGAGCGGGGGGGTTCGGGGGGGTTGCGCAACCTGAAGTCGGTGGCGGATTTCCCGGGGGTGGTACGGGAGAAACTAGACAAGGAGGTTGCGCTGGGGCGGATGGCGGGCCCGTTTGTGGTGCCCCCATTGGAGGACCTACGGGTTTCCCCTCTTGGGGTGGTGCCAAAGAAGGAGCCGGGGAAATTCCGGCTCATTCACCACCTCTCCTACCCAAAAGGGGAGTCGGTGAATGACGGTATTGATAAGGACCTATGCTAAGTTTGTGTTCGCTCCTGTGGGCACAGATTTGGCTTGGTAGGGCTTTTTCCTTTTTGTCTCCCTGCAGGGCCGATGGATGAAGTGGAGCGACTGCTGGAGCGGATCCGGTCGGCGGCGAGGCACCAGGGGGCTGACTGGCTGAAGGCCCGGCCCTGGCGGCGGCGGCGGACCAGGACGGCGGCGGACGACGGCCTGTTCGGGCCAGGAGGCCTCCGGAGCGGCTAAGCCCGGGTGTGGGACCCGGTGAAGACATCCCTGGTGGTCCGGGAGGCTCCGGTGCGGGCGGCAGCAGGCCCGGCAGCCGTGTGGTAGAGGCCCCGCCTCCCCGCGAGCGGCCGGAGCCTTGGACCAGTGTCCGGCGCCGGGGGGACGGTCGGGACGGGGCCGTCGCGGCTGCCGGGTCGGACGTGGCCAGGCGGTCCCCTGGAGGAGCGGGCAGCATGGAGCTGCGGCCCGGGAGGGCGCACGCCCCGTCGGAGGCGGAGATCGGCGGGGGCGGGGCCGGGACCGGGAGGACACGTGGCTGGTTCCCGGCCCCAAAGGCAAGTGCAGGGGGCTCCGGCCGGGGCCCCCTTGGCGGGAAAAGTGCTGGGGGGGTCCTGTCAGGGGGCGGAGGGCGGAGGGCCCAAGTGGGGGGTGGGAAGGCCTCCCAGGGACCGCGGGTGGTGGATGGGGAGGGCATAGGGGTCATAGGTGGGGGGAGTAGTGGTAGGGGTGGGGGGGCTGTGGGTGAGGAGGGACTGCTGGGCTCCCCTGG
Source organism: Pelobates cultripes (assembly GCA_933207985.1). Classification (NCBI taxonomy): domain Eukaryota; kingdom Metazoa; phylum Chordata; class Amphibia; order Anura; family Pelobatidae; genus Pelobates; species Pelobates cultripes. Next base: position 20,434,527 of record OW240916.1, read on the forward strand.
TAGGGGAAAGGGGGCCTCCTTGGGCTCTGGGGCTAGGCTGGTGCGGGTAGGGTCGGGTAGGCCTGGTTTAGGGGTTGGGGGGGCCGGTCTAGTTGAGGGGGGTCTAGGTCCCCTTAGTCTGGGAGCCAGTTCAGGTGGGGGGTCGGGCTCTAGCCGGAGGGGTGAGCGTTTGGGGGTGCAGGGTAGTAGGGGGGGGGGTCCGGTTCAGGGTCCTATAGTGGTAGTCCCTCTCCGGTTCGGGAAGTAGAGCCACGGGGAGGAGGGGGAGGAGGGGGAGGTCCCGGCAGCGCCGCTCCAGGTCAGGGAGCTCGGGAGAGAGCGGGTCTAGCGTTCCCAGGGGTGGTCGGCGGGGACGTATGCCCGGGGAAGACAGGAGGAGCCGTAGCCCTAGGGGCTCCCGCGCGCGGCGCGTGCAGGGGGCACAGCGGGAGGCTTTGGCAATGGGCAGGCGCTCCCAGGGTCGGGACGGGGGGGATGCGAATACTCAGTGCACCCTACCCAGGACTTCTTCTCCTCTTTCCAGGTCACGGAGCTGTTCCATATCGGCACGGGCAAGGCACCGGTTTGGCTCCCCGGTTGGCGAGGTATCGGCGGGAGTCGCTCTCCCTGGACATCGGGCAGTCGACGACGCAGCCCCTGCCGCGTCAGTTGCAGGGGGCTTGGCCGGTGAGTCTTGTGGGTCACTACACTCCAGTTCCTTAGTTAGCACACTGCAAGCACTGCTCCACTCGCTGGGGGCGGGGGGTGACACGGGGGGTGGCGCTGGTCGGGTTTGGGCCCCGGGGACGGAGGTCCCTGGTCCTAGTGGGGTTTCCGTGGGGCTTAGTTCGGGCGGGGACGTGGGGGTGGCGCCCGAGGCGATGGTGGCCGGGGGTGACAAGGCGGAACTGGCCGGGGGTATTCCGGATGCAGCCAGGCAGCACGCATACGTCTCGTTTGCGGGCCCCCTGGGGGTTCATCTGAAACAGGACGTGGAAGAGAAGCTCTGGAAAGGTGAGTTCTGCGAGATCTTCTCCCTGCTCCCCTTGGAGGACTTTATTGACCTCAAGGAGGAGGATAAAAAGGATGAAAAGAAGGAGGAGGAGGAGAAGAGGAAGCGGTATCGCAAGATTCCGAAATCCTTTGGCAACTGGTTACGGGCGTTTTGCGTGCTAGCCAGCGTGCTCGGGGAAAAATCGCCGGGATTATGCTCGTCCCTGTTCTGCTACCTGGACGGCATTTGGGAAGCATATCGCACCTATGGGGGGCTGGCATGGTGGCGATACGATGAACAGTTTAGGCAGCGACTGGCGGCTAACCCGGGGATGAGGTGGGATCAGATGGATCTGCCCCTCTGGATGAAGCTAATGATGGCCCAGAAGGCGCAGCCCTTTCCAAACTCGGCCGGCGCGAAGGGGCAGTCCGCCTCGTCGGCCGCTTTGCAAAAGGGCTTCTGCTGGCTCTACAATGAGGGCCAGTGCAAATGGGGAAACGCGTGTCGATTTAAGCATGAGTGCTCCGGTTGCGGGGGTGCTCATGGGCTCAATCGCTGTTTCAAAAAAGGGAAGGCGGGAACAGCCGGAGCGGCTGCCGGGGCCGGAGGGAATGCTTCCCCTGCCCCGGGGCTTCACGCCGGTGAGGCTAGACGCGATGGAGCCGTGGCTAAGCCGCTACGGTAACAGGACTGATGCCTCGGTACTTAGGGAAGGCTTCGGGCGGGGTTTCTTTATTCCCTTCCGGGAGCGGGGGGGTTCGGGGGGGTTGCGCAACCTGAAGTCGGTGGCGGATTTCCCGGGGTGGTACGGGAGAAACTAGACAAGGAGGTTGCGCTGGGGCGGATGGCGGGCCCGTTTGCGGTGCCCCCATTGGAGGACCTACGGGTTTCCCCTCTTGGGGTGGTGCCAAAGAAGGAGCCGGGGAAATTCCGGCTCATTCACCACCTCTCCTACCCAAAAGGGGAGTCGGTGAATGACGGTATTGATAAGGACCTATGCTCGGTCTCGTATGCATCATTCGACCGGGCGGTCGAGCTGGTTAAACGGGCCGGGCATGGGGCACTTATGGCAAAAGTGGATATTGAGGCGGCGTTTCGGCTGCTGCCAGTCCACCCGGACTGCCACCACCTGTTGGGATGTTTTTTCGAGGGAAAATATTTCGTGGACTTGTGCCTCCCTATGGGCTGTTCTATTTCATGCTCCTATTTCGAGAAATTTAGTACTTTTCTCGAATGGGTGGTGCGGGTCGAGGCGGGGAACCGTTCGGTGGTGCACTACCTGGACGATTTCTTTTGCGTGGGGCCGGCTGCCTCCTCGGCATGCCAGCAACTGCTTAGGACCGTGGAATGGGTGGCGGGCCACTTTGGGGTGCCGCTGGCAGCGGATAAGACGGAGGGCCCGACGACGTGCCTTAGTTTCTTGGGGTTAGAAATAGATTCTATCTTGGGTGAATGCCGACTGCCTCGGGACAAGTTGGAGGGGCTCAAGGGGGCGGTAGCTGCGGTGACCGTTGCGCGCAAAGTTACGCTGCGGCAACTGCAGTCGCTAATAGGGATGCTGAACTTTGCATGCCGTGTAATTCCTATGGGGAGGGTTTTCAGCCGCAGCCTGGCGGCTGCTACGGCAGGAGTTCGATCCCCGCATCATTTCATACGGGTGTCAGCAACCATGAGGGCTGATTTGGGCGTGTGGGATGCCTTCCTGCAGGATTTCAACGGGACGGTGTTTTTCAGGCGGGCGGGTAAGTCGGCGGCGGAGTTGGAGCTCTTCACGGATGCTTCGGGTAGTGTGGGCTTCGGGGCCTACTTTGGCGGGAGATGGTGCGCGGAGCGGTGGCCGGAGGCATGGGGGTCTAGCCCAGTCATGCGCAACCTGGCTTTTCTGGAATTATTCCCGTTGGTCGTTGCAATGGCACTATGGGGCGAGGGGCTCCGGGACCAGAAAGTGGTCTTTTTCTCGGACAACATGGCGGTGGTGCATGCGGTGAATAATCAATCGGCTGCCTCTAAGCCGGTGGTTAGGTTGCTGCGGCGCTTTGTGTTGATGTGTATGTCACGGAATGTTGTGTTTCGCGCGCGTCATGTCCCTGGGTACCTGAATGAGGTGGCTGACGCTCTGTCTCGTTTTCAGTGGTCCCGATTTTGGTCGATGGCGCCAGGAGCATTGAAGGAAGGGGAGGCTTGCCCGGACGAGATATGGCAGCTGGGAGCGTCCTGCTTGGGGGACTTGTGAAGGCTTCACTGGCACCGGCCACATGGGCCTCCTACAGTAAGGTCTGGGACTCTTGGGAACGATCATTAGACGGGTTGGAGCATGGCTTACGTGGGGATGCGCTGCGGGACGCTTTTCTATGGTACACCTGCCAATTGCTGGCAAAGGGGGCGTCCCCGGCAGTGGTCGACAGGTCCATGGCGGCAATGGCGTTCTGGTTCCGATGGCGCGGGTCGGAGGATCTGACTAAGACCTTCCTAGTACGGCAGGCGCTGAAGGGTTATCGAAAGGGCCGCAGGACCTGTGACTCTAGGCGCCCGGTGTCGGTACGGGTATTGGGGGATCTGGTGGGTCGGTTGCCGGAAATTTGTTTCAACGGGTTTGAGGTCTCTCTGTTCAGAGCGGCTTTTCTCTTGGCATTTTTCGGGGCGTTCCGCGTGGGGGAGCTGGTGAGTGCCAGTAGGGTGGTGCCCGGGGGTCTGCAGGCCTCAGGGGTTCGTGTTTTGGAGGGTAAGGTGGTTGTGCATCTGGGTAGTTCTAAGACGGACGTCCGTGGCGTGGGTAGGGACGTTACGCTATGGGCTCTGCCGGGCGCAGCATTGTGCCCGGTGGCTGCAGTGGCGGAGTACATGGCTCGGAGGCCGGCGGTGGGGGGTTCCTTCTTGGTACATGCGGATGGTTCTTCCCTGTCCCGGTTTCAGTTTACAAAGGTTTTTCGGGCCGGGCTAGGTAAGTTGGGGCTTCCGGCCGGACGTTTTGGTACTCACTCCTTTCGCATTGGGGCGGCCACGGAGGCCGCACGGTTGGGATTAGGAGATGAGGTCGTGAAGCGCATAGGGAGATGGGAGTCGGTGCGGTTCCGCTCATATGTGCGGTTGGGCTTATTGGAATAATAAAAAAAAATAAAAAAAAGGTACATGTCTGGGTAGGTATATGTTTATATATATGTATATGTATAGATATGGTGCGGGGGCGGACATGGACGGAGGAGTCCTCTTTTGCCTTTCCCTCATGCTTGTTTTCTTCTTCTCCCCAGGACGGGTTGCTTGGATTGTGGGACATTCTTTTGTCTTCTGGGCCGAGAGGAGGGCCGCAGCTCGAATGCAGGGCCAGCAGCTGGGCTTTCCGAAGGACCAGTTGACAGTCCGATGGTTTGGGTACAGGGGATTTTGCTGGGGGGAGGTTTGTGGGGCAATGTTTAGGATGGTGGTGGGCGGGAGGACACCGGACATGGTGGTCCTTCATGCTGGGGGTAACGACTTGGGCCTCACGCCACAACGTCGGTTGGTAAAGCGGATGAAGCAGGACATCAACAAATTGAGGGACCTGCTTCCGGGGGTTATGTTAGTGTGGTCGGAGATTGTCCCAAGGCGTCGATGGCGGCACGCGCGGGATCCGGTGGCGATTGATCACTGCAGGAAAAAGGTGAACAGCTTAATGGCGAGCTTTGTTAGGAAGATGGGAGGTGTGGTGGTACGGCACAGCGAGTTGGAGGAGGGGTTGCCGGGGTACTACCGCTCGGACGGGGTTCACCTTTCGGAGGTGGGTTGGGATCTGCTCAACTTGGGTTGGCAGGTTGGTATGCAGCGGGCGCTGTTTCTTCGGGGTGGCGGAGCTCAGACGGCTTAAGGGGTCAAGGTCTGAGCTTATGGCGGGACGGGGAGCTGAAGGAGAGGAAATAGGCTCCCCAGGATGAACGTAATGGAAGACAAACAAGTGGTGGTCATTGGTGGTTGATAGGTTTCGAGTCCTGTCGGTGGCTCAGAACCTGGTGGGGTAGGGGTATCCGGGTATACCCCTGCCGTGGTTAATGGATGGTTGGCACTTTACATCGATTGGAATAATGTTGATGTATGTTATATATATATGTTTATTTATATGGGGTCATTGCCCTTTATATGTTAATGGAAGGAATAGGATGCGAGGGCGGAGTATGGGGGGCAATGACCCATGTTTACTTGTTAAGTTATTATTATTATTATTATTGTTATTATTATTGTTTGCTAAATAAAGCTGTGGACATATTTCCCCATATCCTATAGTATGTGCGTTATTGGGTTGGGTTATGAGGTGGTTGTCCTGGATTCCGACTGCCCAAAATGGCGGCTATACACCTGTCATGTAGCCCCATGTAGCCAAGCGCAGCTAAGCGGAAAAAGGCCTTGACAGGGGTTAGGAGGCGGGCCTAGGAGGAAGTAAGCAAGGGAGTGGAGTTATGGGTAAGTGGGTTTGGTTATTTAAATGGGCAGCCATTTTAGTTAATTCATTCTAACTTCCTACCTGGTTAAGTTTGTCCCACCCACCCTCCCTGTTTTGTTATGTGTGGTTTTGTCCCGTTTTTTCACAGCGGCGGGACGGGGAGCTGAAGGAGAGGAAATAGGCTCCCCAGGATGAACGTAATGGAAGACAAACAAGTGGTGGTCATTGGTGGTTGATAGGTTTCGAGTCCTGTCGGTGGCTCAGAACCTGGTGGGGTAGGGGTATCCGGGTATACCCCTGCCGTGGTTAATGGATGGTTGGCACTTTACATCGATTGGAATAATGTTGATGTATGTTATATATATATGTTTATTTATATGGGGGTCATTGCCCTTTATATGTTAATGGAAGGAATAGGATGCGAGGGCGGAGTATGGGGGGCAATGACCCATGTTTACTTGTTAAGTTATTATTATTATTATTATTGTTATTATTATTGTTTGCTAAATAAAGCTGTGGACATATTTCCCCATATCCTCTAGTATGTGCGTTATTGGGTTGGGTTATGGGGTGGTTGTCCTGGATTCCGACTGCCCAAAATGGCGACTATACACCTGTCATGTATCCAACGCCGATGTCCCTCGGCGCTGGGTCAGGCTCCGCCTACACTCCTCCCCCGCCAACGTCAGCCAGTGGGGGAGACCTATTGCTCATGCGCGGTCGGCAGCGGGGATGACCTAATGCGCACGCACGCACATTAATCCTCCCCATAGGAAAGCATTGAATAATGCTTTCAGTGCTTTCCTATGGGGATTTTGGCGACGCTGGAGGTCCTCACATAGTGTGAGGGCGTCCAGCGACACTATAGCACACAAAATGTGTGCCATAAACCCGGAAGTGCCCTATAGTGGCTGTCTACTAGACAGCCATTAGAGGAGGACTTAACCCTGCAAGGTAATTATTGCAGTTTATGAAAACTACAATAATTACACTTACAGGGTTAAGGGTAGTGGGAGTTGGCACCCAGACCACTCCAATGGGCAGAAGTGGTCTGGGTGCCTGGAGTGTCCCTTTAATTTCAACTTTAAAGCCAACATAGCCAAACTTGAACATTTTTCCAAGCCAGCCAGTAAGGCTTTCAGTTTTGCTACTGTGACCATGAATTTGAAATTCACTTTGACTTTCTGACAATTCTCACTTTAGTGAAATAAATTGCTAGGGTTTACTAGTAGGAAAATGGGGTAAGATTTGCAGCAGACAGCATTTTTCAAACCCTTAATAAATCAGAATGCGTGGATTTCCCAACTCATCTACATGTGGGATATTGACATGACATGGGGGAGGTTTAACAAGGGCCTTTTATAGCATGAACTAGCTCCAAAACTTTGTGATTCAAAAGACTGCAATTCAGATGGATTTATCCTTTCTAAAATTATCACCTAAATTAATCTAACTTGCACGGGGGTCTAGAACTGGTAATTTGAATTTAAAAAACATTAAATGTAATCTGAATTAAATGTAATCTCTGATCACAGTTAAAAAGCTACACATGCTTTGGAATCCAAAGTTGGTATTGGGGAGGGGCGCAGGGGGCTTAGTGAAAATGACATTATAGCTAATTGGCTACAAGAAGCTGAATGTCCCATTAACTCTGACAGGCATGTTATTATAAATGGGTTTTATGTGGAATATCTTCAACAGGCAGCGATGGCAACTTAACCTCTTCTCTACGGTTTACAGTCGCGCAATGTTCTGCAGGCACTCCAGGATCTAAAAAGTTAAAGATGGCAGCTGCATTATATTTTTAAATTTTCTTTTTTTCAAGGGACATAAAAATATGAGACTTCCAAAGTTCCGGACAGAAGACGCAATTCTATATTTTACATTTTTAAAATTTTTTTTTTTTTTACTAAGAGTAGTATCCATTTTATAAAAGCGTAGGCTCAGGGGAGCCAGTAAATGTATCTAAAGCAATTTACTTATTCACATCTGCTGTGAGTTACATCTGGAAAACAGGCTTTGGTTGTACACCACATTCCACAAAGGCCTCTGGGAGATAAAATAGCCAATTAAAGACAAGCATGCTGAGGTGCCTATGTGTGTTCAGTCCTGGCACACGCATCATGAATATCCTTATTACTATGTCTCTGTTCCATTTCGCACCTAAGTTACCAGAGAAACAAGAGGGATTTTTTTCTTTCAATATTCAATGTGAAAACTATTGGCCTTTTCATTTCCCCCCAGAATGCTCTGGGGTTTGCAAACCCCTGATAATTTGCTGCTAAACTTGATATCTGTCTGATCCACGTTTATACAGCCAGGGCTTTGTTTAATTGAAAATCTAAGCAGGGATTTTCTTGTTTTCACAGCGTACCCGAAGCCTTCAAGAAAAGTTTTCTTCACCCCACTAGCGCAGCATCTTTTTTCACGTCCTGACAGTTTTATGAGTATTGGTTTAGAGCGTGAGGGGAGAGGCCCTCTGTTTCTTTTGTTCTGTACCTTTCAGCCTGCCGTAGACTGAAAACCTAGGCTTTTTAATTAGAGCCCGCAAGCTTTTTACTCCTGTCCAGGGTTCCCAAGGCACCGTGCAATACACTGGTCTTTTTGCAGCTTAATGGCTTTCTCAGACTATGAACGATGTGGCTTTTAGGTCAAACATTTAGCTGGCCAGTGGCCATCTCCGCGATTTTACGGGCTCCCAGACATCTGTTGTTTTATGTTTATACTTTCCAATTAGACTGTTTCCGTGAATGTTTGAGAAGGGTCGGGACTCAGAACTGCACCAGCAGGTCCGCGGATCTGTTAGAATGTTTACGTTCTGGTTTAAAGTCAAGAGTTCATAACTCGTAAATGTCGCATGGAGCAAGGTATTACCAAATTACCACTCTGACATTCCGAGGTTATAAATATGAATCTTTAGAAAAGCAGGAATCAGCGATAGATCTGAGAATTGGAGAAGCCCCATGTTTGGAGGTGAGTCAGAAGTCCCTGTTGCTTGTACGTCCTGCCATTCATCTGTTTCCATGATGGTACTAAAAGGTACTCTGGTTATCCATAACCTTGCCACACCACATGTTTAAAGACAATATTTCTGTAATACCAAGTTTGGCCATCACTCAACAAATAATGAGATCTGTCCTACAGAAACATGGACATGGACATCCGGGACAACCGGACATCTGGGTTTTAGTGCTCCCCATCTCTACACCTTCACCCCTGTAATGTTATCAAAGACTTGGACTATTTCAGAGTTCCCTTTTGAATTCTTTGTAGTATTTTTTGCAGCTGTCTGTTTATAAGTTGTTGACCAAGATTAATTTCCAGTGTTGTGCCTTCTATGGCCTTCTGGTATGTCAACATTCCAATGTCCTGTATAGGAGGCCATCTTAAAAACAAATATTTTTTTCTTACTATTTTTCTTTTATCTGTTGTGTCAATATATTCTACAACAAATCTGTGCTTTTTATACCACTGTCCAGGAATTATCTGTTTCATTTTTGAGGGTATGCCTCTTTCAGGTATATTATATGAAAGGCTACTGGTTAATAAGACATATTGCTACATTTCACAACATTGGGCAACTAAAAGACTAAATAATACCTAAAATAGTGAAGCACTTGATATGGCAGGACAATGCCTCTCCAGCTGTGTGTTCCATTTAGTGGTACCAGGGAATCATCTCCAACAAATACAGGTACCAGTGTCTCATTAGACAGAGTGTTTTTAGGGTATTCAGCCCATGTTCAGTGTTTCACAAGCCCTGTTTGCATGGTCAACCATATTCTGGTGGCCTCATTCTTTTTCAGCAGGTGTCTCGCCATATGTCATAACTACAACCACCCACTTGGGCCTCCACTGCTGTCCCCATGCTATCCCAAATCACTATCTCTTAGTATTGGGAGGTATGGGGTAATCTTTTGTGACCACTACGATCAGTGCAAACTATGACCAGGGCACTTGCAGTATCACCTATGTAAACCTTACCACTGAGCTACAAAAGGGACATTTCTCAGTACCACGCCTTTTAGAATAAATCCACACAGAAAGGGCAGTATAATATACTTCAATTTGGAGCATTAAAGGATAACAGTGATATAGAAAGAGAAGAGAGTAGTAAATACCTGGAACCGCCTTCCAGTGGAAGCAGTAATGCTAACACAGTAAAGGAAATGAGAAATATCTGTGATGTATGTAAAGTAAATGGAATTAAATGTGTAAAATCATTTTATTATAAAAGGCAGAGTGGAGAGGACGGTTCTGATCCATCAGCACAACCTATAGCCCTATTATTTTACGCCATAACACATTAACTTGTGTAGCTATATTTAAATAGCTAATGCAAGAAAAGAAAACATGGACATAAGTAATAAGCATTAAATGCTCCTTTATCTGTCTCTAATTGTGCTGTTAGGATTCAACATCTTCTATAATTATTTTCAAAGCAAAGCCAGTATTCTCTTCCCCCACCCTGGGAATCTAACTGGGAACCGATTTCAGACACCCTAGCTTAATGGATGATGTATCAAACCAACTCTATCGATTTTCTTGTTCTACAAGTCAAGGTGTAAGATGGAAGCCTGCTTTTGTGGTCAAAGGTCCATTTTCATATGACCTCCTTGTTACTGCCGCTAAAATACAGGCCAGTTTGCAGGTCGGAGGTGCCTTCGTTTTCTGGCACTTGGCTGCCTCCTTATTAGCTTTCTTCAAGCAACCACATGCCGGAGATTGGCAGAGTGTGATCCCCAAGCAATGAGTGTAATTAAGGTGCATTATCTTGGATGTTGGAACATGCCTACTGCAAGGGAATGATAATCTGAGAGGTCTTCCTGGGAGCAGCATTACTCAACTGATGGAATATTTAAAGTTAGCATTGCCAGTTAGATCCAATCAATATGATTTATTGAATCTGCCGGCACAAGGCACAGACTGCGCGGACGCATACCATATGTTCGTAAAACCTTTTCAGAGAAAAAAAACAGAGCCCATCAGCACTGAAAGAATTGTTAATAAAATATAGTAATTACCGTTGTTTATTAAAAACATTGAGCTATTCGGTGGGATTCTAGGCAAGGTCTGCAAAACATACAAAAAAATTTATGAAAATAGTAAATTGTAATTGTTTATTGACATGTATGTAATTTGCTGAGAAATACTACTTCCACTATGTTCATCTATCCTCCCCGGCTGTTTTAGCAGTTTTACCTATACGTTCCATTATTCACTAAGGCCAAGATGGTTCCCAACTCCTTGGCTTCTACAAGGCATGCCAACAGTGTAACTTCCATAAATCTTCATGCGGCAGGTGGTGGCACGTCTATTAAACTATAAAAACTGTTGTGATTATACCTGCATATTCTCCTCCCTTTACAGTTTTTAGAAATACCTGACTCGGATAAAATAAGGGTATGCACTTACAGAATATGATTATACATTGCATAAACCTGCCATAACCCCAATGTACCCCATAAAGAAGGAACTGCCAAAAGTGGGGTACATTGCCATTGTGGCAAGCTTACGGAATGTATGATCATATAGTGTAAGTAAATATTCATATGGAGATCAAATACCTCCCTTATAGTTATATTAAAAAATATAAAAATCATGTATTTATTTATTTATTTTAACAATTTCAAATGATCAAAATTTGAGAACATGCATCCTCCTAAATCAGTGTCTTATAATTCTTCAGAATCCAATACTTTGTGCTGCAGTGGTTATGGTGCTCAGAGTTTTCCTTGCAGGGGCTTTGATTTGAAAGATATGCTGGGTTGGATAATTGTTAGGATTTATTGATTTTGGATTTCAAACATGGACGTTCTGTGGGCTTTGTTCAATAAACCTAAAGTCATGGCACATTGTCAAAGGAAACCCTTATATTAAGCCACTGAAGTGGACCCTAAACAGGGCTGGCGCTACCATAAGGCGGCCCAGGAGGTCGCCTTAGGGCACACTGGCCCTGGGGGCGCAATGTCAGGCTGACTGGCAGGATTACCGTTGCCGAGCGCAGCCCAGGTATTACCTTCCGCGGAGCCCAGCCTTCTACCGCCGCCTAGCCTCCTACACTGGTGCCTGCATCAGGCTGTGTGGTGGGGGTATGAATTACATTATATACCTGCTCCCTGTGTACCACACAGCGTGGCTGGTGCCCAGTGATGGGACTGGGCTGCAAGACAGGACTCCACAGAGCCGTACAACATGCACCCCAGGGACCAGATTGGAACAGATGTACAGTTGCAAGAAAAAGTATGTGAACCCTTTGGATTGATATGGATTTCTGCACAAATTGGTCATAAAATGTGATCTGATCATCATCTAAGTCACAACAATAGACAATCACAGTCTGCTTAAACTAATAACACACAAAGAATGAAATGTTGCCATGTTTTTATTGAACACGCCATGTAAACATTCACAGTGCAGGTGGAAAAAGTATGTGAACTCTTGGATTTAATAACTGGTTGAACCTCCTTTGGCACCAATAACTTCAACCAAACATTAGGTTCCCCCCTAATTAGTATTTTAGGGCCCCCACCCACCACTCAGGGGTGGGGGCCAGGGGGGAGGACATTAGGTCCCCCTCATTCTAATTTAGGGCCCCCACCCGAGCCCCCCACCCCACCCCACTGCTCAGTGGTGGGGGTCAGGGGGGGGGGAATAGGTCCCCCCCATTATTTTACTTTAGGGCCCCCACTCGCCGCCCAGGGGTGGGGGCCAGGGGGGAGGACAATAGGTGCCCCCCCCATTATTTTACTTTAGGGCCCCCACCCGCTGCTCAGGTGTGGGGGCCAGGGAGGGGCAATAGGTCCCCCCCATTATTTTACTTTAGGACCCCCACCCGCCGCTCAGGGTGGGGGCCGAAGGGGGCAATAGGCCGTGGGTGGGGGCTCGGGAGGGTGGACCCATTTTAACAAAATATTTTTTTAACAGTGAGCAGCCACTGGCCGCTCACTGTTTAATAGACATGGCACAATCTACTAATACTAAGTCATTTTTGGTAGATAACTCCATAATACCGTGGGAATTAGGGAGTTATCTACCAAGCGGCTGAAAGAGAAATTCCGAAATTCCGAAGTGCCGGAGTGTCGAAGTGCCGAAGTTCCGAAGGTCCGAAGGTCCGAAATTACCGAATTTCCGAAGTGTTGAAGTGCCGAAGTGCCAAAGTTTCGAAGTGCCAAAGTGCCGAAGTTCCGAAGTGTCGAAGTGCCGAATTGCCGAAGTCCCAATTTTCGGAATGCCGAACCGAATCGAAATTTTTTCCCATGCACATGCCTAGTTTCTGTATGCTTATATGTCTCTGTATGTATGTGTCTGTATGACGGTATGTCTCTGTGCATGCATGCATGTCTCTGTATGTGTGTATGTCTCTATATGCATGTATGTGTCTGTATGCCTGTATGCCCAAGCAGATACACACACTGACCCATGCACACACACTGACCCATGCAGACACACACACACAGATCCATGCAGACATGCACACACAGAGACCAAAGCAGACACACACTGACCCAAGCAGACACACACTGATCCAGACACACACACACGCTGATTCAGACTCAAGCAGACACACATATTGATCCAGACACACACACAGACCCAAGCAGACATGCACACACAGAGCCTGAAGCAGACATACACACTGACACAAGCAGACACACACTGACCCATGCACACACACTGATCCAGACTTAAGCAGACACACATACTGATCCAGACACACACACACACACAATGATCCAGACACATACACACACACACACACAGACAGATGCAAGCAGATACACACACACACTGACCCATGCACACACACAGACCCAAGCAGACACATACACTGATCTAGACACACACACACACACTGACCCAAGCAGACACACACACTGATCCAGATGGACACACACTGATCCAGACAAACACACACACACACACTGATCCAGACAGACAGACACACAGACCACTGATCCAGACACACACACACTGATCCACACAGACACACACACACACACTGACCCAAGCAGATACACACATACTGACTGAAACAAGCTGACACACACACACCATGAAGTCTTCTTTTCATGATTGCTCTCCGTGGGTCCCAGTCCAGACCTGGTTGAGTTCACGCTCTCTTAGCTCCACCTCCGTGATCCTCCCGCCCACTTGACCCCGAGTACAGGTGAAGGGGTGGGAGCGATCGTGTGATGTGCCCGTGCGCTGCCGGGATATGAGGTATGTAGGGGGAGCGGCTCTCAGTGCTCTTTGTGTGCTGAGGCTGATGGCACCGAGCGCTAGCTCTGGCACGCAATACAGAATGTGTCCCACATAGAGGGGAGCAGCCCAAACCAGCAGTAAAGGAGCGCCCTAGACGGCCGCCAGATCGGCCTATAGGACACGCTGGCCCTGCATGTATGTCTCTGTATGTATGTATGTCTCTGTATGCCTGCATGTCTCTGTATGCATGTGTGTCTGTATGTATGTGTATATGTCTCTGCCTGTATGTCTCTACGTGACTGTGTTTGTATGTCTGTGTGTCTCTATGTTTCTGCCTGTGTGTCTGTATGCCTCTGACTGTATGTCTCTGTGTCTGTATGTCTCTGTATGATTATTTCTGTGTTTGTATGACAGTGTACCTGTTTGACTTTGACACAATGCTTGTGTGCCTGTTGCTTGGGAGGAAAGACAGACAAAGGGATCTGGAGGGGAGGGAAACACAAAACGAACTAAGGGGAAAACGAGCAAAACAGAGGGGCTGTGGTAGAGAAGGAGACAACAAAATGAATCTGCACCTGTATAGCTAAAAATCCTTGCACCAACCCTGGCCTTAAATATAACCGGGCAGGAGAATATTCCAAATTGGGTAATCTTCCCTAAAATAAATAATTGGTTTTTTTTCAAGTATCTGCTATTCCCAACTGAGGAACTAATCCCAAACATGAATGGGTCAGTTCAGAATCTGCAGGAGCAGTACATGCTCCCTTCATGTTTACTACGTATAAAAAAAAATAATTCTCAATATCAGGTCATATTTTTCATATCCGGCAATAACGACTTTTTCTTAATGGCTCACTTATGCTTTCATTGAATGTAGCTGTTCCGCAGCCTCAAGGAATTGATGGGAAATCATATATTAAATGGCTGCAGTAATATTGTTAACATCACATTTCAGCAGCTCATAAAATCTCCTGCTCTATAATCACGGATAATGTTAAAATGATGAGCGTTATACGGGTACCAGGTGGAACGATAGAACACGGAGTGTTGGGGGGCGGGGGAGTACTAAGCAGATGACCTATATACACAGGCTTTTCAAGTTATGCAAACCGTAAAATGTAACATTCTAAAGAGAAGTTGGTAATGAACAGCAAGCGGTTCGATAAAAGAAAAAGCTGACTTCATGCAGAAGCATTGCAGAGCTTGCCTCAATGACATTACGTTTGTGCGCAGAGCAGGGCGCTGTAAACCGGGAGGGTCTGGGAAATAACAGGAACTATCAGAAAGATTTATAGATTAGACATGGACATGGAAACAATGTATAGGGCTTTTATCTCAAATATGGAAAAAAAAAAGACATGGAATTTATTAAGTCAAAGCACGTTCGATTTAATCTTTTGTTACTTTCGTTTTATGCATTAATTGATTTGCCTTTTGAAGTTGAACGTTGAGATCTATTCTGTAAACGGTTGAGGTTTATTAATAAACTAGGAACTGTCGGGATCTGAGAAGGGCGATTGCAAGTTTAAGCCCTGACAGCCAAATTAAGAAAAATAATCTGCTGTTTGATTAGTTTGGCCTGAATGCAATGACTTTCGAGCATGTAGGTCCATTCTTTCACAGGTACGTGTTTTAATAACAGTAAGTGAGGAGACTTTTCCCTTTCAAGGAGAGATGGCTCCTAAAAATCTACGCTATCCACAATACAGGGCTGTGATCAAAATATAAAGCCTATTTGGAACTTTCTAAGAAGAACTGCCGGAACTGGTGCAGGACTCGGGAGATGAGCAAAGGTCTTAAATGCATAGAACATAAAGATGGCAACGAGCGTAAAACTCGGCTACAACAATTCTGCCTTTGGTGAATAACCCTGGGGGTAGTGAATTGAGAAAAATTAATGGGGATTTTAAATTTAGCTCTAAAATAGATGCACTGTCTGGTGTTTTCAGTTTATTTGTCATAAAAAGATTCACTTTGAATTCCTGACAATGGACAGGATCAACAGTGACTGTAGCTGAGTTTGTCAGTGGGCCCCAGGTAAGTTGTAAAAACTGTTCCTAAATTGGGTCGGCAATGGTTATGGTCAGTGGTGTAACCGGCCCCTGGTGCAAGAAAATGTCTTGACCTTCCATTAGCCAAAAAGTCAAGGTGGCTAAAAGGTAGATCCTCAACTGTTGTACAACACCCATGATTCTTTGCCAGTTGGGGATCGACCATTTGCCCATCAGTGCAGGGTTGTATTTCTAAGCACTGGTTTTGTATTTAAGAATGTTTTTGTATGGAGTACCTGTGTGTGTGAAAGTAGTGGTGTATTTGTGTGTAGTGAATGCAGTTATGTGTTTGTATTTACTACTGCCATATGACTGTAGTTGTGTATTTCTGCATAGTGTTTCAATGGAGGTTGTGTTTGTATGTAGTTCGGGTGTTTGAATGCTGGGTGGCATTTTATATAGTTTCTTTGAAAGGGGGGCAGGGATAGTGCACCTAGAACATTTCATTGAGCTGAAGTGGTCTGGGTGCCTATAGTGTCCCTCTAAACCATCCGATGTGCACCCCCAGCTTGAGGGCCAAGGGCCTCGTGACACATGGAACCCCCAGGACCCAGTGGCACTCACAACCTCTGCGACCCCGGGTGTTTCGCCACTGGTTACAGTGCCTGGAGTGTTTCTTTAAACCTTAGCATTCTCTCAATACACCTAGGACACATTGCAATTCCTTCCTGTTTTGCACAGCGCTTGAGTGTCATCTGCCTACAATTTGGATTTGTTAACTGTACGCATATAGTTTTAAAAACCCTTAGATAACACCCAGAGATAGATAAATACAGCTGATTTAAGTTATACTTCACACTGTATGAGTCAACCATAATCCCGAGCTATCTGCGGCTCCCGATTCCTTGTTGCCATAGAAATCGACTGTTTTTAAAACATCTGGCAGGAATCCTGGTGTACCAGGCAAGTACCAGCATAATGCTTACATTTATTAATTCTTCTTCAAAGCACAATGAAAAAAAAAAACCTTTTAAAAAAACAACAAGCATGGAACAAAACCTCATTAAATACTAATGACTTTAAATCGTGTAAAAATCGCCTCAATAATTTATGTCCGAGATGAGCTCAGTGCATTCTTTGTGTCCTCCTTTCACTCGGAGCCGGGCGGCCACCAGACTACATGTTGCTTTTGGCATTTTCTGTCCTGAAGATTAAAAAGGCTAAAAAGCAAAATAATCTGAAACACAAGACGACAATTTATTGTAGCTCTATAAACTTTATCCAACTATCATGATTTAAAGGCGCCCAGATGAAACGAGAAATAAAATCTATCTCGATTTTTACATCTCACATCAACTGTGGTTGTCTATGTTAACAGACAATAAAATCAAAACTAAAGAACTTTAATCAGAACCTTATTTTTACCCAATAATTAGTTACTGGCTCTTCCTTTCATCATTGTTTTTCAAATTAAATGAATAAAGGGTCTTTTCTGAAGTATTGGCCTTGATTTAAAAAAATGAGGTTATGGCCAATTATTACGGATGTCTCAGATAATACCGGGTTTATAATCAATCACTTGTGGTATTATCTTTAAACAATTTTTTTCTGTCCAGAAACATATGTTTCTAGATATTCTAGACCATCAATGGACACAGTTTGCTAGTGAAACCCCCAAGTAAAATAGAGAAAAGAGGGGGCTGGGGATTGTCAGGCTTCTCTGCTTTTTGAGATCATTTTGTTGCATGTGTGCTAATATAAGAAACACTCCAGGCACCATAACTACTACAACATGATGTGGTGGTTATGGAGCCAATTGTGCTCTGTTATTCCTAAAGTAAGTAGTCAAATTGTTTTAGAACAATTTGAATTCTTCCCTGGTGTCCACCAGGCACAGATCCCCACTTCTATCATTTTCCATCTGAGAGCCATACGTTTTTGCTAGAAGCTTTCATTAGCTCTCCTGAGCTAAGACATGCCGTGCAGGTCTAACTCATTGGCTGAAATAATAAGCTAATCGCTCACAGCCAATGAACTAAGCCCTGTACTGAGGAGCTTAGCCCAGGCAGAGATCCTCCAACTCCAGGAGAGGCAGGGAGCAATGTCTCACACCAGCTACATACAGAACGTATGAATGTAGGGTTGCACTCCTGGCACCATAACCACTACAGCACACTGTAGTAGTTTTGGTGCTTGGAGTATTCCTTTAATTGATGGTGGCTGTAGTGGACCAACTTACTGTTGGTCTTCACCTTGTTGATGTGGCCTAGCCAGAATGATGCCATGACAACAGGTGTTTTTTCACTAACCAGATAGTTTCCCATGTTTACCTGAACTGGCTAGGACACATTCTGCACATTCAAAACCTTAACTGGTCATCAAAACTGCTGTTCCAGTGGAGCCACTGTAGTTCTTAAAAATCACAGTCGAGATTGTGTGATTATTATTATTGGTATGGTTAAAGTACCGACATATAAATGGAGTAACAAAAAGAAGTGGGAACAAGACAAGTTGGACATAAAGTAACAGAAGGCGGCGGGGGTTTAATTACCGTATATACTTGAGTATAAGTCGAGTTTTTCAGCACATTTTTTTGTGCTGAAAAACCCCCACTCGACTTATACTCGAGTCAATGTCTGTATTATGGCAACTTACATTACCATAATACAGACCAGGACCGCCAGGCTCATTACTTACCTTTCCTGCAGCTCCTGTCAGCTCCCTTCTCCTCCGGTCCGATCAGCTCCCCTGTGAGCTCCACTGTCAGCTCCACTGTAAATCTCGCGAGAGCCGCGGGGTCAGAGCGTTGACATGGAGTCACACCGCGAGACTTACAGTGGAGGAGAAGGGAGCAGACCGGCACGGAGGAGAAGGGAGCTGACAGGTAAGTTACAGCTCTCTGCCAGCCCCCCTCCTACACAGCCCATCCACTGGACCACCAGGGAATGAGAGCCCCCTTCCCTGGCCAGCTAACAAGCAGGGAGGGGGTGACGAACAAAATATAAATAAAAAATTCAATAATATTAAAATAAACAAATATTAATAATATAAATAAAATAATAATAATAATAATTAAAAATACTAATAAAAATGCTCACCCCCCACCAACACACTGCATTCATACACACACGCACACACACACTGCATTCATACACACATACTCACACATACTGCATTCATTATATACACACACTGTAAATAAATATTCAATTAATATAATTTTTTGGGGATATAATTTTATCTAGAAATTTACCAGTAGCTGCTGCATTTCCCACCCTAGGCTTATACTCGAGTCAATAAGTTTTCCCAGTTTTTTGGGGTAAAATTAGGTGTCTTGTCTTATATTCGGGTCGACTTATACTCGAGTATATACGGTATATGAGTTTACTCTCTAAAGGATCAAAAGCAGCAGACACTAGTGAACTCACTTTTGTGAGTGGAAGTGAACCCTCAGAGACTATCGGAGTGGCAAAACAGTGTTGTGAGACTGCTAGAAGTCTTTTTAGTAAATAATTACTCTATTACCTGAAAGTCGATCGATATTGAAGCGAATTATTTCAATGCTCTTTTAAGTGCAATATTTGACAGTTCTTCTCTTTCGAGTTTATTCACCAAACTCTGAACTATACTGAAATAAATTCCAAATAGAAAAATGAAGGCGATAAATAGTCAAGCTGTGATTATGATTGAGTTAGAGAACATGTCTCTAACAAACATGTCTATCTAAATTTTACCATTCAGATTCAGTTTACTGCCATTATTATTATATAACGCCAAGACATTATTTTTATGGAGCAATGTCAATATTTATTTTTCTTGGATGTCTTTTCTTGTTTTGAATTCCTTTAGTTTTCTCTCTAATGGAGAAACTAGAATTTACCAAGTTCTAATATTAAAACTCGCCACACTCAATTTTATATTTTTTTATGGTTTTATTCACTTGGTTACTAATGTGCTTTTATAAACTTTTCTATGGTTTCTCAATGAATATCGTAAGCTCAACATGCCCAAAGAAATGTAAAGAAGCACCATTATAACCTGAGTCCTTTCCTAGTCTGGGACAAGCTCACAGCCAAAGTGACAAAACCAGGACATTTACATTAAAAGCCAGAATTTTTAAATGCAAGTGTCTTCCTTTATTTTCTATTATTTGCAATTAATTGTTTTTACATATATTTGAAACCATTTTTTTTAGAGTAACTCGAGCGGATTAATACGTAAATTGATTCCTATAATGATTTTTTTTTCTGCAAAAAAACTCGCCCTCCCCCTTAAAAAAAGTACGCGCAACTTCATCAGAACTGCTGTTGCTATGAAAGGTGTATTTTTATAAGCACACCTTTGGTCTCTTTGCTATATTGCTTACAGAGTATTACATTTATTATCCCCCAAAGATGGACCACTTGAATCACTCATAGAAGGTCCCTTAAAATTTGTGTTGTTCTTCCGGTGGGCTTGACATAAATAAAATAATTTATTCACTAAACCAGAGACTGATATTTGGGCCTAAAATATTTAAAATCCTGGTGAATTCCCCACAAATATTCACAGTTTAGGAAACAAACCCCAAAATGTTGCATAAAAACTGGACCCACCAAATCTTTTTTTTTTTTTTTGCTACAGATCTGAATAAAATGACATCAACGTAAAGAGTATGAGGCCCAGTGGCGTCTCTAGGATTCATTTTTCGGGGGGGCACATGGAGGGCCAGTGACAAAAGTAGGGGGGCACATTTAACCCCGCCCTCGCCGCAGTTTGACCCCGCCCCTGTCACATGTTAAGCCACGCCCCGACACAATGTGTTTTGTTTTTTTAATAATACCTGGTGGAGGAATCATGATTTTCCACCAGGGATTATTAAAAAAACAAACACATTATCCTTGATACAGTGCCATAGTTGCCAACATTTGAAAAAAAATTTCCAAGGACATTTTGCAGCACAGCTATCAATTACTGTCTGGGTATAATATCCCTGGACAGTCAGTGCTCTCTGTATAATACAGGGTTGTGTGTATAATAAATTGGGACACTCAGTGCTCCCTGTATAGTGCTGCTCTCTGTATAATCCCAAGACAGAGAGCAGCACTATACAGGAAGCACTGACTATCCCGGGATATTTTATACACACAGATCTGTATTATACAGATAGCTGAGCATATACCCCAATCTCTAGACTACTAGTACCTGTCAACAGCAGCTCCCAGACGCGTGTAACAGGGCTAAAGTGTGCGGCAGCTCACACAGATTATTCAGCGGTAAAGTGCACTCGCTGGCAGAGCCAAACTGGGAATCCCTGGGAATCCAAAGCAGCCCTGGAAAAAAAAGTATGCCATTCCTACAAGTCAAAATATATATATATAGTACAGTAAGCACACAAGCTCACTGACATGCGCAAACAGGCTTACTGGCAGACAAAACTCTCTGACTCACACACAACCTTACTACAGACACTCACTTGTATAAACAGAAGGCTCACTACAAAGAAGTTCAGGGACACACACACAAGCTCACTAAAGACAAGCTCACTGACACACACATGCTCACTAAATAGAAGCTCACTGACACACACAAGCAGTACCATTTTAACAGAGTTAAGGGCCCCTGGGCAAAGCAATACACTGGGGCCCTTCCTACACAACAACTCACAGGAATTTTAATTATTGATAGACTGCGGAGTCCATACACACACACAGACTGAGGAGTCCATACACACACAGACTGCTGAGTCCACACACACACACAGACTGCTGAGTCCATACACATACACACACACACAGATTGCTGAGTCCATACACACACACACAGATTGCTGAGTCCATACACACACACACACACAGATTGCTGAGTCCATACACACACACACAGACTGCTGAGTCCATACACACACACACACACTCTGCTGAGTCCATACACACACACACAAACACACTCTGCTGAGTCCATACACACACACACACTCTGCTGAGTCCATACACAAACAGACTGCTGAGTCCATACACACACAGCGACTCTGCTGAGTCCGTACACACAGACTGCTGAGTCCGTACACACACAGACTGCTGAGTCCATACACACACACAGACTGCTGAGTCCATACACACACACATACTGCTGAGTCCATACACACACACACACACACTCTGCTGAGTCCATACACACACACTCTGCTGAGTCCATACACACACACAGACTCTGCTGAGTCCATACACAAACACAGACTCTGCTGAGTCCGTACACACACAGACTGCTGAGTCCATACACACACACACACTCTGCTGAGTCCATACACACAAACACACACACTCTGCTGAGTCCATACACACACACAGACTGCTAAGTCCATACACACACAAACACACAGACTCTGCTGAGTCCATACACACACACAGACTGCTGAGTCCATACACCCACAGACTGCTGAGTCCACACACACACACACACACAAAGACTGCGGAGTACACAAACACACAAAGACTGCTGAGTACACAAACACACACACTCTGCTGAGTCCACACACACAGACTGCTGAGTCCATACACACACACAGACTGCTGAGTCCATACACACACAGATTGCTGAGTCCGTACACATACAGATTGCTGAGTACATACACATACAGATTGCTGAGTACATACACACACAGGCTGCTGAGTCCGTACACACACACACAGACTCTGCTGAGTCCACACACACACACAGACTCTGCTGAGTCCGTACACACACACACAGACTCTGCTGAGTCCGTACACACACAAACTGCTGAGTCCATACACACACACACAGACTGCTGAGTCCATACACACACACTGCTGAGTCCATACACACACACACACACACACACAGACTGCTCAGTCCATAAACACACACAGACTGCTGAGTCC
>OW240916.1:20457087-20468685 GCA_933207985.1 Pelobates cultripes
TGTCTTGTCTTGACAAGTAGATTTTTAAATTTGCTAAACCATTCAAATATTGGCTAACTGTGATATCTAAAATGTAAAAATAAAGTTATGCTTTTCAGACACGTTTTATTAGTCACAGATGAGTCTCTAGATGAGAATACTAGAGGTAGTCCAAACCCAGTGGCGTACACACGATCCATGGGGCCCCGGTGCGAAAATTGATCCGTGCATTCCCCCTCCCCCCGGCGATTACTCTGCGTGGGCCGGGGCTGCAACACATGGTGCCGTATGTACACCAGTGCATGCAGATACACATACACTTAAAGTACCATTATAGGCACTCAGATCACTTCAGCTCAATGAAGTGGTCTGGGTGCCAGGTCCCTCACGTTTTAACCGTGCAGCTGAAAACATAGCAGTTTCAGAGAATGCTCCCTCGCATGCCCGCGCGCCCGCCAAATGACACCACTGCCAGCCTCGGGGTCCCCCAGGAGAAGAGGCTGGCAAAATGTGGCCGCACTGGCATACACACCTGGTGGGCTGGGCCCGGTCACAGCTGCAACGGCGGTATGTACAGTGTCCAAACCAAATATACAATACATAGATATTCAACACAATATTAAAATCAAGTTGCTCCCAATTATCAGTAATACATCTAACCAGTGGATTAGCCTATAAACAATGCATTTAATTTGTTTCTTAACCAATTATCTCTTGTAATACTTTGCTTGTAGTTCCTGCAAGAAATGTAAGCCATTTCACAGCAACTAAACAGTTAAATCTGTGGAATTCTGGAATTCTGGATTCTTTTGCATTGGGGAGTTATAGGAGGATCTAAGATTGCTCACTAGGGTAAGAGTCAAGACCTTTTGACAGATTTGGGTGAGTTCACAGAGGAGCACTTTGAGTTAAGTTTAAATGAACTCCATGAAACGGTGGGAAGTTCATGGTAAGGTGAACCTAAGTTATATGACCGGCCATTGAATAGGAAACAATGACAGACTTCTATGTAGAACAGATGGTATCACTTTCCGACAAAAGAGATAGTTTCATAGAGACCCACCTACCTGTGGTGAACCACAATTCCCTATGCTATTGTTACCTCAAGAATGGTCAAAAAGTTGCAGTAGATGTGTGAAGGAGCACGTGGGTTGGTGGACAATGAGTAAACAAATACAGCCCTAGAGACTGCCAACTGGGCTTCCCAGACATTGATTCCCCTTAATTATTTGTACCCAGAGAAATGTGACACAACTGCCTGACACTAAAGTAGATTATGAATGGAGATAGCATAAAACAAGACAGTGTAGATCGGAGGTGGCCCAAAACTGTGGACATGGAGTAATTTTAATCTCTGCCCACTTTGCCTTTTGGCTAAAATACAGAGTAAAGTTGTTAAAACCCTGGATAGCCTGGACCTCGACAGATAACATTCAGTTAATTAACCATTTGTGGAGTTCTGTCAAAGTAGAGTGTCCAATGTGTGTATTGGCTCTTGGATACCAATTAGAACTTGCCATCAAATTTGGCAGTAACACTTTCTCTTTACAATTATCTTATAAGTGCAACTTTCCATAGATATCTTATTAAGCCCTGATATTCTTTGTTGATTTGACACCGGACTGTGCAGCTTTCCATAGAGTGGAATGAAACCCACCACTCTTCATAAATGAAACCCTGCAGCTCTCTACTTACTCATTAGCGAACCCTGCAGCTCTTCATTAATTTACTGAACCTTGCGACTGTCTGTAGACTAACCACCAACCCATCTCTCCATACACATAAGGCAGCTCTCAAATAACAATGAATCCAGCAGCTCCACAGCCATTTAACATCGAACCCAGAAGCTCTCTTATCCCGTAAACATGAATACCTTTGTGTTGGGAATCCATGCTATATTTTATTTCAGATAATCTGTATAACTTTGCTGAAAAACCACCTCTATACTCTCACACGTTATTATCAAACAGACAAAGTAGCCGTGAGATAGTTCAGTGGTTACTGATCCGGTATTTCAAGTTCCTGTTTTTTCTTCTTCAGAATTTCAGAATTTTTCAGAAGCAATCAATTCTGCCTTTCATTCATCAAAGCTCAACACAATTTTTGTTCCAGTAATAATTATATCTCGGTAAATATGTAAACACGAGGTTAAATACATGTTTGATATTATTATACTATTTAATCTCAAGCCCTTTGACTAGCAGTAAGATATGCATTGTATTGCACATTCCCCTGGCACGCAGAGGGTTAATAGTGTTTCTTTCTGTTGGGACAGTTGGAGTATAAAAATTGTATTTTTTTTACGCACAGCTGTGGATCCATCCACGTACATCCATGGCTGCCTACTTTCATTGTGGGTTGCTTTGGTAAATAATGCGCACAGCAGAATTTAGAAAACTGTGAATGGGTGTGGTGAAGGAACAATACAAGCACCAAAACTACTACAGCCCCGGTACCACCCTTATATTATTTTAGAAAATTTGAACTTCTTATACAACAGGCAGTGGTGTATTTAGGATTTGTGCTGCCCTAGGCAGGACGGTGCTCGGGCACCCCCCAATAATTTAAATTTTCTCCACTTCTTCCTGTCAAGGCCGCACATTGACTGACAGACGCATACACTCATTGACAGGCACACACTCTCATATACACTGACAAACAATGACATACACACACACTCACTGATTTGACACACTGATAGACAGACACACACTATTACTCGGGGACACACTGACAGGCCCACACTCTCACTGACAGACACATGCACTGACAGACGCACGCACTGACAGACCGACACACACACATATTCACTCACAGACACACACACACACTTACACACACACATACTTACAGACAGACACACACTTACAGACACACACACACTTACAGACACACATTCACTTACAGACACACACACATTCACTCACAGACACACACACACACACACACACAGGGCACAAGGCAAGCAATGGATCTGCCTGGGCGTTTGGGGGTGTTTTTTTCTGCCGCCCCCTGCAAAGTGCCGCCCAAGGCAGATGCCTTGTTTGCCTTGCAGAAGATGCATCCCTGACAACAGGACCGCTGTCACCACTACCTTAGCCAGAGATTCAGAAGCTTCCATTAGTATTTCTGTGCTACCTCATTGGTTGACAACGAGGGAGGTGGAGCGCCAAGGATCTAATGGCACCATAACTACTACAGTGTGCTTTAGTGGTTATGGTGCTTAAATTGTTCCTTTAATAAGTTAGCTGCATATATGTTATGGCTTCCATCAGCCGTTCCACTTATTAGATCTGACGAATGGAAGTGCAGCTTAGAGCTAACCTACATACCCCATAAAACATTGCTGGACGGTATTTTATGTGATAAAATCAGACCTCACAGACCAGAATGAGAGGCTTATGTTTGGTGGCACTTCCACCTGGTCAAGAACAGACCCCCTACTGCTGCAACTTACCTGTGGAATTAGCAGGAGGGTTAAATGTGTGTATCTGGTATTATTTTATTCTCTCTACAGATTAATTCATTATCGTTTATTCACTAAGCAATGAGAGGCACTTCAATCCCCTTAATCACTTCAGATTGCTGAAAGTGTTTTAGTTTCACTGACAGCCGCAAGAGGCGCTTCCTCGATTCTCACTGTGAAAATCACAATGAGAAGACGCTGGCCGTCCATAGGAAAGCATTGAGTAATGCTTTCCTATGGGCGGTTTGAATGCTCACGCGGCTCTTGCCGCGCATGCGCATTCGGATCTGAGGTCGGCAGGGGGAGGAGAGGTCACTAGCGCAGAGGGAGTCCGGCGCTGGAAAAAGGTAAGTGGCTGAAATGGTTTTAACCCATTCAGGGGGGCCATGAGGGTGGGGAGCCCTACCGTAAATGAGTTTGTTTTCCTGGCAATATAGTGCTCCTTTAATGGTTAACAAGCGGTCACCTCTTTCTGATGATTTATAAAAGCTCTGTGTTGCACGCGCCTGGCTGTCAATCAGATCGGCAAGAGGGTGCTCTCCATCTCTGCTTTTCAAAGAGGGGCATTGGCTTAAATCCTTCTCTATGCCAAGCAGTGCATGCACTCTGTGTCCCAATACCTTTCTGCGAAAAGCATAAGATTGGCCAACAGATCATCAGTAGTGATCCCCTGGAAGCGGAGACGAGCTGCTCCAAAAAGCCCTCTTGCTGCTATATTAGAGGTAACCAAACTTTGTGTGTTCTTTTATTACACGAGTCTTCATTTAACATGTGTCCAGGACATTATATTTATTAAAGGACCAGTTTAAGCACCATAACAACTTAAACAAGTGAAGTAGTTATGGTGCCAGTAGGTCCCTAGTGCTGGCTCACCTTTAGGGGTCCCAAAGCCTGTGCTCAAGCGCTGTATTGCTCTGCCCCATGTCTTTCAGCGTTCTGAAATCCTAGGGCAGTGGCGCTGCTGATTGGCTTAGAGCAGTCGGGTGAGGATCTACCCAATCAGTAGCTCCCCATTCATAGAAACGGTATGTACTGTTTTAAAATTAATTTTGATGAAGTTGTTATGGTGCCGAAATTGGTCCTTTAATACCCACATAATTACTGTTCATTTTATAAACCTGAGAATGATGAAAAGCTGCTTTGACCCCTTTGACAGTTAAACATGTCACGTGGGATTTGCACAGTTATTTCAGATAATGCAGTCGCTTTGTATTTCAATTTAGTTTCCTTTTTTGTTAACGTGGCATTGACAATTGTCTTCATCAACCAGTCAAGTAAACATTTTCAGACTACTCAAGATTTCATTTACTATAATGATGGCAACACAATCAATGAAATGTGATAAATTAAAGAGAGAAATAATTATCAGACTTACAAGAAAATAAACAGACCAGAAAACCATTAAACACATCTTTATACAGGAAACATATAATTGAACATTTTAACTCTAAAGACAAATGCATTTTTCTTTGCAATATAATAAAAAACAATTTACAAAAATGTAAATCAGTCAGAAAGTGTTTTTTTTAAAGTTATTTTTTCTTCTTTAACTAATTACAGCCATTATAATGCTTTTTGGAAATCGCAGCCAATCAGAATGCAGTTAGAATGCGTCCAGCACGATGTGAAATACTATTTTATTTCTCGCGTTTTTCATCCAGATATGGATTCGGATGAACTGAAATACACTGTGCTTTGTTTAAAACGCTGTGAAATAGATATTTTATTGTTTTATGAAATGCCTCTTTTTTTATACTCATGTAGGCTACACTACTAATCACAGTTATGTTAGAGTCAGAATATAAATGATCCTCTTCCAATTTCTCGTTGTGTATGAACCTATAAGAATTCTCCTATGAATGTGTATTTAAAAAAAAAAAATGTTATTACGCTTAAAATTCATACAATCCCTGTGAGGATTTTGTTGGGTGACAAGGGCCTCCATCTGGAGAACAGTCACCGGCTCCCAGTGTTTTGAAAATGGTTCAGTTTTCAGCACAGCACTCTCCATGTCCGTCCCCTCGGCACTCGGAGACACCTTGGTTCCAGCCACTGACTGAGAGTGAGGTGTGGAAGTTTCACCAAAGATTTACGAGCGATTTTGATGATATCAGAAAAACGCAGCCATTCAGGGAATGCTTGTATATCTCGGCCCTGGAGATTCCTTGCAACAGTTTGAGGTGAAAATCTATGGAGGTCACAGATGTTTAATGTTACAAAAAAAAAAAAAAAAGAAGCCTAATGACTTTTAAATTATACTACGTTTACAAATTCCCTCAAGAAAAATTGAGGTGTAGCTTTGATTATGATAATGAAGAAACAATTCCAGACCACATTTTTGGAGGCAGGACAGAGTAACATGGTGTCTGTTTGAAGTAGGCTTGCATCTATAGCCTTCTTTTCCATGTTATTTGGGCCACAATGTATCATTGCCGGAAAGCATTCTTTAACCAGGACCTTCTTGGTATCTCTGTGGACTCTTTTCCTGGTGATACGGTGCAAGGTTATATGAGTTTCTAAAGACGCTTTCACATCAGCTTTGATGTATAAATTAGACGGGTATGGTGATCACGTCACATCTTGTGTTTTTAATTTCCAGCTCTGATAAATATCTCGAGGGGCTCCCCTGACTCTTTATGCTGGAGGAGAGGGTTCCCCTGGATTACTACATTGGAAGCCTGCTGTCACATCAGCACACAGATGGGAAACACACTGAATATCTGGAGACCATAATAACGACTCATCATGGACTCCCACCACAACGTTCTGGGGTTTCTAAGCAATCTTCTCATTATATAAATATTTCTATATTAAGCGCATTATACATTTTGGGTATGTATAAATAATGTAAATACATTAAAGAACATCTTGTCTGGTACAAATGGCAATTCAGTTTAATTCAGTTTAATAAATGGAATATTTAAAGTGTTATATTAAAAGGAATGGTTACCTCAAATGGTTACTAATTTCAAAAGGTCAAAAACCTAAAGAGAACTGTGCACGTGGACACTATTATTAATAGGAAAATATAATGAAACATTGCAAGATGTATCATAGTTGTTTTTAAATACGTAGAGCTCAGGACCTGATTTACACCTCATGAGCCCATAGGCACAACATTGTCAGGTTCCTTGCTTCCAACCCAAAAATGTTTAAAGGACCATTCCTGGCACCAAAACAACTTAATCAGAATTAAGTAATTATGGTGCCAGGAGATCCTGGACGCTGGCTTACCTTCAGGGGTAAGTACGTATCTTTTTCAATCTGTTTTGTGAATAGTGAGCTGTTGATAGGCCGAGAGTGTCAGCTGACACTCTTAGCATATAAACAATATCGTCTACCATGGACCCCCTGAATTAAGCCTCTGACTGGAACAGAAGTGAAGGTGCAGAGCTATTGGGTGCTGGATTCAAGACTTTTTGAGGTAAGCAGTTTGTTAACAGTTAAGCCTTGAAGGCAATCCACCAGAACAACATCATTGCGATGAAGTTGTTATAGTACCTATAGTGTCCCTTTAAGAACAGTCCACAAAATCATACTTTGATATATTGCTTCTACTCAACTCAGTGTTATGTTGTAAAGATGCCATTCCTTAAAACACTGCAGAGCTTCATACAAACAACCTTTAACGTCTGCACTTTAGTAAGACAAGACCCTAATGATTTTGACAGTACGAGGCAGCCTTATGAAAGGTGACATTTATATTTTTCACGTCATCCAGCAGATGGTAATACGCTCAGCCTGGACTTGATCTGAGAAGGGTCAGCGACTTTAAGAACAGTTTCAAATCACAAGTCATTATAGTGTCAGGGAGGGGTTAAATCCATCATATAACTGTTCTGTCTTTGGGTGATAAAGTGTAGGCTTAATAGCAGCTGCATGTTAAAATGGCCTCCGCGTCTTTCATGCATAATGCTTACATTCATTTTTGGCTCAATTATTTCATCCTGGGTACCTCAGTTACAAAGTATAATAAAGACAATTTATACGAGCCATACACACAATGTATAGCTTGTTAACTGAAATCAAAGGCCAAAACTGAGGTTATAATAGCCAAGCAGTGACTATAATTGAATTGGAGAATGTATTTAAATCAAATAATATTAGGAAGTATTAGTTTACTGAGAGGGTAGTGGATGCATGGAATAGCCTTCCAGCTGAAGTTGTAGAGGTTAACACAGTGATGGAGTTTAAGCATGCGTGGGAAAGCCATAAGGCTATCCTAACTATAAGAAAAGGCCAGGGACTAATAAAAGTATTCAGAAAATTGGGCAGACTAGATGGGTCGAATGGTTCTTATCTGCCGTCACATTCTATGTAACTCTTTCAGCTTAAATTATGTCATTCCGTTTACATTTTTTTTGCTAATTAGATTTTAGCCCCACACAAAGAGTTTAAAAAAAAGGTGGAATAGGTAGCCAGATAGCAAATAGATCATTCACTAAACTGATCTTTTTGGAGACTTGATACTAGAATTAAAAATTTTTGTCCCATGCATGAAATATAACTGAATAGAACTAATTGTGAGAATATTTGGCCCAATACTTACAAGTGCTGTCAGGTCTCTACAATGATTTGCTGATAGGAAATAAATTTGGGATTTCTTCTCATAATAGAGAATTGTAGTGAAAACCAAATTGCAAAATTAAGGCTAAAATAGTGGGTTTGGAATAATTTGCACGGAGGAAAGATTACAAGTTATAGGTAGAGTTGAGCGAACCCAAATTGGGTTCGTACCGAACATTACATTTTTGGACCCCGGACCCGAACACGGACATATCACTGTATGTTCGGGTTGGAGTTCGGTGTTCGGCGATTTAATGATGCGTTTTGAAAGGCTGCAGGGCAGCCAATCAACAAGCGTTTGACTTGTGTGCCCTTAGAAGCCATCACAGCCATGCCTACTAATGGCATGGCTGTGATTGGCCAGTGCAGCATGTGACCCAGCGAGTAGCGGCATGTCTATTAAACAGTGAGCAACCTGTGGCTGCTCACTGTTAAAAAAAAAAATTCCAAAGAACTTTCCCATGCTGTGTAAAATGACACAGAGCAACCTGATTGGTGGATTTCCATGGGTGAAGAAAGATTATTATTTTTTTGCGCTCTTTTTTTTTTTTTTTTAAAGTGCGTCCGTTATTCTGGATTTTAATTTGGCCTTTTTTGTGGCTGAAAAAATAAGATTTTAGAAGAAAGAAGACATCAAATGGTAAGTCTATTTTTTTTTTAACAGGTATTTAGACAAGGGTCCCCCCTCATTATTTTTAGGATGAGGGTGGTAGGTAGGGGTAATTTACTTTGGGGAGGGGGGGTGACTAGAGGTTTGGGGACCCCTAGTCACCTGGGGGGGGGTGATTTTTATTTATGGTCCCCACCCACCGCTCAGAGGTGGGTCCCACCTGTTATTTAGGGCCCCAACCCGCCGCGCAGGGGTGGGGGCGAGGGGAGGACATTAGGTCCCTCTCCTTATTGTTATTTAGGGCCCCCACCCGCTGCGCAGGGGTGGGGCCGGGGGGGAGGACATTAGGTCCCCCCCAATTTTTATTTATAGCCCCCACCCACCGCTCAGGGGTGGGGGCCGGGGGGTAGGACATTAGGTCCACCACCAAATTTTTATTTATGGCCCCCACCCACCGCTCAGTGGTGGGGGCCGGGGGGGGGAAGGACAGTAGGTCCCCCATTATTGTTATTTAGGGCCCCCACCCGCCGCTGACTTTTTTCAAAAGTTCGGTTGAACCCGCCGGACCCGAACATCCAGGTGTCCGCTCAACTCTAGTTATAGGTAATTTTTTTAAAGTTAATTCCCAAAAACACAACATTTTCCTTTGTCCTAGTTTGATACTCTGGGCTCACTGTCACTAGAATTTGTGGACGACAAGCTCATTTTAATATATTACTATTTATTTCTGCAAACATGAAAAAACTAGCGCATATATCTTTGTAAAAAAAATAATAATATATATATATATATACATAAATACACCCACATCAGTATAGTTCACTGGCATTAAATCACAGAAAAAACATAAAAAATAGACGTGAGTCCATCTTAAAAGGTCTAAAAATCCTTTGTAACATTATCATGTGATTAACCCTTCTCTGGGGATTACTCCAGTGACAAAATGCGCTGATACTCCAGCATCAAGTATTGAAAATGGTAGGTTGCGTCAGCCAGGGATTATGGGTAATGGAATTCAGATGCGCACACGTTGTATGGTTTTGTTACATTGCATTTTAACACAGGCCTCTTACATTTAGGCCACTTTGATATATCCTTTGAGATTATCTGGTCAATGTATAGCGATGGATGAAAATTCCCCTCCCCTCCCCCCCCACGGGATCAAAAACATAAATAGTATACAGTGTATTTCAACAAGAATCATGCACAAAAATGTATCAGGAATGCGCTAATGTTATGTATAAAGATAACCGTCAGGAATATATACTAAAGTGGGGATTGATGAGACTTTAAAGTGAATTTTTCATTTTAGGCCATGATAACTGAATTGGAAACATTGTCCGTGTCAATTTTGATTTTAATTTAGCTATTGTGACCCAAAACATAACAGAATTTCAGTTCACTTTGATTTCAAAACAGTTCATGTTACTGTGATAGAAAAAAACAAAATTAGCAAATGTGTCCAAATTTTAGTGGACTGGTCCTAAATACCACTGATATCTAATTATGTATATATACAGTAAAGCACGTTTATTCACTAAACATCAAGTTGTAACTACTTGCAATACAATGGTTAAAACTCAAGGAGGGGTGGGGGGGGGGGCGAGCAGGTGATGTTAATGCTCGGATCTCCTAGAGCGCCCTCCAGATGCTCATCAGGGCAGCAGCATAAAGTTGCATGAAGTCACAGCAGGGCAGTTGTATGGTTATATGTGGAATATGGGACTGTAATACATATGGGTGTATATGAGAAATGGAGCCTGCCTATGATATATAGGGGTATATGTAAGATATCAGACCTGTCGTTGATATATAGGGGTATATGTAAGATATATGGGGCCTGTCGGTGATATATAGGGGTATTTGTAAGATATGGGGCCTGTTGGTGATATATAGGGGTATATGTACGATATGGGGCCTGTCGGTGATATAGGGGTGTATGTACCTGTAATATATATAGGGGTGTATGTGGGGCAGGGCTCGAGTCCTGCAGGAACGCATGGGAACGCTGTTCCCATTACTAGTCCTGCAGGACTCGAGCCCTGCTACCTGCACTTTAGGGCACAGCACACTCTCCAGCTCTGTCTTACATTTGCAAGACCCGCGGCCATAAGAGTGTTGCCACGGGTTACCATGGCAAAGCTCCGCACAGCACGCAGGCAAGTCTCGCGAGAGTGAGACAGAGCTGGAGAGGGAACACAGAGTGTGCTGGGTCCCCCCATGTGCAGAGGCTGGCTCCCTCCACCATACCATGGAATGCGATCTCCCCCCTCCCTGACAAGGAAGAAGAAGCAGGGAGGGAGGAGGGAATAAAATAAGAAATTACACACACAAATTGAAAAAAAAAATGCTTCCCCCCCTAACACACACACACACACATCATCACACATTACACACACATCTTCCATCACACACACATCATCCAGCACACACACACACACACACACACACATAATCCAGCACACACACACATCATCCAGCACACACACACATCATCCAGCACACACACACACACACATCATCCAGCACACGCACACATCATCCAGCACACACTTACACTTCATCCAGCACACACACACACATCATCCAGCACACACACACACACATCATCACACATCACATACACATCTTCCAGCACACACACATCATGCAGCGCACACACATCATCCAGCACACACTTACAATTCATCCAACACACACACACACATCATCCAGCACACACACACTGCATTCATTATACACACACTGCACTCACTACATACACACTACATTCACTATACACACACTACATTCACTATACACACTCTGCATTCATTATACACACTCTGCACTCACTACAAACACACTACATTCACTACACACACTTAATTCATTATACACACTCTGCACTCACTACAAACACACTACATTCACTATACACACGCTGCATTCATTATACACACTCTGCACTCACTACAAACACACTACATTCACTACA
>OW240916.1:20468785-20734438 GCA_933207985.1 Pelobates cultripes
GTCACCCCTCCCTCACTCTGTCACTAATCAACCCCTCTGTCCTTAGTGACAGAGTGAGAGAGGGGGTGACTAGTGACAGAGTGAGGAAGGGGGTGACATAGTGAGGGAGGGGGTGACTAGTGACATAGTGAGAGATGGGGTGACTAGTGACAGAGTGAGGGACGGGGTGACTAGGGAGAGAGGGGGTGATTAGTGACAGAGTGAGGGAGGGGGTGACTAGTGACAGAGGGAGGGGGTAACACAGTGACAGAGTAAGGGGGTGACTAGTGACAGAGTGAGGGAGCGGGTGACACAGTGACAGAGTTAGGGAGGGAGTAACTAGTGACAGAGAGAGGGATGGGGTGACTAGTGACAGTCACCCCTCCCTCACTCTGTCACCAGTCATCCCCTCACTCTGTCACTAGTCACCCCTTCCCTCCCTCACTCTGCCACTAGTCACCCATTCCCTCACTCTGTCACTAGTCTCCCATTCCCTCCCTCTGTCACTAGTCTCCCCCTCTCCTTCCCTCTGTCACTAGTCACCCACTCCCTCACTCTGTCACCAGTCACCCCCACTCACTGTGTCTCCCCCTCACTCTGCCACCACTCAACCCCTCCCTCACTCTGCCACCAGGTACCCCCTCACTCTGCCACCTGTCACCTTCTCCCTCACACACTCTGTCACCTGTCACATATGCATTCACACAGACACTATATACAAAAAAGCACATGTAGTCATCCAGACATGCACAAGTGCATTCACACAGACTCAAATACAAACATGCATTGATACACAGGTCTTCACAATACACACATCCAAAGGAATGCCGAATTATATTTAACATTTATTAAAATGCACATATATTTGGCCTTCAAAGGGCCTGGGATCTAATTTTGCCCGGGGGCCCCAAAGGCTCTCAGTCCGCCCCTGGTTGTGGCTCTGTATTTCTAACTGAGTGTGTGAGGTGACAGGGCATATCTTCTCTGTGTGTGCGCATGTGTGTAGACTGTGTGCATAGGTTTAGGATGGATGTAAATGCTGTTGCAGTAAATGATATGCGTAGCTGAGAATGGGTAATTGTGTAAGTAGTTGTGAGTGGTATGTGCGGCTGTTTATGGGTAGCTGTGACTGATATATGTTGCTGTGTGTAGGTAGTTATGAGTGATGGGTATGGATGATGTATGTTGCTGTGTATGGGGAAAGTGTGTGGGCAAGGATGTATGCAGGGTGTAGGAGGCTGTGCCTGTTTCAGACAATTTGAAAAAAATTAACAGACAGTAGTCACAAAATCTGCAACCCAAAGGGATTTAGGCTTGAACCCATGTATCCCATGCAAGCATGCACTGAGACAAATATAAAAATATGAATGAAGCGATTTGGTAAATAAACCTATACAGCTAAATGGGTTGCAGAATAAAATTAAAACTATATATGGGAAAATCTGCCCATGCATTAAAAAAAAGGTGAATAAAGCGTTGACTGACAAACGTGAGTGGTAAATGGAGGTGGGTGTGGGCTAGAAGGCAAAAACTTATATTATTATTATTATTATTATTATAATATAACATTATTAGATAACAAGTGGTGGTGAAAAGGTAATAAATATAACAAAAAAACAAAACACTTTACTCCCTCAATCTGATAAGTACTATCAGGAGGAGGTGGTCAACCTAATAAGTATATTAAAAAAACTAAATAGAAAAAAAACTTTAACCCTAGCTTAGAAATTTTAAAATATAGGTTAAAGTCTTGCTGTATGTTGCTCCATTTTCTTTTCCAGCTTGGTTGTGTTATATATACACTGGTTGGGTAAGTGGTAACCAATCCAGATATAAATAAGGGAAAGAAATATTACAAAACAAGAGACAGATACAAAAAAAAATAAAACAGGGCTTCAGCTTGTCCCTAACCAATAAATTATCAGCAATGTTTTCTAATTGTTTCAATCCCCTACTAACAAGTGAGTGATGTGAGAAAGCCAGAGTGATTTGTCTCTTTAGTGTTACAATGCATATATACACTGTATCTCCAGTAACAGTTTAGTTAGCTGTTGTTAAAGTAGGCAAAAGTCACCTTGTGAACACTGACAATCAAAGTTTCAAGAGCAGCAGCAGTCTGCATCCATCATGGTCAGTAGACAACCTCCCCCCACTCCCCCCCACACACACACACAGGGCCGCCATCGGAAGTCTGGGGCCTGTCTCTAAGCCGACACCCAGGATCTGACTCCAAATCCCGCCCACAGGAATACACACACAGACACAAACACATGCACTGATACAAAAGGACACAGATACACACACATGCATACTAACAGACAGAGGCAGCTCTAGACTTTATGAGGCCTTAGGCGAAACTCAAACATGAGGCCCCACTAACAAAAAAGTGTCACATATACACATTGAGGCACTGTCTACCTGTGTATGTGCCTGAGAGTGTGTCTGACAGAGAGTTTCCTTGTGTGTGTGAATGTATGTCTCTGTGAGCATGTTTGCAGTTTTGTCTGAGACCGTATGTGTATGGGGTAGCTGCTTAAAGTGTGTTGTGTGTATGGGGGGTGATGGTGAGAGGGAGAGGGGGGTGATGGTGAGAGGGAGAGGGAGGTGATGGTGAGAGGGAGAGGGGGGAAGGAGCAGCGAGGATGGAGGAGTGAGGGGGTATGGTGGAGAAAGTGAGTGAAGTGGAGAATGATGGGGAGCGGGATGCGGGAGAGAAGGAGGCTGATGCGGGAGAAGGAGGGGCGGGATGGAGAGTGAGGGGCAAGCCAGGAGGGTGGATGCGGGAGGAGTGGGGATGAGAGTGAGGGGGTGATGGAGAAGAGGGGGGTGATGAAAAGCGAGAGGCGGGATGTGGAGGAAGGAGTGGGGTGATATGAGGCGAGGGGTTGATGTTGATGTTGAGGGTGATGGATGGGGCTGAGGGTGGGGGAGGTGATGCTGAGGGTGGGGAGGTGATGCTGAGGGTGGGGGTGATGCTGAGAGTGGTGGGGGGGTGATGCTGAGGGTGGTGGGGGTGATGGTGAGGGGGGTGATGGTGAGGGTGGGGTAGGTGATGCTGAGAGTGGTGGGGGGAGATGCTGAGGGTGGTGGGGGATAATGCTGAGGGTGGTGGGGGGTGAGGGTGGTGATGGAGGGTGGTGGGTAGGTTATGCTGAGGGTGGTGAGGGGGTGTTGCTAAGGGTGGTGAGGCAGGGTGGTGGTGAGGCTGGAGGGAGCGCGGGTGCAAGTGAGGAGGGTGGTGGGGAGGGGCTGGAGGGCGGTGGGGTGGAGGCCTGGGAGTAGTGGGGGGGGAGGCTGATGGTGGTGGCTAGGAAGGTTGAGGGTGGTGGGGGCGGGTGGGGGAGGCTGAGGGGGTGGTGGTGAGGCTGAGGGTGGTGGGGGTGGTGAGGCTGGAGTGTGGTGTGGGGGGCTGAGGGTGGTGGTGAGGCTGGTGGGGGCGGTGAGGCTGAGGGTGGTGGTGAGGGCGGTGGTGAGGCTGAGGGTGATGGTGTGGCTGAGGGTGGTGGGGGTGGTGAGGCTGAGGGTGGTGGTGAGGCTGGTGGGAAGGCTGAGGGTGGAGGGGTGGTGAGGCTCAGGGTGGTGTGGGGTGGTGAGGCTGAGGGTGGTGGGGGGTGAGAGAGAACCTACCTTTATTCCCTGGTGGTCCAGTGGGCTCCCTGGTGGTCCGGTGGCCATTGCTTCCGGTCTGCAGCTCCGCAGAGCTGCAGACCATGTAATCTCGCAAGACCATCAGAGCGTTGCCGTGGTAACCCGCGGCAACGCTCTGATTGGCCGGTTTTCGTGAGACACATGGTCTGCAGCTCTGCTCACTGCGGAGCTGCAGACCGGTGTCTGCGGTGGCTGTCCGGGCAGCCAGGAGGGGCTTCGCACCCGGTGGTATACCGGTCAATCCGCCAGGCCCGCTCCCGGTGTCAGGTCCTCGGTCACTGACCGAGGACCTGACACAGTCTGCCCACAAGCGGTTTAGACGGCCGCGAAGCCCCAGCCAGCGCGAGGCCTTAGACGGCCACCTAAACTGCCTAATTAGAGAGCCGCCTCTGATGTCAGTGTTTGCATCTGTATGTGTGTTAGTGTGTGTATTTTGTCTCAGTGAAAAATGAGAGGGCTAAGTGTGTGTATTTTTTTATATCTGTGCGGGTGTTGATGGTGTAATTGCATGCTAGGAAGGGGAAGGGCTAGGTCAAGGGGCCCCGAGCAAATCAGCCCAGGGTCCAATCAGTATTAAAGACGGCCTTGGGTATGGAGCCTGTCTGTGATATATATGGGTGTATGGGGGATATGGAGCCTGCCTTTGAAATATATATTTATATATAGGGGTGTATGTGGGATAGGGAGCATGCCTGTGACATATATATGGTGTATGTGGGATAGGGAGCCTGCCTGTGACATATATATGGTGTATGTGGGATATGGAGCCTGCCTGTGATATATATATATATATATATTGTGACAAGAGCAATCTCGCCACGTTGCATTGGAGAAGCCTGGTTGCTCGCCTGCTGCCTTTGGACTATGGCCCCATGTTAAAAGACATCTTTTTTCCCTGCAGAAAAGAGTTATTCGTGCTTTTCTGCCGCACGAATGACTAGACCACCTGGGAGCTGGAGTGTGCAGGCAATTAGCCTCTCTGAAGCTGCGGTTAACCGCAGCTTAATTGACGAATGCTGGGTGGCCGCCATTCGTATCACGAACACGAGGTCGCGGCCATTTTAAACCCGCGAACACACAGCGGTGTTCGACGCTCAATTCATGGAACTAAAATTGGACACAGTTTTGCGCGAACACCGCTGAAGCCGCCGACCTCCCTTCTTATTCGGTGAAAGTGCACGAACAGCCCGATGTTCGGTAGTTTTACTTGACTATGTTATACCCCAGATAGGAATCCCATGGAGCCCATTCGCATGAGAACTGACTGTGTAAAGATTTTGGCTTCATGGCGATTACACTGTATTCGTGTGGTCTGAGCGCCATTTGCTTAATAATGTGCGCTCAGACCTGAGCTATCTGGGGACATGTTAAATGTATAGTTTTATTGTAACTTGTGTCATACGGGGAATTTAATAGTAATTCATGTTTTAGTATCCCCACGTGCATAATGGCGATTTGCCTTTGTCTTGGGAGATAATTGAATTAATTCTCAATTATCTCCAAGGCAGAGGGGAGGAAGCTAGGATGCATTGTGGGAATATAATGTGACTGTGTGTCCTATTTGTCTACTTGTCTGTCTTTTGTCACAGTCTTCCATTTGGTCCCCTAGGGGAGTGTCCACCAGGTGGGAGACCTGCATAAATACTGGGCAGTTAGCCCTCATTAAACAGACCACTGCTTGACCCTCAACACGGAGTCTTGTCTCGTCTTTGGGGGGATTTACTGTATGCTGTTAGAGACTGATTGCCAGGAATGTAAGCCGCTTGGGTGCTTTTCCTATTCGTCTGCTAGCAGCGATTCGTATGGTTCCAGTTTGTGTGTTTGGAGTGCTATATTGGATGCCGTTCGGGAGTTTGGAGCATTCCCTTATTGGCAGTTCGTGAGTTTGGTGTTCTACAGTAGCTGTGCCTGCATCTCTGGAAAGGGGGACGATCGCCTAAACGGTTTTTACCCCTTGTGTGCAAAACAGTCCAATACATATATATATGGGGGTGTATGTGAGATATGGAGCCTGTAATATATAGGGGTGTATGTGAGATATGGAGCCTGCCTGTGATATATATGGGCTGTATGTGGGATTCCCTGAAGTGTAACATTTTAAATGTTTGGCTAAAATACCCGAACTGAAAACGTGGCTGATTTCATACTGAATTCCTGACAGTTCACACCTTTTTACAGTGTTCTTCATGAAACGCCAAATTTTAGTGAATTAAATCCAAACTGCAAAATGTAGTCAACAAATTCCGATTTGAAACAATTGTCCAATTTATTTCTAGTCACACGGTCACACCTCGGCTATTTGTGCCTTTATTTATCAATTCAGAATACAGTCAGTTAATAATTCTGCCTGGGGAATAATCTATAAAGTTCGGAAGTTTTACTGAAAATTGGTTTTACACGCTAGGAAGCCAATCACTCCTAACTCTTGTCCTTTGATAAATCCAGTGCCTTCCAAAATCCCAGAATTTTTTATTTACCAAACACCCAGTTGTAGTGAACCCAATAGCAAAGAAATAGTAACTATAACGGTGTTGGCGAATTTTCCAAATTTACATTGACATCGACACTCAGTAGTGAATATATCCCAGAGTATTCTAGCATGAGTATAACTATGTAAACCTGGTTTATTTTCCAATATTCACTGACACGCAAATGCCATGAAGTAAATTAGAGGCTGCTATGGATGTGACCGGGAAATCTAACAAATGACTCAACTAAAATCTCTTTTAATGTTGAATCCATAGAAATGAGAAGACACAGATCTACGAAAGCAGAGTCCTGTTGTAGCCAAGGGATTCAACATCCATCTAGTGTCTGCGTGCTTTCTCCTTCTCACGTTTATAAATTTCAGCATTCCTGTCGTGATCTGACATCAATTTAAGGGGCAAACCGTTTCATCTTTTACATTGTAGCTGAATTGGTAGCATGAGTTGAAAAGTTATTTTGCATTTCACTTTTTTTTGCTTCTCTGGACTTTACTGCTATGCTATGACATACCACCGGTATAGCGGCACAGATTACATGCACAGCAGGCCGCAATCGTATGATAAGACTGCATCCCACATCTTCTGCTGTGTATCCATCCATGCTAGGAATTTCTGGCTTGTGCTTGTCATCAAGGAATGCTAGTGAACACAGACACTATGTCCATTCCAGGGTACCATGATCTACGGAGTGAGGAGAGAATTAGCTTCAGCTAGGGATGTCTTTTAAAGGCCTTTTTGCATATTTTGGTGTACGGAGGCCCTAGGAGAAACTGAAGGAAGAAATACTTATCTGAAGCATGTGTGATAAAGAGGTCTGGGGAAGATCCAGTAATACAACAGGATCCTCTATGGAACTACACACATTTCTAAAAGAAGTCACTAGCAATGACTGTGGGAGTTGACAAAACTTGACAGCAGATGTGCCATGTTTTGTCAGCCTTTAACTTGGGCATCAGGCCATATATTCCCTATTTTATTATCTATTTTGTTAATAAAATAAAAAAATAAAAAAGCTTTAGGGAAATACTTATGAGTGATGGACCTGCTTTAAAGTATAGTCTAATCACAAAAATAACTTCTGCTTAAAAAAGTAGTTTTGGTGTGTAGATCATGTCCCAGCAATATACCAGCTGAGCTCTCTGTCATTTATGAGATAAAGGAACACACCTAGTAGTAGTGGCTATAATGCCTGGAGTGCCCTGGTGACCCGACAATTGTAAGTAAAAATATTTTAGAGCCAGAAGAGAGTCAGAAACTGTCTGTTGAGTTAAGCCCGGAGTGGCAGTGCTTAGCTCATTGGCTGAGAGCCATTCCATGATACTATCAGCTGACAAGGTACCTCTGCACTGCAGGGATTAGCTCAGGAGAGCTAAATTATAGTTATAGTGAAAAAGTTCAGTTAAAAAATGTAATTTATGGCAAGAATAAAAGTTATAATTAACAAGAAAAAAAATAAAATCAAGCACTTGGTTTAGTTTTAAAAGATTTTTAACTCAAAATAATATCTACAAAACTTTAAAAAAATTTAAGTTTGTTGGAAGACTAAAGTTATAAATATCAAGAACAAAGAAGCACCATTTTTCAACTTTTTTTTTTTTTTTTTAGAAAGTACTGCGATACAATTCATTGGTGAAATAAGATTATTTGAAAAGGGGTGGGGGGTCTATGCTGGACTGTATTTTCTATACTTTGTGATAGATCATCACTTCTTTGTTCTAAGTCCATAAGAGAATTTGGAAACTGATATTATATGTAACATACTGAGTTACATCCTACAGCCGTCAGTCGAGGCAATAATTTATCCAGCACACATGGATTTGATCCATTTCCAACATGGGCAATTTTCTCTAATTATAGTAAACTCATGATATTCAGCCTCTTTGTATTAAGTGGATGGTTTTGTGTTGTTGAGTGATTGTTCCCTTGGTATAACAAGATGTCATCTGGCATTGGGCCGCAGAGGACACATTTTGAGCATAAAACGCCCACTCAGCCGTCACTCAAAGCCTACATTCATTTATTATCCTTCACCTAGCAATCTAATACTCAGGCTTTGAATTGAGGAAAAATGTGAGTGATGATGTATAAAACTGTCGTCTTTAGCCCACCCTTTTAACGTTTTCCTAGAATATTTTGCAAAAAACCTTATACATTGCAAATCAAGTATAGCTAGAAGACTTAGCACCTTCCCTTACTTACTGACTAGGCTTAAACCAGGTACAAAAAAAGCACAGAGGTTATTTATTTTGCCCCTTGAATGGGATCAACATGAAGATTTATGTATTTCTTTTGCATAATTCAGAAAACATTTGCCTTCCTTACCATCCTGCAGTAAAAGTTTATTTTTATCTGCTCTCCTGTGTCTTGTCAACATTGATGTAAATGGATTCAACTTATTACAAATCAAGGCAACTCCTAGGGATGTGCATGGGCAAAAACTTAGGTTCGGTTCAGCACTTCCAAAATTCGGGACTTCGGCAATTCGGGACTTCGGCCATTCGGCACTTCGGTTCGGCGCTTCCAAAATTCGGGACTTCGGCAATTCAGAAATTCAGCACTTCGGGACTTTGGCAATTCCCTATGCCTAACCCTACCCATAACCCTAACCCTACCCCTAACTCTAACCTTACCCCAATCCTACCCCTAACCCTACCCGTAATCCTAACTTCAACCCCTAAACCTACCCCTAACCCTACCCGTAACCCTAACCCTAACCCATAACCTCAACCCTAACCCTACCCGTAACCCTAACCCAACCCCTCTTCTACCCCTAACCCCAAACCCAACCCCTAACCCGACCCATATCCTTACCCTAACCCCAACCCTAACCTGTAACCCTAAACCTACCCCTAACCCTAAAAGGTCTGCCTTGACGTGGCAGGTGGGCATACCCTCTCATGGCCATTGGAGGTAACTAAAAACCTCAATTTGTTTAAAAATACATAGGGATGTGGAAACAGCGCAGGTAACTTTTTTTTCTTTGGTTTTTACTATATGTATTTTGGCTTATGTGTACTATAGTCATTGCTGCCGCCAAGGAGTAATGGGAGTTTGAGCGCAGGACTAGTTTCTTTGTATTTCTACCCCTAACCCAACCCTTAACCCTACTCCTAACCCTACCCGTAATCCTAACCCAACCCTTAACCCTTTTCCTCTTCTATTTTGCCACTTTTCAGAAACCAGAAGCACTTCGGCACTTCCGAAATTCGGCACTTTGGCACTTCCGAAATTCGGCACTTCGGCTCGGTACTTCTGAAATTCGGCACTTTGGAAATTCGGCACTTCGGACATTCGAAAGCATCCGAATGTCAGAATTGCCGAAATTCATCCGAATTTAAATTCGGACCGAAACGAACTGAACATTTCTAGAAATTCCTAGTTACGATACAAAGGACAAGTTTGCCAAATGCTACAACTAGCGCCAACTGGTAACTTAAGCTTTAACTTGGCAATAATAGCAAGGTATTTAACCAGGAAAGGTACATTCAGATTACTCTGGTTTTCAAGTACGCCCTGGGAATATTACTTTTGCCCCACATCCAGGGTTGTTACTATTACCCAATTTAATGGTACTGAAGGGTGGATGAAGGGCTGAGTTAACGCTGCCTGGATTTGAACCTGCGACAAAGAGTTAAGAGTTGAACAGATTTAAGTGTTGATGCATTATCTATCTCACCGGCATTGTGTGAATTGCCTCCAAATGTATATGTTAAATGGCGAACTTAAACTGTCACCGTCTGGGGACTTTGCATAATTTGCAGAGACCCCCAACAGTGACATCACCGCTTTGATCCGGTGGCTGGGGGGGCAGGCAAAGGTGAGTTCTACATAATAAACCTGTCCCTCACTGGTGCCACCATCCTCTTCCGGTGGGTTCTCTACTGCTCCTGGTGCACATGCGCAAGAGTACAGCATTGAGGTCCCTGGAGGTTCCTGCGAGACTGAGGAATATGTTTTTGACTTAATTATTGTCAACTAGCATTGTCACTGAATTTAAAGCAGTATTCTAGAGGTTTATATTAGTTATTTTTTACACATTGATGTTTATGATTAAATGTCTGATTAGACACTGGTTTCCTCTAAAAGTTTTACGGTTTCCGAAACCATCAGAGATTCTATACTCGGAACGTCTAT
Organism: Pelobates cultripes; assembly: GCA_933207985.1. Classification (NCBI taxonomy): domain Eukaryota; kingdom Metazoa; phylum Chordata; class Amphibia; order Anura; family Pelobatidae; genus Pelobates; species Pelobates cultripes. The sequence continues at coordinate 20,479,033 of OW240916.1, forward strand.
TTTAAGCAACAGTCCAAGAGGCACTTGTTACTAAACCTGTTTAGAATCATAACTCCCTCAGTTGAATAATTTTCTTATCCAGAATGCAATATGGCGCTTGTATTGGATACAGCTTGGGACCCACGAGAATAATAATTCAATGAGTTATATCCGCCTGTCTACATATTTCTTTGAGCTGACAATTAAAAGATCGGTATGGAAAACAACAGATTAATTGGGAAGCACTTAAAGATTGAGGACACAGATAAATCATCCGATGTGGGAAAGATGAAGGCATGATCTAGGGAATACTTGGAAGAGGTTTAAATATGTCCGATCACAGCGTCTTGTTTCCTGGGGATATTTAATCGTATTGTCCAAAACCAGAATCCATCACCATTTTTTAATTCATCTTCATTTAGAGCAAGTGTTTTACTCGTAACTTGACAAATATTTAATGTGATGTTTGTAATGTAAGAAGACAGTTGTTGCCATTTCTCCTTCATTGTACTTAGAAATTTCAGCTGTGCACAAAAAAACTACAGCAGACTTCCTGAACAGCTTCTGGGAAACCATTTAAAGGAACGCTCCAAGCACCATAACCAGTACAGCTCACTGTAGTGGTTGTGGTGCCAGGAGAGCCCTCCTAAAGTAATTTGTCAAATTGTGGCAATAACATGTACAATTCTCTAGTCAATTCACAAGAGTTCTCAGTTTAGTGAATGACCCTAAAAAAAAAGTCTGCATAGAAACCTTGTAGCGTGCCTAGAGCCCGCTTGCCCTCCCTTCTATAATGGTTGCAAAAATGTAACTGATGAATTTTGTGAAGTATCAGCTCTTGTACAGTAAGGGAAAATGTTTGGTGACATTCTCAGTGTTAGAATTTTTTTTATTAATTGCAATTGTTACATATATTCCCGCAATGTCCACTTTATGGATTTAATGCATGTACTTTGGATTTCATATTCGATCATTTCTGTCCCAACAAAGTCAATCAGAGCTGCTCACACATTTCAAATACAATTTTCTATTTGTATATCCTTTGTACGTTAGTGAGAGACATTTTCACACCCTATAATTTCATGGGAAAGTCTTTTGTCATCAATCAGAATTTGTAAGGGATTCTTAAATGTTAATTTTTTTTCTCGAATAAAAGTTTTGTAACAAAAAAAACTAATTAAATAAAATGCATTTTTAACAGTTATATCGAATATACCATTGAAATATTTAAGGCAAAACATATATGCTGTTTCTCTAATCAAACTATAATCAAAATTGGTTAAACTTATGAAAAGTATGAAAATTGGTTAAACTTAAACATAAAAGTTCGAACTGCAGGTTAGCAACAGCACCCTTTGTGGAAAGATTCACATAATTTAACTGACAACATGAAAACAGAATAGGATGCAAAAATGGCACGTTCTCATTACTGAAAAAGTGAGATTGTGAGCAATCTGATAAATTTAGCCACTGTTTAATCAATTAGTTACATAGTTACATAGTTACATAGCTGAAAAGAGACTTGCGTCCATCAAGTTCAGCCTACCTCACATTTGTTTTTTGCTGTTGATCCAAAAGAAGGCAAAAAAAAACCAGTTTGAAGCACAATTTTGCAACAAGCTAGGAAAAAATTCCTTCTTGACCCCAGAATGGCAGTCAGATTTATCCTTGGATCAAGCAGTTATTACCCTACATTAATTGATATTGTTCAACCACATTTTGTCCCTAGAATTACGTTCTAAACTCTGTATCAGCAGCTACAGTGTTCCAAATTTGTTGGACTAACTTTAAAAAAAAAAAAATAGAATTCATAATTAAAGAACAAATAAATATATATAATCATGACAAAAGTGTCACAAACACACACAACCATTGCATTTATGGTAAACGTTTTAATAACACAATTTGATGGTATCATTCGCTCTAAATCTCCAATAACACATTCATTTTTTCGTATTCTTTCATAATTCCAGACCTGCTTTATGAGGCGACATATATATACGCTGCTCATTGAATAAAGACGTTTTATTACGGGGTTCCTGTAACACTGTAACCACACCAACATTTTTTGTGAATAATTATTGTTTTCATCACAGGTGGGGAGAGGGGGTGGAGTCCATCAATCTATTGATGGCTACTCTGGTGGCATTTAAATCTTTTGCATTAATAGATATCATGCAATCTAGAAATTCAGCTGGGGAATGCAGAACAGAAACAGATACTCCAATACAATTACCTGCTAGAATAAAGGATCTAGGCCGTGCCTGTCGTACCCATCTCTTAGTGAAACAGCCACATTGTGTAATTCCATCCTAATGATCCAACCTAATGATTCTGATTAGGATCTGCCTCTGCATTATGTAGCATAACCTTGAGGTATAAATGACTTTTAACCTCCGAATGACCCCACATGTACCTTTCAAGCCACACAAGAGCCCTTTGTGTGATGTTGCTTGCCTTCCACTGGAGATCCGTGGGAATGCAGCAGATTGGCCGTGAAATACAAAGACAGCGCAAGGTTTCAGGGATCGCAAACGGTCACCCCAAGTTATCAAACCATGTTAAAAAATCAGTCTCAACAAGTAGCGTGTTTTAGAGCAACCGCTTTCTCTGTTTCTGCGAAAATATTTTATTAGACCAAATTCTAGACTTGGCATACTGTTCAATCTAAAACCTGTAAATGCGAGATTTAACAGCCTTATAGTTTGGAGGCTAACATTTTGAAAGCTAGGTGAAATGTATTTAAATTATACAGGAAGCATAGGACGTTACCCAAAGGTAATCTTGCCTGATTAGTGAGGGAAACTGCAATCCTGAGTTATATTGTTGCATCGTGACAATAGATTCAAGAGTTCACTTAGTAAAAAGCAAAACAACTTTAGCTTAATAATTAATGTTGGTGCATAGATCATACCCCTACAATCCCATTGCTTAAATTTTACTTAAATTTAGTCTATGCAGCTCTAGTAGCATCTCCCCTGACTGAGACTTACACAGCCTTCATAGAGAATTTTTTTTTTCAATCAGATGTTACAGCATAGTGTGTTTACTTTAGAAGTTCCTGTATACTTCTCTGTTTATTGGACTTTACTCAAACACAGGATGCTACACAGGCTCTAGCATACTATTAAAAACAAAGAAAAAACAGTTACCTGCGCACTAGTCCAAATCCCTATGCACTCAACCGCAGGACTTACTTTTGTATATTTGTGTCTAGCAGACTATTAACAGTAGGCGAGAAGAAATTCTAAATTAAACATACTGTGATATATGGAAAGCGAAAAAATTTAGACTTTTTCAGGAAGTGTGTACGGAGGCTGTGTAAGGTACATCCAGGGAAGGTGGCAGATAATAAACATTTTCGAAACTGTTAATTTCCCAGCAAAGTCAGTTTAATACTACCTCCTTTCCAGGGTTGATTCATTTGTCTTGAGATTAATATTACTGTACACCTATTATTGTTATACCAGCAGCCTGCAGTAATGATTAAAGATGGGGTTAAAACTCATGGCCAAACTTTAATTCTGTAATCATTGCCTAATTTGCCATAATGATCAAAGAAGGCTCAAAACTAATTTTTTTGCTTCCTAAAACCCACTTAACCCCTTAAGGACACATGACATGTGTGACATGTCATGATTCCCTTTTATTCCAGAAGTTTGGTCCTTACGGGGTTAATCCTTGATTTGATAAGCTTTCCAAATGATTTGATACTGTTAGAAAAACGTTCCAAGTTATTTATCTACATAAGTCACCATTTAAGTATATGGGTATTTGTGTAGATAAATAATTTGTAACGTTTTGTGAGGCTTTAGATGGATTTTATAATGAAGTGATTTTTACATGCTTTGCAGTTAAAATGTTGTATAATGTACAACAAGCATGTCAAAGTCAAAGGCTAACACGGCCAAATAAACAAGGCTTACGTTTATGTAGGCCGCAAAAAAACGAAATCTTCAGTTTTCATAGAAACGTAGGTTTATTTAGAAAAGTACAGTAAAAAAAAAAGTGCCTAACAGACACTGGATTTCCTCACGCTCGTAGGGCTTCAAAGAAAACAAAAGAGCGAATTTATTTTAAGGAGACGTGCAATTGCATATAACCGATGTTTCAGTCCAACTACCTCAACATATTAAGAAAAGGTTGGTAACGGGACTGAAATGGTGAATGTGTGCCGTTGCACAGTTGTAAAAACAAATTACGTTATCTTGTTGATTTTGAAGTCCTATGAGTGTGCTCTTCACTTGATGATCTCAGCCAATCCAATGGTTTCCCATAGGAAAGCATTGGGACGCTATTGTGCATGTGTGGCAAAAAGTTACGCGGCCAATCAGCATCTCCGTGGGAAGCGTTCAGCACCTCCAATACATTGCTCCTCTGGCACTGCAAGTAGGAGGGAAGGGGGAGTCTCTGGCCTGCTCTGCAGACTGCAAGCCACTCTGCTCTCTTGTGAGGGAAGAGGGAAGACAAGAAGCAGAAAGGAAATCTCTTTCCTGACTTGCGGCTGGTCGCAGCCACAGTACAAAGTGGCCCCAGGGCGGGTGGGCCGCAAATATATTCAATGTGGGCCGCAAGTTTGACATGCTTGGTGTACAATTGTCAGGGTACCTTTGGTGTCTACCTCGGAGGAGGTTAGACACCTAGACGTCCATCCTCCCAGGGGGGCTGACTCACCCGATCCTTGCACTCCTCCCGGTCGTTTACACGCCGGCCGCGATAGCTCCGCCTCCTTTTATGACGCGGCGCTCAGTAGCCGACGTCATGACGGCAATCACGTTCCGACCCGTCAATCACGGCAACCAAGTGCCGAACAACGAATCAGGACTCGTTGGGGGCGGAGCCAACAGTTAAAGAGCCAAGGTATAAAAAAGGGTTCTGTGGAATGATTCATTGCCCTGTCGTGGTTCTAGCTAGTCTGGTCACTCAGTGCAATTACCTCTATTGTCTTTTGGTTCCTGACTCGGCTTGTATTTTGACCCTGCTTTCCTCTCTTGTCCTTTTGACTCGGCTTGTCTCTCGCTTACCTGATCTCTCGTTCCCTCGACCTCGGCTTGTCTCTGACTATTCTTTTGCTTTCTCCTTACGTTAGTCCGGCCATTCTAAGGTCCGGTATACGTACCTATCTCCTGTTTGTATTCTGCGTGTTGGATCCCTGTCACGATCCTGACATTACGACAGGGCCAATGGATCCTGCAGGTACAAACTCTCAGGTCGGTTCTCCTGACTCTAGATTTGAGGCCATGGATCATAGAATGGACCAGATGGCTCTAGCTCTGCAAGCATTGCTATCTCGTCCTAGTAGTCACTCAGAGGAGATGCGTACCCCATCTATCTCTCCTATAAGTACAGGCCTAGAGGTAGCCACAGTGGCTACTTCTTCCCGTGTTACGTCCCCGTCACGCTATGGCGGCGCTCCTGACACTTGTCGAGGTTTTTTAAACCAGATAGGTATTCATTTTGAATTACAACCCCACGCCTACCCTACTGACAGGGCAAAGGTTGGATTTATAATTACCTTGCTCATTGACAAGGCACTTAGATGGGCTAACCCCCTGTGGGAAAATGATAACCCGTTAGTTTATAATTATAATGCTTTTGTCGCTGCATTTAGGAGAGCTTTTGACCCTCCAGGAAGAAAGGCCAATGCAGCTAGACTACTGTTACGTCTTAGACAGTATAACCGAACCCTAGTGGATTATGCCTTGGAGTTCAGATCCTTGGCGGCAGAGGTCAAGTGGAATGAACAGGCCTATATGGACGTATTTATGAACGGGTTATCTGATGAGATTTTAGATGAGGTGGCCACAAGAGATCTTCCTGAAAATTTGGAGGATCTGATTTCATTTATTTCCCGAATAGATGAACGTATGAGACAGAGGCAGAATATTCGGGATAGAACCCGCAGATCCTCCATAAGACTAGCTCCCTCATTTCAGACTTCTGATTCTACTACTTTAGCTCTCCCAGAACCTATGCAAATAGGTCATACTCGACTCTCAGAGGAGGAAAGACAGTACAGGAGAAGGGAGGGTCTTTGTATGTATTGCGGAATTAGAGGTCACCTACGCCTAAATTGCCCTAACCGGCCGGGAAACGCTCGCACCTAAGTTTCTCAAGAGGACAGGCCTTGGGTGTTTCTATCTTGTCCTCTATTTATGATTATAAAGATCATAGGCTTCTGATACCTGTTTCTTTAGCTTGGGAAAAGGGAGTACTTAATGCTATGGCTTTGATAGATTCCGGAGCAGCTGAAAGCTTTATTGACCAAGCCTTTGTCACTAACCATTCTATCCCATCTCAGCTAAGGGATACACCCTTGGCCGTTGAGGCCATAGATGGTAGACCATTATCTGAACCTGTGATTTTTCGTGAAACCATACCAATTAAGTTAACCACTGGTATCCTTCACGAGGAAAGAATATCCCTCATGCTGATCTCATCTCCTTCAGTTCCTATAGTCTTGGGGTTTCCCTGGCTTAAGAAGCATAACCCTATCATTGACTGGGAACTGGGTGAGATAGTCTCCTGGGGTCAGGGTTGCCAGAGAGGATGTGTGCAGAAAGTCTCACCAATTTGCAGGGTTGACGCCCCGGTTAACTCTTTCCAACCTACAGATTTACAGATACCATCACAGTACCAGGATTTAAAGGCAGTCTTTGACAAAAAGAGGGCTGATACTTTACCTCCACATAGGTCTTTCGACTGTAAAATTAGACTCCTACCTGGTACTATGCCTCCGAGGGGTACGGTATATCCTTTATCCACTAAGGAAAACTTAGTCCTAGAGGAGTACATACGTGAAAACCTAGACAAAGGTTTTATTAGGAGATCATCTTCTCCGGCCGGGGCCGGTTTCTTTTTTGTAGATAAAAAAGACGGCACTCTACGGCCTTGCATTGATTATCGGGGCTTGAATAAGATAACTGTTAGAAATGCTTATCCTATTCCTTTAATTACTGAGCTCTTTGATCGACTAAAAGGCTCCAAGATTTTTACCAAGTTAGATTTGAGGGGAGCTTATAACTTGGTGAGAATTCAGCAGGGAGACGAATGGAAAACAGCTTTCAATACCCGTTATGGCCACTATGAATACACGGTAATGCCCTTCGGGCTTTGCAATGCACCTGCAGTATTCCAGGATCTTATTAATGAGGTTCTTAGGGAATTTCAGCATGAATGCGTTATAGTATATTTGGATGATATACTAATACACTCTAGAGAGATTGAGACTCACCACAGACAAGTCAGAAGGGTACTGCGCAAACTGTTACAACATGGATTGTACTGCAAATTGGAAAAGTGTAGCTTCGACCAATCTCAGATAAACTTTCTTGGCTACGTTATTTCTGGAGACGGATTTAGGATGGACCCCATTAAACTCCAATCGATTTTAGATTGGCCATTGCCCAGGGGACTCAAGGCCATTCAGAGATTTATCGGATTTTCCAATTATTATAGGCGCTTCATTAAAGGTTACTCTTCTATTATTGCTCCTATTACTAATATGACTAGACAGGGGCTGATACCAAGACTTGGTCCACAGAGGCTCTCTCTGCTTTCAAAACTCTCAAGGAACATTTTGCCTCAGCACCGATATTAGTTCATCCTGACACATCTTTGCCTTTTTTACTCGAGGTTGACGCCTCGGAGACAGGTATAGGCGCTATCTTGTCCCAAAGGCTAGGTTTGGATAAACCGTTACATCCTTGTGGTTTTTTTTCCAAGAAATTATCTGGGCCTGAAAGTAGATATGACATTGGTGATAGGGAACTGTTAGCGGTCATTATGGCTTTAAAGGAATGGAGACATTTGTTGGAGGGGACATTATACCCGGTTACTATTTTGACTGATCACAAGAATTTGTCCTACATAGGGGAGGCCAAGCGCTTGTCCGCCAGGCAAGCTCGTTGGTCCTTGTTTCTGACACATTTCAATTACGTGCTCACTTATAGACCTGGTTCTAAGAACTCTAAGGCAGATGCATTGTCCCGTCAACATGAACCTTCTACGGTGTCTGAAGCAGCTTTGTCTTCTATCGTTCCCAAGTGTAATATTATTGCCAACACTTGTGTCAGGATACACTCGCCGTTGCTTGCTGAGATCAAGAAAGTACAACATCTAGCTCCCAAACCTGTTCCTGGGGATCGATACTTCGTTCCTCCTGAGCTCCAAGTGGAACTGCTGCATTGCTTTCATGACAGTAAAATTGCTGGGCACCCCGGCACACGCAAAACGTGTTCCCTGATTTCTAAAGATTTCTGGTGGCCTTCCCTTCGTAAGGATATAAGGGATTTCGTCAGGGCATGTGCTGTCTGTATGAAGACTAAGCAACCTCACGCGCTCCCTTGTGGACTTTTGCATCCCTTAGAAATTCCCGAGAGACCATGGTCGTGTTTGGCTATGGATTTCATTGTCGATTTGCCCGTTTCAAAAAGACATACTGTTATTCTCACGGTGATTGACAGGTTTACTAAAATGGCTCATTTCGTGCCCTTGCCTAAACTGCCCTCGTCTCCCGAATTAGCTGAGATATTCGCGAGGGAGATTTTTCGTCTACATGGTATTCCCTCTGAAATTGTTTCTGATAGAGGTTCCCAATTTGTTTCCCGCTTTTGGAAGTCTTTCTGTTCTCACTTAGGCATCAAGTTGAACTTCTCCTCTGCCTATCATCCCCAGTCCAACGGAGCTGCCGAACGCACCAACCAAAAGATTGAACAATATTTGCGTTGTTTTGTTTCTGAACACCAGGACGATTGGGTTGGTCTGATTCCTTGGGCAGAGTTTGCACACAACAATCTCGTTTGTGATTCTACTCGTTCTAGCCCCTTTTTCTTGAATTATGGCTTTCATCCTTCCATTCTTCCGTCGGTTTCCCCTTCCCAAGGGGTTCCGTCGGTTGATGTTCATGTCGCCAATCTGAGAAAGTTGTGGGATCAGACTCGACGAATTCTTCTTCAGAATTCCATGGTGTTCAAACGACACGCTGACAAACGGAGACGGGTGGCTCCGGTTTTTGCCCCGGGTGATAGGGTGTGGTTGAGTACCAGAAACATCCGCTTGAAGGTTCCTTCCATGAAATTTGCCCCTCGTTACATAGGCCCTTACAAGGTTCTGTGTCGGATTAACCCGGTTGCATATCGTCTTGCCCTTCCGCCTGCCCTGCGCATCCCTAACTCTTTTCATGTTTCTTTATTGAAGCCTTTGGTTTGCAACAGATTTTCCTCCCCTGAGTCCTCCCCTCTCGCTGTCCAGGTTGAGGGTCAGGAGGAATATGAAATCAAATCCATTCTCGATTCTCGTATTTCTCGGGGGAAGTTGCAATATCTTGTTGACTGGAAGGGGTATGGGCCTGAAGAAAGGTCTTGGGTGGTCCATGAAAATGTGCATGCCCCTCGTCTCCTCCGGGCATTTCATGCTCGTTTTCCGTCCCGCCCCGGTTCCTTCCGCCCGGTGGGCGTTTCTGAGAGGGGGGGTACTGTCAGGGTACCTTTGGTGTCTACCTCGGAGGAGGTTAGACACCTAGACGTCCATCCTCCCAGGGGGGCTGACTCACCCGATCCTTGCACTCCTCCCGGTCGTTTACACGCCGGCCGCGATAGCTCCGCCTCCTTTTATGACGCGGCGCTCAGTAGCCGACGTCATGACGGCAATCACGTTCCGACCCGTCAATCACGGCAACCAAGTGCCGAACAACGAATCAGGACTCGTTGGGGGCGGAGCCAACAGTTAAAGAGCCAAGGTATAAAAAAGGGTTCTGTGGAATGATTCATTGCCCTGTCGTGGTTCTAGCTAGTCTGGTCACTCAGTGCAATTACCTCTATTGTCTTTTGGTTCCTGACTCGGCTTGTATTTTGACCCTGCTTTCCTCTCTTGTCCTTTTGACTCGGCTTGTCTCTCGCTTACCTGATCTCTCGTTCCCTCGACCTCGGCTTGTCTCTGACTATTCTTTTGCTTTCTCCTTACGTTAGTCCGGCCATTCTAAGGTCCGGTATACGTACCTATCCCCTGTTTGTATTCTGCGTGTTGGATCCCTGTCACGATCCTGACAACAATGTACTGATAGCATTGCCAGGGGAGGCTTACAAGAAAGTTATGGTGGGGAAAAATTGATTGAAAACCCCTTCCACTTGAAGTCAGCTGATAGCCAATACATTGCTATACAAAGATCTGCACACCAGTCAAGCCATAAGACTTGCTTTTCCCACAGAAATCTCAGAATTGCAGTGATGTTACTACCGCAAGGGATTCTGGGTGGGCATATGCAAATGAGGTCAACAAAGAATCACATTTTTGTCTCATTATTCCATTTTAAACATGGATTTCTTTGTTTGTGCTTCGCAAGTAACACCAAGCCTCACTAGCAAGCCAGTAACCAACCTCATGCTGCTGAGTTTCATTAACAAGGAAACAGCTGTCCACAAGTGATTCACTGGCTTTGCATCTTTTCCTGAGTTGTGTTTCAAAGCTGTTGTATACAGCAGACACAAGCTCATAGGAATCCATGTTTAAAATGGAATACTGAGGCAAATAGGCGATTCTATGTTGATCTCATTTGTATATGCGAACCCAGAATCCCTTGCAGTAGTAACATCACTGCAAATTTGAGATTTCTGTGGGAAAAGCAAGTCTTACGGCTCGACCGGTGTGCAGAACTGTGTTTAAAAATTTATTGACAATATAAATATGTATAAATATAACTATTTTAGAGTGTCCTTGATGTTGACTATATCACATACTTTTTAATTCTACTTTGCTTTAGCCTATTAGTGACATTTTTTTTTATATATATATATATATATACGGGTTTAACTGCTGCTGGGAATTCTGTGGTTCAAAGTAAGGAACCGATCTTAGCACCATTAGGTGAGGAGGAGAGAAAGGCTTGTTCCTTGCGGAGTTACACTCCGGTAAATATTACAATTGTCAGGAAATAAAATGTGGTTTTGATTAAGTTGCTGTGGGACTTCTGGTTGAGGGCTTTTTTTGTATTTGTTGGCTTTTGCCAGCTGGCGAAAATATTGAAGCAAACTGTAACACACAACATGTCTGAGCCCGCAGGAAGGGGACGTGTGAAAACTTTAGAACAGCTTCAGGAAAACCTATTGAGCTTGGAAAGAATTCTCTGATTTCATTTCTCCTCAGTTTTATTAATTCTGAACCCTGACCTCCATGGAGATGACCTCATTTAAGTCCTGTGTCCCTGATTGGCAGGTGCGAGAATAATATTACATTTCGCTTGACACCTGTTTTTCTTTCTTATTTTTTTTTTGGTGTCGTTCATTTAACCATTGATTGTCAGGGCCAGGGGGAAGTTACAGTTCATATATTTTATGGTTATTTTGTAATGCATGAAAACTCTTTGTAGCTTTGAAATGCTGGCCATTTTTCAGTGCTGGTCCATCTCATTGGTTTCATGGTAGTTCATTTTTTTTGCCATTACCCCTTAATTGCTTATACATAATTCCTAAAGTTTACAAGTCCTGATTTTCTTATATATTAAGAAACAGCACTCCTCACATAAGTGCATCATCAATGTTTGTATTTCTGTTTGAGTGTAACTTTAAGTTCTTTGGACCTTGTCATGAACCTATCGCAGTGCGACCCTCTTGGGCTTCACCAAAGAGTATTCACACTGGGCCGCTATGGAATCCCCCATGTTTGGGTCCCACTTGGTACCGCTGCCTATTTAAAGAAAATTTCCTCAGTCTACAGAAGAAGATTATCAATGACTCTGTTGGCTACATACAACAAGTGAGGCCTGGGTAAAAAATCCCACTTCGGCTATATCTCAAGCAATACTTAAAGAGGGGCCTAGACTGACAGAGACCGACTGAATGTAAAAAAATTGGCCACAAATTTACCAAGTGCTGGAAGAGTCTATTGTGATTTCAAGCACGTATCTCATGTATTTCATCCATCTGTACTTTGACAGAAAAACGACTTCACATGTATGATGATCTAACCAGTCTATCTCCAGCCTTTGCTTCCCGTCATAGCTTTTCATCCATATAAGTCATTTAGGTCGGTGATGATCGTGCTTGGAGAAGCTGTAACCGCAGCCCCGGTGAGGAGAAAGGTGGAAAGGGTCTGGGTGGGTTGCAGTGTTATTAAATGATCTGGGATATGCAGAGATTGGAAGCATTGACATGATAGATGGGTTTGGTTGCCTGTAGGAGAGGTTTATCAGTCCATCTCCAGACAGCCAAGGAAATGGCCAATACAGTTTATGGCCTCATCTGTTCGTATACGGGCCCAGACATTTAAAGCTTCTACTCTGCAGATGTTATTGATGAGGCACAGGAGCAGAAATGACAGTCTGTAAAAAAAAAAAATTCCTACTAACAGGTAGAAAAAATATAGTTGCTGCAAAACGGATGGGTAAATGGTCCTTTGAGGTCATGCCTTGCTCGGTCATGTCAATAGCAAGACATGACATTTTTATTGGATTGCTGGCAGCAGAAATGAATCTTTAAAGAGTGCTCCATGCTTCCATGGGTCTATTTCAGGGTGTAAATGGCATGTTTATTGGGTGACGTAGGGTTTAAATGTGCTGTTTACTCATCCCTGAGGTCCATCATGCCAGCAGGTCATTACAAGGATATGATGGCCTTTATTGGTTATATGAGATGATATAAATCCAAGCTTTCAAGGCTACACAGCTCTGTTAACCATGCTCGGGACGATAAACAGAGGATAAATGTTAAACTACAAAATGTACTGGGAATGGCGTGCAGTCAGTAAATTAAATAAGTCAATTCGTTTTGCTGTACATCAGATGTTTTAAACACGGTTCCCATTTTTTATCCAGATGATGGCACGGTTTGATTTGTGATGTGTTCCAACAATGGAAGGGAAAATCCTGATAACCAGCTCATAGGCTGCAAGTTGTGTTCCAAAACCCAGGGAGGGTATTTAAAGTGACTATGTCATTTTTATTTATTATTTTTTTCCTTTTCAATTTTCCTTTCCTCATGCTCCCTGCATTTTATTCATTATACTCCTCTCCATGATACTTGCTTACTTATTTATATTTATATATATATTTTTTGTGCCGGATCTCAATACCTGGGAGCAGCCATTTTATTCTCCTCTGTCCATGATGTCTGCAATTTGTCCTTCTGTGGGATTGTTTTTACTGATGGATTGCGGGTAAATTTGATTGGCAACGGAAACAGAACCGCCTGTTATCACATTTTGTCAATTTGGCTACTATTCTGTACATAAGGAAAAGTAGTCCCCTAGCCCACTATTATTGCTTGCTTCAAACACTGGCCATTCATTTGGAGTCTGAACACAGTTTGATTGCTTTCCAACTTAATGTATCTGTAGAAAATGGAGGCAATTTGTTGAGTACTCTCTCCGACATTCTTTGTGATGCCCATTCCTGCTTAATAAATAAAGATTTTTTTTTAAATATCACCTTAAGCAGTTTGATACAGCAATCTATAAAAACTGAACAAAAGTAAATACATTTCAAATAATATATATTACATGGAATCTGGCATCTTTAAAGTTAAATATTAGATTTAAAGGTAAACTATAGATTTTCCAGCCAAATCACCTTTTAGTGACTCCGAGTCTAACACCCCCAGCATAATAAGACTTGCAGTCGGAAGTGTCTTTTTTTGGACTGTGAGGTCTGTTTTTAACGCAAAAGTAAATGAAAAAAAGCATTAAAATCAAGAACATAAGAAGACAAGAAAATACAGCGTAAAGAGTATTAAAAAACAATACAAATATTTTTTTTCTCCAAGGGAGATAAAACAAAAATGTCCACTTAAAAAAAACCAAAAAACATTGTTACGTTTATATATATAAAAAATAAGTTCTGACTGCACTCACGGTTTATTTTGTATCCAGAAAATCCTTTATTGTTCCATAGTTCAAGTATTCACATTACTGTGTGTTACACAGTACAATGGTACAGGTCAACGTTTCAGTCCTACTTAGGGACCTTCCTCAGGACCACTAACAGTTAACAAATAATTAGTGGTTTTCAAATAAATAGTCGCTACATATTTAGTATACGTAATGTCCAAATGTAGCATCGTAAACGAGAACAAACAGAACCACATAGCATTGGAGAGAGGAGGGGAGTATAGCATGGAGGGGGTATGTATCGCCACCTGCTGGCCAGAAATGGTAGCTTTACTCATGTGTGATATCAGATTGAACAAATATCATGGTGGATTCTCATTTTAGAGGGTTTCTAAAAAACAAAAAACTACAGTGTTGAAAATGCTCACACGTACAGGTAACCTGATTGCTATTGGGTTCCTTCATTTGATTATTTTAACAAAGTCGTATTTTAGGGATCACCAGATTGCATTCACATGTTACAATACAAACTAGAGACAATAATTTTTTCAAATTTTGTAAAACAATTAAGTTAGAGACAATAATCCTTAAATATAGACTGTTCAATTTATATAGCAAAAAACAAACTGACGTTTCAGTTTTTAATATCAACTGAGAAATCTGCATTTTATATAAAAAAGAAGAGTAATTAGTTCTCATCTGTTCATGTTCTGGATTCTGATCTTGATGTCATATTAAAATGGCTTGATTTGCAAAAAATGCAAGATTCCTGTAAAATGCAAGCACTATAAAGTTTACGTACATGTCTTATTTAACTCTTGGTTTTCAATAAGCTGCTGTTTTTAACCCTTTAAAATACTTGGCCTGTGTGGCTTTGGCGTTTGAGCTCTGCAGTGTAATCATAGCTCATTCTTAATGGCCCTTTAAGCACCATAACCACTTTAATGCATTGTAGTGATTATGGGGGGTTGCATCCTCTAGTGCCATTCCCACCCCTAGTGCTCTCAGCCTGCCCTTGCTTCACAAAGGTGGACATGTTAATATAGATATTTTCAAGCTGTAGCGGAGTGAGAGCAATATTTATTTTTTTCTAAAATAACTCAGAAAGGGTTTGACGCGAACCAGAGTGGATGGTGTACACAGATGTACTTTAGTGGTTATGGTTGCTTACAGTGCCCCTTATCAAGTCTCCCAACTCTATTCTTGATTAAATGATGGCTCCGTTAGCTTGAACTTAGCATGAAAAAGTAGATTGAGTGGTCCATCGTTGATGCAGGATGTCTAAACTGCTTTGCACTGCCCTGATTTCTAATTATTGTAAACTACGGTTAGAATATGGAACTTTGGAGGGTACCTAGCCGACCGCAGAAAGCGCAAACCGAACACACAGCTTTGTCGTAAACATTTATATACAAGCTATGCTTTTTACTGCATGCGGTTTTATAAACCGTTCAGATTATATTTTTGATTTGAGGGCAGGAGAAAACCCTTAGTAACACTTTAGAGAGCCTCGTGTGAAAATGTAGCTTTTTATTTCTTAAATAAAATATTCTCACGGTTTATTAAAATACAGTATAACGTATAACAAAGGATAAAAGTTACAAGCTGTGCCCAATGTCTTGCGAAACATTGTTGGTCACGGAAACCTGGTTTATATACCTTCTGCTGTAAACAGTGGAAATTTGCAATATCACAAGTGAGTTGTTTCTTGAGTTCCACGAAAATGTACAACTTTCAATCCATTATAAAAAAATGGAAACTGTGAGATGTTGGCCAGGAAAATACAAATGTTAGGGCAGACAAGGTGGAAGAATAAGCTCAGCTACTTTGGCCTAACATTTGCAATTGTCTCATTAATTATTATTATTATTATTATTATTATGATATTTATAGAGCGCCATCAAATTCTGCAGCGCTTTACAATGGGTCGATGAACAGACATGTAGTTGTAACCAGACAAGTTGGACACACAGGAACAGAGGGGTTGAGGGTCCTGCTCAATGAGCTTACATGCTAGAGGGAGTGGGGTATAGTGACACAAAAAGGTAAGGATGGTATTAGACTAGTGACAGTTGGAGAAGAGGAATCAGTCAGGAGCTATTAACAGTTTATTTGATACGCTTTTATGAAGAAGTGGGCTTTTAATGATTTTTTGAAGGAGTGGAGACTGGGTGAGCTTCTAACGGAGGAGGGAAGCGAGTTCCACAGGAACGGTGCAGCCCTCGAGAAATCTTGAAGGCGAGCATCAGAGGTGGGAGTACAGACAGAAGATAGACGTAAGTCTTCAGCAGATGGTAAGGGCCTAGACGGGACATACTTGTGTATAAGGGAGGATAGATAGGTGGGAGCAGCATTATGTAGAGATTTGAAAGCAAGAACCAGAATTTTAAATTGAGCTCTATATTTTATAGAAAGCCAATGTAGGGACTGACAGAAGGGTGAGGCATTATCCCACATTCTTTGGTTTAAATGAGTGGTTCCGAAACTTTTCAGGTTCAAGGGGTCCCTAATATATTAATATTTTTCAAGGCGCCCCAAGTCAAACTTTTTTTAGGTTTTATATATGCACAGCACAGCGGCATAAACTGGGCCCCTGTTCGGCAGAAATGCTTGCCGTTCAAGCGCAGATCCAGAACCTAATATTGAGAGGGGCACTGGTAGATTATTTAAAGAAACAATAAAGGCACAATAACCACTACAGCCTTGGGGCAGCTTGTGTGTGAGGGGTACAGTGTGTGTGTGTGGGGGGGCAGTGTGTGTGTGTGAATGGGGTAAGTGTGTTAATGGGGGTAATTGTGTGTATAGGGGAGCAATGTGTGTGAATGGTGGGTAATTGTGTGTGTATGGGGGCAGTGTGTGTATATGGGGGTAATGTGTTTGCATATGGGGGGCAGTGTGTGTGTATGGGGGGAGTTATTGTGTGGAGTGGAGTCTGTAGGGGTGGGAGGGCAAATTCATGAATATATATTTTTTTTAATTAAATTAAATAGAATACTTTTAATATCCCCCCTCCCTGTTTACCTTTTCCTGGGAGGGGGGACATTTCCTGCAATCCCTGGTGGTCTGGTGGGGAAGCCCTGGTTGTCCCAGTGGCGAGAGTGAACTCTAGCAGCCTCAGGAGCTGTTAGCGTTCACTCTCGTAAGATTCGGAGCATTGCCATGGTAACCACGGCAACGCTCCAAATTTGTGAGAGGAGAACTTGGCGGAGCTGCAAGTTAGAGCTCCCCCGGGTCCTCTCTTGCTCCCTCCCCTGCCGGCTGCCAGCAATACACTGCTAGCGGGCCGGAAAATATCTTGCGTCTCCCCTGTGTGCCCGTCGCGGCCCAGTCTCTTGCTCAGCTACTGCAGCATTCATTTAGCAAACTCTTACTTTTAGTAAATTCTTACATTGGTTTAGGCATGTAAAAGAGCGGGGGGAAATGTAAAAGCAATATTTTTAAAAGTTGCTCAATAGCTCTGCTAATAAATAGTTTTCACTTTATGTACCTCGACTACTGTAAATCACTAGAAATTGGAAAGGTACGACTCCTATATACACAGATATTTCACATCAAATTTAGTTTTATATTTTGACCATGGAGAAAATAACAGCCTCCCCTTTTCAGCTCCTCTACCACGTTCAACAAAATTTGGAATTCTTGTCCTCTCCTGTCCCCCCCTTTAATGTTACCTTGTCTTTTGTCTCCTAACTCTTACAGACCCCAGTTTTCACATTGAGACTTCTCTTCTTATCAATATTTAATTTAAACCATCCCCATTTCCCCTCCCTCCCCTATTATAATAAAGATTTAAAAAAATGGGGGGAGAGGGCGTGATTGTCTTGCTTTTAGGCATTATCACTTTTACTTTTAATTTATTTTATTTTAATTTTATTTCATTTACATTTATTATTGTCCATGTTAACCAAAGTACATTGCATTTTGTCTACTTAATTTTGTCTGCTCTTATTACTTATAAATCAAATAATTGATTTACTCATATATCAAAGTTCTAATTGGGGGGGAAAAGTTATCTTGGAGGAACAGCCTTTGGCACGTATAAGAGCTGCAAATTAGTTTTATCATGCATTGTAAAAAGACATCCTAACATTTAAAGCTGTGTGTTAGTTGTGATTAGTTGAGCAATGAAGTCCCAAGAGCTGCAATAAATAATTTAATACATTTGGAGACTACAAACTGATCTGCGAACTTGAAAAACAACCTCAAAAGCGTCCATTTTTCAACACTGTCAGAATTCTCTCCTCCACTCAAGTCGGCTGACTTAAATGCTGTAAGTGTGCAAAGAGTCATTAATAATCGGATATAGCAAACCTTTCTAATATTTCAGGCAGCTACGGTTGGTCATAGGATGTACTTTGTGCTATCTTGTGCTAAAAGTATTGCAGAACCAACCCGTATCCTGAAAGAATAAATCAAGACAAGATAGAATGCCTGAGCTCTCATTTTTTTCATGCTCTGATGGTCTTCAGAAATGGGGATCAAATGAACTTTATCCATTTTCAAACAATTAATACGATCTCATCCACAATTCCACCAGCTGTGAAAACATTTTTCTACTGAGTCAAACTGCTTGTCGCACCAAAAGCACAGGAGGAAATGGGAGACGGTTGGAAAGAGGAGTACTGCGTATTTACCCCTGTGACTTCTCCGAATTAGTGCCAAATCATGCACACACAGTGGCGTCACGCCATTTTAGACGCAGCTAACTTTATTACCTGACAGATGCTGTGTACAAATATTGACATTTTCGATTTGTGACTGTGACATCTCCGTGTAGATATAGATCACCCCTGATTTCACTAGGAATTACACAGGCCATAAAATATGATGTTGGACAGTCCTGGGAGAGCGTTTAAATTTAAAAAACTACACTCCTTTAACCAGAAAAGAATTATGGGGTTGAACTTAAATGGATAAAAATTGTAATTTGTGTATTTGTGGTGTCACACACACATGAAAATTGAAGGTATCGGAGATAGAAATTAAACCATATTACCTAATGTGCCATGAAAGCTTACTATGACTCTACCAACATATCAGTCATACCAGATATTTTAGTTGTTACGTTTCCACAGATCTCTTAAAGGGACACTATGTTTAAAGGAACACTCCATTCACCATAACCACTATAGCAGGATGTAGTTGTTATGGTGCTAGGAGTGCCCTGGCATCTACACATTGTAAATAGTCAAAACATTCTAGAATGTCTTGACTTCTTAACTTGGGTATGCTCAGAGCCACTTCCTGTCTCCACTACATCCGACAGGAAGCTGGAAGTTCCTGCTTATGAGCAGGGCTAGCTCATTGGCTGAGAATGTCAGCTGATCACTATCAGCCAATGAGGTAAGCCCTGCAGTGCAATCTGTGATTGCATGTTGACCACCTCACCTCCTGTTATATACTTGGGAGATACTGTTGAAAGTCTTCAATGAGCCACAAACACTATTCCATAGTGTGCAATACTCTAAAAAAATCCTTTGGATCTTGTTTATTATTAACTCATGGGGAGCCTATAATCCCAATTGCATTCTCACTGTCCACCCCTTTCCTTGATAAAATGATGGCTTACCTGAAGTCCAGGACTCCCCCACTGTAGCCTCTAGCATCGCTGCTGGGGATGGCCAGCGTTCAAGCTCACATAACCTGCGATCTCTTCCAAGCCATTGGATGAATTGGAATTGGGCATGCGCTGCCAAACGCCGCTCTACTCCAATAAAATGCTGCTATTAGCATCACTCAGTTGTAGAGAAGAAAGAGCCTCTAGTTGCTGTTGGGAAGACGGTGGTGTATTTAACCCTCATTGCAGTATTTACAAAATTGCCACGTTTTACATTGTATGGTTAAAATGATGCAATCACTGCACCAAAACTACTTCATCGAGATTAATTAATCTCGGTGACTTTAGGGGTTCTTTTATTTTTAGTATATTTGCCATAATCCAAAACGATTCAACTAGATTGTAAGCTTCATAGTTCATGTTCTCCTGAAATATTACATGGTCATAAGATCATTTGCACACCATTTGTGCGTTCCCCATTTTTATCTCCAGTATTTTCTTTTATTAGAACAGTAATTGCGCAATAAGCAAACACATAATTTCTTAACCCTGAGCATTGCACAGGCTCGCTGTATGTGACCCTCTACTAGATGTAACTTAGTGACACATTGTTAACATGTCATTTCATTCACATTGCCTGCCTGTATAATTATAATATTTGCTGTATGCGTCTATCACCTTAACCTTCTCAGGCTATTGGAAGTAAAATAAAGAGGATTGACTTCTTCTCTTAGCCGTTTCTGTCGCCCTTTTTTCCAATTCCCTCTGCTTTTCTTTTCCCTGTTGCAGAAATAAATAAAAAGTTCTCTCATTTCTCCAGCGAGATGTTGGAAAGACAGACGCAGACACCTAATTGTCTGCTAATACACTCACGCTGGGTCAGCTTTGAAATACTCTATTCCCACATTAGGCCCAACTGTGAGAGGTTAAAATACATCATGGATGGAATTTCTAAAGCATTAAACAACTCCTATAAATGTTATCTCTCTGTCCCATGGTTTCAGGAATAAACTGGACTGACCAGCAAATTATAAATTCATCCTCTTTACAGAATGATTAAAAGGGAACTTATACCAGGGTATAAAATATTGAAAATCTGTCATTTGTGTTAGCCCTTTCTCAGGGATGCTCTGGGCTCTTTTTAATGTTTTGGAGGATGAGAAACAGAAATGTGCGTCTTTTCTCACTATGTTGACTGAGAGCTTATAACATTGTACAGAGCTACGGAATTAGCTGCCGCGATATCAATTATAAAATGATAACAATAATAAAAATGATAGACCGGGAGCTAAGAAGGAAGCACTTTGTTTTAGATTAAAGCTTAATACAGGTGTTTGGATTTTTTTATTTTATTTTTCAGAAAACACAAATATATTTTGTTTGAATATAGGGAATAAATACACCATATATTAAAAGTCCAGAGAAGTTACTGTTCCAATAGGTCATAACTTAGGTGTGTGTTTTGCGTGTGTGTGTGTGGATTGTCTTTGGCATTGTATGTTTTATGTAAGAGTGTCAGATTTTTGCAGGGATGAGTGTGCGTAGGTAGGGCTCATCCTGTCTTTTGGCAAGAGATACATCATGGGCACCCTGGTGGGTTTAGCCTCTGGCTCCGAGCTGTACTTACAGTTGATAAAGACCACTTGTACCTCTCTCACTATTGTGGCACTACTCATTGAGTCGGAGCATTAACGTGATTATCTGTGGCAACATTCAGAATCATTCAGGAGTGCCGAATTATGAGAAAGAGGTACAAGTGGTTTGCGTCCTTGCACTTGCAGACAAGCTCTGCAGGCCTGATCCTATGATCTCCCCAGTGGCCCATTTCTGTTTGACAACCTTGTGTGCCAAAGAAACCCACCTGCTCCGGATGGCACATGTGCCATAGGTTGCCAACCCTTGTGGAAGAAGATCACTCCAGTCAATATGCTGTAAATTCCGGTAATGTGAATAAGTGTTGTGTAAAGAATGAGAGTGCGCACTCACAATAGGTTATGTGCGGACCTAATGTGCATTTTCAATGCTCAAATAAGGTCAGTGGCTGCGTTTGTCACTATTAAACTGTTTATTCACCATTTAGTAGAAATTCTCAGACTCTGACAGTCTGACGCCTAACCTCCAATAACATGGATATGGAGGAGAAGCTATACTCTACTTTGTGCCTTACCAGCAGTAGCAGGCAGTGATTGGTTAAGATTGTATCAGCTACCCCAGTCCTGGGTATGAATTGATATCCTCCTCTGTCATATCGTGATTGGCTGTCAGGGACCAAGCGTCTCTATGATGCTCAACCCAACGCCCACAGACTCTGGGCACCATAACTGCTTACTCTGTTGAAGTGGTTACTGTGCCAACAGTGTTCCTTTAGTGAGTTGATTTAGATCCAAATTTACCAACTTAAACAAAGATCTCCAGCCTTTTTGGTTTATCAAACCGGTACTCAAATCTGTTGATTATCTTTACAGAGGTCAAGATGCACAACAACGTACAGAAAAGTTATTCTGCATTTTATGTATTCACGAATGCACTTGACATTTCACCTCCTGGTCATTCTGTAACGGCCGGCCTCACCGCTACAATGCTGGGTTTTGATTCCTTGGAGTAGAATGAAGGAGTGTTTGTCAGTGAGCAGACAGAATAATGAGGCTCTGAGAGCATGCAACCAGCGAAGAGCAGATTAAACTGTGCCTTTCATGGGGGAATATTATCCCGGCACTGGGAGATTTTGATTACTTTTAAAATATGATTTAAGGGACCACAAAGGAAATACCTGCACGAACCATCATTCATAAAGCAACACCAGCATAAATCCTTCTTGAACTAACAATTTATTATCCTGGCTTAAATTAGTTTTCATTGTTATGGGTCCCTGGCCTGTTCAGCGCTAGCACTATTTCATTTATTTTTTATTTTTTAAAGGAAAAAAGTATTCTTCCCAATGCTATGTTTTACTGGAAATTGTTTAATATACACATGTATGTATATCTTTATTCACACAGCTTGAATACTGTAAGTAAATCTTTATAAATGTTACAGTGCAGTGGGGAAAAATCTGCAAATGATAATCGTTCGGGCTTTAAGCAGTTTACTTTCTTGGAGAGATGACAGTTGGTTCTTGATGTCAATAAGACTAGTGACCTCCTCTATGTCATAATTTAAAAGGAATTGCTCTGAATC
Source organism: Pelobates cultripes (assembly GCA_933207985.1). Classification (NCBI taxonomy): domain Eukaryota; kingdom Metazoa; phylum Chordata; class Amphibia; order Anura; family Pelobatidae; genus Pelobates; species Pelobates cultripes. Next base: position 20,501,564 of record OW240916.1, read on the forward strand.
TTCTAAAATAAATATTCAATTAATCTAAGCAAGCTAAATATGAACAAATAATATTTGTTAGCAAAAAGAAAAGTATTGTCCAATCGCTGTCTTCCTTAGTGCCATTGGGGTGTATCGTTGAGGGATTAATGGTTTATGTGCAAAACTGGGGTCATGCATTGGGGTTTAAATGTTAGGATTATTTAGGATTGAGAGTGGAGATGTAGGGTTCAGATTAAGGCAAGGGTTGTCCTGTTCAGATTTCAGTTCTATTTTCATGCTTCACGTTTAAAACAACCTAGGACAGGGTTGTTGAAATTAGCCTATTAAACACAGTCTGCAACAAGGTAGGCACACAATTTGTACATCACGATTCGTACATACTGCGCCTTCAGTCCAGAGCTGCCCAGACTCTTCAAATCAAAACAAATCGAGGACTGGGCACAAGTGCAAGGTCCTGGGCAGACTTATTGGACAGAAACAGGAAAAGTTTTGGCCTGTTCCCGTTCTATAAATCTCGTTCTATAACACCGTCTTGGAGAAACATGTCATTCGTATCTACAACTTTATTGGTAGTATCATTAGGAGCATGTAAGGGAACACAGGCCTCAATTTAATTCGTTTTATGAATGTTTCAATACTGTTGGGAAAAACTTTCAAAAAGATTTATCTACAAAAACTTTTGTAGACCTTAATGGTGACTTTTGTAGAGAAATCATTCATGATTTTTTTTTTTTTCCTAGCAGTATTGAATCATTTGGAAAGCTTATTAAATCGAGTCCATGGTTTGACACATTTAGACTACTAGATAAAATAAATTCGATCCAGGCACTCAGGATTGCTGCAGGAAGGCAGGTTCATTGGAACAAAAAGTGCACCGTTTCGGCCTACGCAGAGGCCTTTGTCAAGCTGTGTTTGCTGAAACGTTGCACTTTTTCTTCCAATAAACCTGCCTTCCTGTAACAATCCTGAGTGCCTGGACCGAATTTATTTTATGTACTAAACTGGGTTTTGCCAACCCTGGCCCTGATAAGCATCTGGACTTTTAAGTGTGAGTGTGGTATCCTCTGTTTGAGAATTACTGCATTTAGATTACAAGGCCCTTTCCGTGATGCCCAGCAAGCCTTCTGCAGTTCAGACACAATTTGCAGTGGCTATTTTATTATTATTGCACTTTGTATGTTATGTATGTTATGGCGATGTCCAACAAAACAACAAATCAAAAAATTGCATTAACCATCCTTTTGGGTGGCACTTCGCTCATTACAATTACCATCCTCCGTTAATTTTCCTCCATAGTCGAGCTAACTCTCCCTTCTCCAAATGATTGATCCCTCTGTACACCACTTCAATTCGCTTATTTTGACACCTTATCCATCAGTTCATCCTCCGCTCTGACGTGCTGTTATTCCTCTTCTGTGTTTATACCCCTTCCTCATAGATTGTAAGCTCATTTGAGCAGAGCCTTCTTCACGTTTTGTCTCTGTCAATATTTTGTATTTCCGCTACGGGCTGTCAATTTTCCCTATTTTCTGATTGTAATACGCTGCTGAATTTGTTGGAGATATATAAATGATAATAAATAAGCCCGTTCGAACAGCTTGCATTCTGTTATTTAGGATGACCACCCACCAGGATTTGCCCAGGAATGTAGAAGGCAGCCCTATAGCCTGGACTCACATTTTTATTTAATAACCCTAGGACTGATTTCTCTCTGTATAGTAATCAGACCCTCCAAGCTGTGCACGCTCACTGCACTGGGAAGTGTTAAGCCTGACTTCACTAAAACATACCTCGCTCCCACAGACCCTGCGGTCTTAACAGTGCTTAGTAAATCTGTCCCTAAGTCAGATTGACTTTGCACTTTCTGTGCAATCCTTCTGCAGGATTAGTAAGGTAACAGCTCGACCTGCTACTGAAATACGGAGGGGTACTTCATTGGGAGTCTCAATGCCTTTAAAAAAATTTTTTATTTGTACCTGGTTAGAATCCCACTGACAGTTCTAGCATAATTCAGGTCTTTTTCTAAGGTCTGTAGTCAAAACACAGCTTATAAAGTCTGCAGACCTCTGAAATGGCTGGAAGATTGTCTCTAAATATCCCATCGTTACAAAATAATAGATCAGCACTTAGCCTCTTTAACTTGGTGGGTTTCATTAGTTGTGATAATTGTGGTAAATTAAATTAGTGAATGTTGTAGAGGTGTTGCTAACAAAAATAAAAAAAATAAAAAAAAAATGCAAAATTACATCTGTAGTGCAATTGTCATGGAAACCAATGCAATTTACAGAAGCGTTGCTTTGTTTCTATGGTTTCTAACACTTTAATAAGGATCCTCCATGGTATCTCCACCTTGTGAAATTATTCAAAGGAGGTTATTCTTAAAACACAATTCTGGATCAAATATTTAACCTCTAGAATGTAAGCTCATTGAGCAGGGCTCTCCACCCCTCTGTTCCTGTACATCCAGTTGTCTGGTTACAATTACGTGTCTGTTAGTCCACCCATTGTACAGCGCTACGGAATCTGATGGCGCTATATAAATAATAAAATAAGAATATATAAATAATAAAATAATAATAACAATTATATGTTGGGCAATAAGCAGGAATAGTCTATTGGTTTCCATGGTGATCGCTACTCTGTTAAAGCTTTGATACATCATTGTTCTTTATAATTTGAATTGCACACTTGTAAGTTGACACAATGTAGCAACATTTTAAATTGTGACCATAAACTCACTTGAGATAATAAACAAACCAATAAATTTGAACTTTCCTGTGTCAAATTAAGGTATAGGAAAATACCTCCCCTGACCCTCATGTCCGTATGAACTTTTTCTGTGCCTTAGGAGTGTACCAGAGACAGTGTTTAGGAGTGTACCAGAGAAAGTGTTAAACTGACTCCCTTCTGTGCGTTTGCGGTGGTGGAGATATTGGCCAGTCCTTATTTTCACACATCCATCCAATAATGCACTGTTTGTTAAGCTAGGAAGACATAAAGAAAGTGTTGGACAGAGAGAGTGCAGAAAAATGACCCTATAAACTAGCTCTGCTCGAAGCGTCCTTCCAAACTTCTGACTGTCATAAAAATTACGAGTCTGCACATACACTGCGCAGTCTACTGGGAACACAACTACCATATGGTTTGATAATTCCCAGCATTTTATATCTTTCGAGTGTTGAAACAGTAATTCATAGACCATTGACCCTGCTGAACCAAAAGTGGTAAAATAAACCACACTTACCAGGAGAAACACATTTATCTAAAGGCATACTCTTGGTATTCACGGGGAAACATTATATTTAGTTACACATGCAAACCGTGGCTGAGTTCCACAGAGGCAGATGGCTTTTTTTTCTACGTCTACATTTTACCCGAGCCACAGGCAAGCATTAGTGTATATTTATTTATTTATTTATTCATTCGTTTTCAAGTATGTCCTGGGTTCACAAAACATTGCAGTGATACAATAAGGTACAATAAAATATAAAAATAATATTAATACACAATATATAGCAAATTTAAATGAACACTATACTCACCTAAACAAGTTTTTGTGTATAGATCATGCCTCTGAAGTTTCACTGCTCAATTCACTGTCATTTAGGAGTTAAATCACTTTGTTTCTGTTTATGCAGCCCTAGTCACACCTCCCCTGGCTATGATTGACAGAGTCTGCATGAAAAACAAAAATGGTTTCACTTTCAATCAGATGTAACTTACCTTAAACAATTGTATCTCCTGCTCTGTAAATAGAACTTTAATCACATACAGGAGGCTCTTGCAGGGTCTAGCAAGCTATTAACATAGCAGGGGAAGAAAAACAAAACAAAATAAACAGCGCTTGCAATAAAGGAAGGATAAATATTAGATGAGTCTTTACAGGAAGTGTTTAGGAAGGCTGTGCAAGTCATATGTAGGGAGGTGTGACTAGGGCTGCATAAACAAAGTGATTTAACTCCTAAATGGCAGATAATTGAGCACTGAGACTGCAGGGGCATGATCTATACACGAAAACTGTTTCATTAAGCTAAAGTTGTTTTGGTGACTATAGTGTCCCTTTAACATAGAACAGGTAAGAAACATATAATCAACCATGACAGGTGCATTCTGTTTTGAGATATGTAGAGATGGATCTCTTAAAGGATTTTAGGCTTGGGGAAGATTTGAAAGTGTGCGGAAGGTTATTCTATAATTGCGGTGCTCTGTAGGAAAAGGAGGATCGAGCCGCTTTCTTTTTGTATTGAGGTAGACCAAATAAAGTGCTGGTACTGGATCAGAGGTTATAGGAGGTGGGAACCGCCGAGGAGAGCATTCTGCTCAGGTAGAGTGAGAGCTTCCCAGAAAAGCTCTTAAACACAAGGCTGGAAAGATGAAGGATGCATCTGGATTCCAGCAACAGCCAGTTTAGTTCTTTTAGCATGTCACAATGGTGGGTCCTGTAATGTGGAGGCCGAAAGATAGATTGGGGTCTGACAACATACCCAAGTATTTGAAAGAGTGGACTGCGGTCAGTGTACTATTTGATTTTGCTTCATGCATAGATGGGAATTTTGTAATTTGTGTAATTTAGGTTAGTATATTCACTAACCTGTGAGATTGTATAGTGCCATTAAAGCATTAAGCTGGGGTTTATTTGCAAAACTGGAAATCGTGAAAAACTGATCAAATAAATTTTTGGACAATATTATTTTATTATTATTTTATTATTTATATAGCACCATCAGATTCTGTAGCACTGTACAATATAGCTGATCCTGAATGTGCAATCACCTTGTAAATTTTCCAAAATGTCTAATTTAGTGAATAAAGCACACATGAATTGGCTGTCATTTTCAGACTGTGTTTGTGTCAAGCAATGCTTGCTTGTAGTTGTATTTACGTGTTGATGTCTTGCATATGAAAATTTTATCTAGTGCATAGACTGGTGCAATTTGGCCTAAACTTGACAATTCTCCCCAGTTCCTCCCTGCAGTAGGGAATAGTTAATTAGCATTTCTGTTGATCTTTGTTCCTTCCTTACTTACTTAAAATTGCAAAATCCTAAATTTACATCATCTCCTAATGTCAGTCGACAGAGATCGAATCGAAAGCTACACCGCTTTTTTTTCTGCTACCTTGTCGTGATAAGAGTAGTCACTATCTTCCATTTCAATGACTAGGAAGGCAACTCTCACAGCCCTCAGCCGATCTAAGGAAGGCTGATAAGATGCCTTTTACAGAAGCAAATCGGCTTTGCTCAGCAGCCTTATTTAGTGAGATATACTGGGGTTTGACAGCAACTGCTAATAAAAATAAAAGATGGTTAAGGAGACTGTCCTCCCACACAGTTCATAACAATTAGAGTCAAACAGTCTCTTAGGTATATAAATAAATGATTCAGGTTCGACTGGGATAGGGACACAGAAGGGAGGGATAACATGCATTCTTACATTACTTGATAAGGGCATGGTGACACCTCAGGGCACACAGCAATATGAAGAATGGGCTGGTATGTAGGAGTAGGTGATAAGACAAATTCGGGTCTTTGGAGTTTGCACAAGATAAGAGCCAGGGTACTTGGAGATTGCTAAGTCCAATTGTATGCATCTATAATAACAAAGTATTTAACCAGGAAATTTACATTCAGATTACGTTGGTTTCCAAATACGACCTGGGGATGTTACTTTTTTTCTCAACTTCCAGAGGATATTACTAGTACCCAATTTAATGGTACTTATTTTACCTACCTCGGAAGGATGAAGGGCTGAGTCACCCCTGCCAAGAATTGAACCTGCGACCCCAAGGCTCGAACAGATTCTACTGATCGTACACAATTTTGAAAAGCCACGGACAGTTAAAATATAGAGATCATTGTGTAAGATAACTGACAGTCAGACTGAAGGTGCATAAAGACGGCTCTACGAAAGGCAGAATGGGAAAGGTAGGCAAGAGATTTCCTAAAAAAATGGCAACATACATAAATAAAAAAAAAAAAATAGATGGCATGTTATAACCTAGAGATTATATTAAAAATTGTTTGTCACCCTACGCAGGGCCGGCCTTAGGGGTGTGCAAGCTGCGCGGTTGCACAGGGCGCCATGGACCAGGGGGCGCCATGCAGCTGACACAGCTCACACACTCTCCTAGTGACAGCCTGTGAGGGAGTGCTGCCTCAGAGCACTCCCCTAATACAGGCTGCGCTGTGTAGCTTGGCCGTGCTCCGCCCTCCCCCCCACCTCTTAACTCTGCCCTCACTGATAGTCCCCATTGGGGTCTATCCGTGAGGGCAAAGGGGGCTGAGTTAAGTGGCAATCGGAGGCGGGGCTACAGGCAAGTGGGTCGGAGCTACAGGCGAACCCCCACCTACCACCACACTGCCCCCTGCTCCCCCACCCACCACCACCACACTGCCCCCTGCTCCCCCACCTACCACCACACTGCCCCCTGCTCCCCACTGTGCTCCACCTTCCAATGTGCCCCCCTGTCCCCACCTGCCACTGTGCTCCCGGCTATCCGCAATGCCCCCTTTTACCTACCCACTGTACATCCGTACTTGCTGTGCCCCTTGTCCCCACCTGTGCCCCAGCTACCCACTATGCCCTCTCCCCCCAGCTACCCACTGTGCCCCTGTCCCCAGCCACCCACTATTGCCCTGCTCCCCTGGCCCCTGTGCCCCAGCCACCACTGTGCCCCTTGGCTTCTCACCTACCCACTGTGCCCCTGCTCCCCAGCCACCTGCCCTGTGCCCCTGCTCCCCCACCTACCCACTGTGCCCCTGCTCCCCCAGCTACCCACGGCCCCAGCTACCCACTAAGCCCACCTACCACAACACTGCCCCACTGCAGCCACTGTGCCCCCTGCTCCCCACCCACCACTGTGCTCCAGCTACCCTCTGTGCCCTGCTCTCCCACTTACCCACTGTGCCCCTTGCTCCCCACCTACCCTCTGTGCCCAGCTACCCATTATGCCCCTGCTCCCCCACCTGCCACTGTGCCCCCACCTACCCACTTTGCCCCAGCTACCCACTGTGCCCCTGCTCCCCCACCTACCCACTGTGCACCAGCTACCACTTTGTCCCTGCTGCCCAGCTACCCACTGTGTCCCAGCACCCACTGTGCCCTAACTCCCCAGCTACCCACTGTGCCCCTGCTACCCCACCTACCCACTGGTATCCCCACCCACCCACTGTGCCCTTGCTCCCCCCCTACCTGCACCCCTCTCCCCAGCTACTACTACTGTGCCCTCTTTTCCCCAGCTACTACTACCTAGGCCCCTCTACCCCAGCTACCACTGTGCCCCCTCTCCCCCAGCTACCCTCTGTGCCCCTGCTCCCCACCTTCCCACTGTGCCTCTGCTCCCCCAGTTACCCACTGTGCCCCTGCTCTCCTACCTACCACTACACCACCCCTGCTCCCCCAGTTACCCACTGTGCCCCTGACCTCCCACCTATCACTACACTACACCTGCTTCCCCACTTTTCCCCCTGTTCCCCCACCCACCACTACACTACCTCTGCTCGCCCACCTACCACCACTGTGCCCCTGCTCCCCTATCTACCACTACACTGCCCCTGCTCCCCCAGCTACCACTACACTACCGCTGCTCCCCCACTGATCCCCCTGCTCCCCAACTACCACTACACTACATATGCTCTTCCATCTACCACTACTGTGCCCCTGCTCCCCAACCTACCAATACACCGCCACTGTGCACCCAGCTACCATCGCTGTGCCCCCTGCTCCCACACCTACCACCAAACTGCCCTGCTCCCCCCCACCACTACACTACCGCTGCTCCCCCACCCTCCTTCACTATGCCTCCTGCTCCCCTCCTACCAGTACACAACCTCTGCTCTTCATATCAGCACACATATCACACACATCCAATACAAGTATATATAACATACAGTCAATACAACAATTACAAATATTACACACAGCCAACACATAGCATACATATCACACACAGCCATTACTCCTATCACACACAGACACCACCCACTACATCATACTATTATGAGACTTATTACAGCAGAGCTCTCTCATACATAATGCAATATGTAGCTGTCCTTCGAGCTCCGGCCAATCAGAACATTTCCACGGATTACCACAGGAAAGCTCTGACACTAAGTGCCTGAGCTCACAAGACCGTTACTTATGGTCTTGCACCCAGTGGAGGCGCCGACCAGATTCCCAGCATACTGGATCACCAGAGATCAGCATGCCCACCTCCCTGCAAATTAAGAACAGGGAATGGGGAATCATTTTTGTTTTTAAATAATTATTAATGTAATAAATCCTATATACAGAAACTACACCACCTATTGACACACACAGTACATGGATAAAGGGTATGATGGGGGGCGCTGTGAAGATTTTTCACACAGGACGTCTTAAGGCTTAAGGCCCTGACCCTACCCATATGGATTATTGGGCCCCATCTTCATTTCCATAGTACTTTAATTTTGCTGCAGCCTCCACTGCTGAGATTATTAATCCAGTGCTTCCCCTTTGGAAACTAGTGCATATATGCAACAAATTGCCATGCTGTGCCAGCACCCCTCACAGATATACACTGAGTCAATGCATCTCAACGGGGAGAGTTCAATGTCTCCATGCAGAGTGTGGTGATGTTGAAAATCGGTCCTGCAGTCTTTGCAGGACCGAACATAGGAAGCACCTCTAGTGGCCACTGCCAGTGGCATTAGGCAGCATCTGACTTTTCTCAGATAAGGCAGTTTTTACACTGCTGAGTCTGCATGGACAGGTTCAGAACCAGAACCACTACATTCAGCTGTCTTAAGTGTTTGAGTGCCAGAGATACAGAACATTGCAAAGCAATGTGTTTGGTACACTTTTAGCACTGAACGTGTTTAACAATAACAGTTATTCCCAGGAGTTTGACTGTTGTGCTTTTATTCCCCATATTTAAAGGAACGCTAATGTCACCAAAACATCTTAATGAAGCAGTTATGGTGTATAGATTGCTCCCGCCCCAGCAATCTCACTGCTCAATTCTCTGCCATTTGTGAGTTAAATCACTTTGTATATACAGCCCTAGTCACACTTCCTAACATGTGACTCACACAGTCTTCCTAAACACTTCCTGTAAAGAGTCATCTAATGTTTACACGTTCTTTATGGCAAATTCTGTTTAATTTAGAATTTCTTATCTCCTGTTCTGTTATTAGCTTGCTAGACCCTACAAAAACCTCCTGTACGTGATTAAAGTTCAATTTACAGAGCAGGAGATAAAAACTTTAAAGTAAGTTAACATCTGATTAAAAGTGAATACAGGGGAGGTGTGGTTGGGGCTGTATAAACAGAAACAAAATCAATGTAACTCCCCACTGGCAGATAAGTGAGGCATATTCTATACACCAAAACTGCTTCATTTAGCTAAAGTTGATTTGGTGCTTAGAGTATCCCTTTAAGAAATGTGTTTTTTGAGGTCTGAAAACTACAATTAAAATATAGATATCCATAATGTTGTATTTAGCTCTGTGCTGAAATTGAAATCTTCACCCCCTGCCAGTCACTGTCACAATCACTGTTATATTCCTGGCAGTCAGAGAGAGCACATAGAGAAAAGGAGACACAAGAACAATGAAGAAGATTTATCACAGAAAAGAGCCATTTGTTCCCATAATCTGTTAGTGTTTATTAAATTGTTCTAAAAATGGTCTGAAAAGTGTCTCTGACTATAAATCGTCGATTTTTGACAAAATATCTATTTTTAAAAAAAGCTGCCAAATCTAGAGTGTGCAAACAAGAGAGAAGTGACACCAATCCTACAAGATGAATAAACTGGGATAAAAAAAAAAAGCACAAAATGTTTGTTTCAGTTTGATAAATCTTCTCGTCTCATGTTCCCTTACGCAGCCAGGACTGAACTGGCTTATGATGTCAGTGGCTAAATCAGCAAAGGTTAACAGGCAGCTCAAAAATATTTTTTACATAATAATCATTTTATCAAGTTTTGAAAGGAAATATATATATATATATATATATATATTTATTTATTATTATTTTTTTTAATGAAGTTTATATACAAAAAAAAGAGAAAAACATCCCTACCTTTAGTATATGACAGAATCCTTCGGCCAGATAGTGCTTGATACCAAAGAATTAGTCTCTATGGCCTTCCATATGTCTGAGAGTCGAACAAGTAAGACCATAATGACTGAGTGCTCCTGACAGCATGCTATAATGATCGCTGTAACGGTTGTATTGTTCCTTTAATATACGTTAAATAAACAGAAACAGATAAACAGGACTAGATTGCGGAATATATCAACATTTTGACTTGTTTCTTTGAATAATGTCCTAGATAAAGAGAGATAAAGGGAGGGAGTTAAAGGGCTACCCCAACTACTATGCCCACTTCAGTGATTTGAAGTTGTCATAGTGGTAGGAGTCAGTGAGTGCAGTATTTCAGCTTGGAACACTGCACATACTGAGTTACTGTTAAATGTGTGCCGGGGCTAGTTGCATCCACGGCACACATGACTTAGGCTAACATTCTGGGCTGCCTAATGTCAATTCTGTGCATATTTTGTTCCTTCCCACCTTGTGAGCATACCCTCCCACCGTGCGTTCAAGAATTAGGAGAAATTCTATGAGAAACCTGTGATTGGACCGCTAGACCGCTGGAGTGCCGGGTGATGTCATGGCGGGGCCTGGAAGATTAAGGTAAGTTTAAAACCTTTTTTTGCAGTTTATTTTTACAGGGGGGAATCTAATAGTTATGTGCTAGAGGGCATTTAGAATTTTTTTTGTTTTTTTTTTTTAAATCAGGGTTGTTGTGACCCTTTAAACATAACTAATTTGCATATTAGTGTTTTAAATTAGAATACTACACATCCAGTTGGAGAGTATATTCCTTCATCTAAGTATATAGTTTAAAGTAGAAAACCCATGTAACCTTATTCAGAGTTCTAAACACATATAAACTAAACAGTTCATCAAAACGTGAGTCACTCAGCCTCTCTGCTGGTAGCCATCGTATTTTAGAACAGAGAAACAGATATATAGATATATTTGTCATGGTGAGAGAGGTTAATCTTTCTAAATTCTCAGCCCACCATATCACAACGGATAATGTCTCTCAGAACTACCCGATTCACTATATTAAAAAAAGGCTGCGGCAATAATTACCTTGAAACAAAAATATTCACACAGATGCGAAGCAAAATAAACTTTTCTCAGCTGAGGTCTGACTGCGAGAAATGATCTCACACCCACAGAGAGGAGAGGGAGTTAGACCGGCTGAAATAAGGACCCCAGCGGGCGATCTTCGCTTGCAATTAGCTCGGTGAGACCTGAGCCACATCCCAGCCCAATAACACAAGTACACAGCTAAAATAATTTTGTGTTTTTGGGGTCGTTCCAATAAAAATACTGTGTCTTTAAATAAAACTGGACGAGGGTCCTTTATGCAGAATAGGATAAAACATGTTCTGCTCAGAACAAAGTTTCTCCCTGCCCATCTTATTCACACTGTAAATAAAGGAGCGTATTATACCCTTGGGAACAATTGCTCCCTCCACAAAAAAAATATTGGAAAGATAGAAAATTCACACGTTAGATGCTAGCTTCATTTATTTTTGTGGATCGATAGTACTCTAAAATGTGGTATTTAAAATTTTTGCAGACACTTCTTGCGTTTTTTTTTTATATTAGGTTTAGTTATTCCTATTTGTAATATTTAATTATGTAATTGTAAGGTGAGAAAATGAACGCTAAATGTAGAAATCCACACTTCTTTATATTGCAATCAGTGCCTCCATCTTAGCTCCCTATCAAAATCACCTTGTTCCTTTATCGCAAGTTATGGGTGATTTTCAAAGTTTCCGTTCAATGATGTAAATTCCAGAGAAATTACTGTTTCCCTTTAATTGTATATCTTCTGGTCTTATTGCACCAAGACCTTTAAAACAACTGCAATCACCATAACCAAGCGTTACAGTGCTTGGATTGTTACTTTAACCCCTTTAGGACACATGACATGTGTGACATGTCATGATTCCATTTTATTCCAGAAGTTTGGTCCTTAAGGGGTTAATAACACTGATGTACTTCATATTTATGTCTTTGACTTTGCCAGCTTGTAGATTATAGTCACTGGACATAGATCTGAGTTTAAGGTATATTCCCTAATCTCAAAATTGTGAAAGGATGGCAAAGCAATATTGAATTCGTGTCCAGAACAGCCAAATTGGAGCTAAATTTATCTAGTTTGCCTGTGTTGGCATAAAATCTCAATTACCTTGTCAATGATCCATAATTGTCGGGTTTGGTAAATAAGTCTGTTTCTAAACTAAGATACAGTGACTTTTCACATTGTTTGTGTTTATTATAATAATCAATTCCTTTATTAATATCATTTTAAATCATGGTAATATCAACTTAAAGTTACCAGTGGCGGTGAACACAAGCCTTTTTACACTTTTCTATCAAAAATAACTGATTCAAAGCCGTGTGGTTTAGAAATAAAAAAATCCTTTTATAAAATACAGTTCAGCGGATATTATTAGTGGCCACATATTCTCACGCAACTATTTTCTGCATGAATCAAGGATTTAAAATATGCAGATGATTAGAAGGAAAAAGAAGGAACGAGTGAAAATGGAGAAAGGATTAAAGCATTACTTCTAAAAGTTAATTTTACTGTAGGTTAGCAAAAGTGAATGTGCCTTTCAGCCTGGAACATCGACATTAACCTTGGAAGTGCAGAGCGGTGTAGCAATCCGAGCGAAAAAGTGTGATTGTATAATGAAGTCAATTAACGCATTCTCAAAAAAGCAGAATATATGGATATAACTTACAGGGCCATGACATTGAAATCTTTCGCCTTGGATAGAAGAAGCTGCCTGCTCGGCTGGAATAATTTCAGGGCTGCCATGTAATGGGAACTGATATAGTCTTTTGCAAATTGAAAGTTTAACTCATGGCCAACAGGAACCTGTGCAGGAGCTGGCCACATTATTATTTATTTAAAAGTTGTGTTTCATGTACACCTGCTTAAAGGGACACTCCACTGCTAAAAATCACTGTTTAGTAGAAATATCACAAATGGAAAACATGCAAGCATTTAATTATGCACTTTTTAATTTGGAGTTATATAAAACAGCTTGCTAAAACCTGCAGATCTCTTGTCCGCTGCCTTTGCAAACCCTCCCCTTCTAACCCCGCCCAGACTTTCTGTGACTGTCCAATCACAGACTTTCCAATGCAGTTCTATGATAAGCCAGGTGTCTCTTGGGTTCAGTGCAACTAAGCTAACCGAACCAGGAACTAACAGGACCTGTTGTCTGCTTGAAAAGTCATGGGGGGAAGGGGAGGCAGGAGGGTAGTATAATTTCTAAAGGTGTTAATTTCTATTAAAATCTGCACTTTTTGCAAAAAGAAAAAAAAATAGTTCACACTCTTCACACATAAAGCTTTTTAGCAAGCTAAAGTGTTTTATTTTTTGCACCTATTTTTTCCTTTTTTTAACTTTTATCTTTTATTTCCTTTTTTTTCTTTCCCCCTATATCTAATCTATCAGATAAACGATATATATAGTTTTAAAAAAAAGTGCTTTAGGGGTCTGGAGTGTGCCTGTGTCAAGGTAGGTGGAGATTATATTGCCACAGTTGGAAACCAATGGAAGAACTGGAAGTACCATTTCTTTTTTGGGGCTGCCGTACTTTACAATTGATGGGCATTGTATATCTTTAATGCTCCCACTTTTTAGTTCTCCATTTCCATTTCCAACCCTTCCTTGTTTCATACCTCTCTATTTTGCAAATGCAAATAAACACACCAAGGCAAAAGGATGAGAAAGTGACATTAATGAAAGAGACTGAAATACTATATGATACATGCACACTGCATATATCTTTTAATACAAACATAAATAGATTTAAAAAAACACAAAGTTGGTCTGCACAATTCCAGGAGCACCGTGAAATATTTTAGATGTAAAAACAGTCATAAATCTCCAAGGCCATGAAATATCTGCAAAATTAAAAGCATGTGCTTTCTTCTTTAAAGCTAAAAGCAGTTATTTGACACAATATGGATCCCTGAAATAATCTCATATAGTCTCACTGTGGGTGGTCTCGGAATCTCTTGGTGTTCGTAATCCTCGTTAGTTAAGCAGGAGGAGGCTCTGTTACTTGGATCCTTGGTAACGATCATTAATTGTACCTGTATGTAACAGTACTCTGACTGCAGTCCCTCAAATTACAGACTATGAGAAAGAGATGTATGCCAAGATAGGCCATCTTTGAATGAGCTGAGAGTGCTAACAAAAGCCCAGCTCTCAATTACTTTATTTTACCAAGTTATGCCCAACTCTGACTTTGACTGTGCCAGTCAAGGCCCAGCTCTTACTATCTGTTTGTGCCAATCAAGGCCAAGCTCTTATTGATCTGTCTGTGCCAATCAAGACATGTGCAATTCGTTTCATTCAGAATGTACATTCGTACAAATTTTATGCCATTCAGACGCTTATGAATGTCCGAAGTGACGACGTTCGGCAGTTCTGAAGTATCGAACTGAACCGAATGCCAGTGAATTTTTTAACTTACGCGAATTTCTGAACCAAACCAAATTTTTTACCCGTGCAAATCCCTAGCACTTACTGACCTATGTGTGCCAATCAAGGCCCAACTCTTACTGATTAGTCGGTGCCAATTAAGGCCCAGCTCTTGCTAATCTGTGTGTGCCAGTCAAGGCCCAGCTGTTACCGATCAGTCGGTTCCAATCAAGGCCCAGCTCGTGCTGATCAGTCGGAGCCAAAGCCAATCATGGCCCAATTCTTACCAACAAGTCGGAGTTAATCACGGGCCAGCTCTTACTGACCAGGCCATATTACACCACTGTGTTTCCACATCTGACAGATTGTCCTAAAACACAGTGATATAATATGCTCTTATTTTTTCTTCATGTTATAAAAGTAGTTTTTATAACACATGTACATATACAAAAAAATACCATAACCATTTAGAAAAGTAAAGACTTGCAAGTGCTTTTTAAGTTCTCATTTGCATTGCCTAAATCTATTTATTTTCATTCGACCCGAGTCCTTCCATTTACATCTATCAATCATAACATTATCATTCTGCATTCTCCTTTGGATTCCAAGTTTGTGATTAGTGAAAATATAACTTTCTAAGAAAGGAAAGCAAAATCGTGCTATGCGCTCTGTACCATTTTGGAAAAAATACCAGAGGCTGAGATTAAGAACAGAGATTAACCCGGCCCCATCAGTCTAAGCGTATCATTTTATTCCATGGAGGACACGTTTGTGCATAAAGGATACCTGTATTTTTTTAATTTGCTTGTTTTCTTTTTTTATTATGCTCTTTTGAAAGAGCTTACAATTGCATCTATATACTGTACTAGCGGTTTTGCTATCAATTGTATAAATTGGGAAAAAAAACTATTAAAACATGTTTTCTCCTACTTGTTAGTCAATGTCGAGGCAGACACTCAATGCTGAAGTATTGACTGACAAGAGAGAGCAGAAAAGACTTTCCACAGGAGGTCCTCCTGCTCTGCCAAGCATAGCAACTGCCTCTGTGACAGATCACCTGGCACCCTGACTGGCAGGCCCGGACTGGCCATCGGGCACACCGGGCAAATGCCCGGTGGGCCGCGGTGGCCGTGGGCCGAGGCCGGCAGGGGAGGTCACACACAGGATCTCCCCTGCCGGTCTATGCAGGGCCGGCACTCTCCTAGCGCCGGCCCCGCTGTTTGCCACGACGGGCCGGTGGGGAGATCAAAGCTCTCCCTCACCGGCCCAAATGCGGCCGCCGGTGGGGAGAGAGGGAGGGAGACAGCCACCAGGAGAGGAGGACCCGGCGGAGCTCTAACTTGCAACTCCGCCAGGTTCCTCTCGCGAGATCCGGCGCGTTGCCATGGCAACGACCGGATCTCGCGAGAATGAACTCTAGCCTCACAGGCTAGAGTTCATTCACCCACGAGGACCACCAGGGAACCCCGCCTCCCACCGTGCCCCCCCCTCCCAGGCTAAAGGTAAGAAGGGAGGGGGGGGAAATAATGACTGTTTTTGTTTATTTACCCCCCCAAACACACACACAATAACATTTATACAGCACTCTAACACCCATCACACTCTCACACTCTCAGCACTCTCTCACACTCTCAGCACTCTCTCACACACACAGCACTCTCACACCCATCACACACAGCACTCTCTCACACACAGCACTCTCTCACACACAGCACTCTCACACGCATCACACACACAGCACCCTCACACACACAGCACTCTCACACACAGCACTCTCTCACACACAGCACTCTCACACCCATCACACACAGCACTCTCACACACACAGCACTCTCACACACACAGCACTTCACACCCATCACACACAGCACTCTCACACACAGTACACACACAGCACTCTCTCACACACAGCACTCTCACACCCTCACACACCATCACACACAGCACTCTCTCACACACACAGCACTCTCACACCCATCACACACAGCACTCTCACACACACAGCACTCTCTCACACACACAGCACTCTCACACCCATCTCACACACACAGCACTCTCTCACACACAGCACTCTCTCACACCCATCACTCACACATGGCACTCTCACACACACCGCACCCCTCACACACACACATACTGCACCCCTTACATAAACACAGAACCCCCCCCAACACACTGCACAACACACATACACAATACTTCCAAATATATATATACACACACACACACACTACACTCTTAAAGGACCATTCTAGGCACCCAGACCACTTCAGCTTAATGAAGTGGTCTGGGTGCCAGGTCCTTCTAGGGTTAACCCATTGTTTTATAAACATAGCAGTTTCAGAGAAACTGCTATGTTTATCAATGGGTTAAGCCTTCCTCCAAAGCCTCTAGCGGCTGCGTGCTCATTGACATCACGCTAGAGAGCACTCAAGCGTCCATAGGAAAGCATTATAAATGCTTTCCTATGCGACCGGCTGAATGCGCGCGCGGCTCTTGCCGCGCGTGCGCATTCAGCCGAAGGGGCGAATAGGAGGAGGAGAGCTCCCCGCCCTCGCTGGAAAAAGGTAAGTTTTAACCCCTTTCCAGAGCCGGGCAGGAGGGGGTCCCTGAGGGTGGGGGCATGAGTATGTTTTCCTGGCACTATAGTGGTCCTTTAACATACACACTCTGGATCCCCTATACACACACTAGATTCCTTGTAAGCAAACACATACTACACCCCTAAACACACACACACACTATAGCCTGTATGCACATACTTGCTATATCCCCAATACACACATTCTCTACAGCCCATAGCCACTTATGCATCACATTACACCACAAACACAACACGACTAAAACCGACCTTATTACACAATACCACACCACGACCAGCTCACTCTACACACACACAATACCACAAGCAGGCTCCAAACACATGCACAATACTCTTTCCTGGCCTTTTGTCTCCTGGTATCCATTTATAGAGACACCAGAGACAAGTTGCAAGGAAACACAGTGCAAGCATGTTATTAAATTTGCTTGCACTGTGCAGAACAAATACAGGACTTTTTTCTCATGCTAGAGCTCTTCAGCAGAGCTCTGCGCATGGTCTGCCCTGGAAGAGCATTAAACCAACATGCTCACTTTGAGAGGATGCGTGTTTGTCATTGGTGATGACAAAACACACCTCCTCTGCCCTGCCCCCTTTTTAGTGGGCCGCTGTGTTAAAAAAATGCCCGGGCCGAATTTTTCTCCCAGTCCGGCCCTGCTGACTGGGCACCTCCACCAACAGATGCTTCCTAGCTGACGCTGAGGACCGTAAGCACTGCACTGGACACCACAAGCACTGCAGACTCCACAACCACTGTAGCTTAGCTGGGATCTCGCCGTCTTCTTACCACCCTGGACCAACCTCGGATATCCAGGACCGTGTGGGAAAGACCTCTCCTACTTCAGAGAACAGAGCAAGAACCACTCTTACAAGAGCTAGTGATTAGAACCCAGGGGAGTAAAAAGAGTATAGCAATCCCCAGTGTAAATATCAGTTCCCCTCCAATCACAAGACCAAACTACGTGTTGAGGGATAAGCAGGAACTCAATTTTAATGGAGGCACACTGGCCTTTAATGCAAGTTTCCCAACAAGGGTGACACCCAGGTGGACCTTGTTAGGCACAGGGTCACAAAAGGAATAAACCAATAATAACAGTAATTAACTGTACGACACTCCGATAACACACATACAATCCCTCCCCTCTGCCAGTGAGATAATTGAATGAAGTACTGTATGTAACCCAATTATCTCCAAGCAGAAAAACACACATTTCTTATAAAGTCCCATAAGTACCCCAAAACACAACATATCCCCATAAATGTTACATCCCTGATCTGGGTGAATAGCATATCCAAAAATCACCCAGATCAGATCAGGGGTTCAGCAATTTTATGGAAGTCATAGTTTTGCCCAGGCGCAGGCATGGTCACATGCCCAAAACAGTTCTATAGAATGGCGGCTAAGTGCCGCTGGAGAACTGACCTGGAACTTCAAGGTTTTAATGCTGAAAATAGTTCCAGGCAAGTAGTCCTCTCCAAACCCCAGTGGCGAAGTGGCTTTCGGCACAGTCTCTTTAATTCTGTCAGTTTTTGTGATGAAATTATGTATTGTCGTCTATCCCTCAAATGTGCTTAATGTCTAATCTTGTACAACTCCCTGTATAATGATTTTTTTTTTCAATATAATGAAAAATAAGGAAATTAACATACATTGTTTCAGTTTCTTAACAGTTGCATCCCACAAAGGAGGGAGACGCCAAAAACATGCTGAAATGCTTGTACCTATGACTGCCACTGGGCTCCCTGGTATGAAGCCTATTCTCCTGGCACTGCTAGAGTTAAAGATAAAATACATAGTCATTTTGCCATGGTTTTATTTTAAGGGGCATTATAAAAAAAATCCCTCTTGACTTTGAAGTCTTGTGGCTGCGTGCTGGACTTTGTCAGCGTTCACGCTGAGACAGACGTTTGAAGCTGTCTGGTGTCAGAATCTGTTGGTGCCAGACACCTACAGCTGCACCAGCGCAGCCCGTACATTACAAAGGCTCCCGAAAGAGCAAACGCGATCCGCAGCGGATCCCTCTGGAATGAATTCTTATACTAGTTTGTGTTGCGGAATGTTATGACTCTGGCATTGTGTGATCTGCAGTTTATCTCTGCCACTGGCTCTCGTGGTAGAGACTCGACACTTTGTCACAGGGAATTTGAAAAAGATTTGTTGACGCATGACAGAGTTACCTAAAAAACATAAGTGGGGGGGACACATCCAACCCAAATACCATACGATGTGCTACTGTACAGCTGTAGTAACTATATCCTGCCTTAACATACATACAAACTGTAATTGTGTGTATAAGATAATTAAAATGCAGGTACACTTGCATAATGCTGTTGATCATTTAAGGTAGTATTTCCTTTTAGTGGTAACTTTTGTTCGATTCAGTAATCTGTTCCAAATAACAGACAGTGAGATTGGAATCTAAAGAGTATGCGATTTACATGCTGGGTCCTACACTTCGGAGCAGATTTTAAAACCTGAAACAGATTTTAAAAGTTTGTGCAGTTTATTTTAGAAACGATATACTGGGCCAACATTGAGATCCATATTAAATGCAACAGCGTTCTTTTTAAAAAGTTTGAAATCAGATCTGTTCATCCCAATGGTTGTGGCAAAACTCTGTGGATGCTACATCAATTTCCATAAGTTGTAGACTGCATAATATATCTTGGAGTCATTTTTACACCATTGTCGTCTACTCTGCTAATCACCTCAGTTATTATAACTCTATGGAAATAAAACTGTCCATAAATTTCTGACAGGTATCTAGCAGAAAGAAAAACTTCCCCATGACTCCCTTCCCCACTCCCCCACTCCACATAATACCATACAGCAAAACCAGCCTATAAACTTATGCCCCAATTCTACAAAGTTCCCCGACTGTTCACCTATTTTCCTTACTACTTTTCCAACCTGTGCTTGAGAAAAGAGATTATTCTTATACCTGTAGTGTTTCTGTCAAAGCCTCGTCAATTTGGTCAACGATCCAAAAGGTGTTCTACTTACTGTATGCTGAAGACATCAATGCTATCCCAGTTGTGATTCTTCAACTCCCCTTTCTTCAGTTCACTAATATGCATAAACATTAAAAGGTGGATTCTTGGATCCCATTATAGGAGAGAATTGGGACTTTGGATTCCATTATAGGAGAGTCCTGGAACCTTGAATCCCATTATAGGAGAGTCCTGGAACCTTGAATCCCATTATAAGAGAGCACTGAGACCTTGAATCCCATTATAAGAGAGCACTGGGCCCTTGAATCCCCATTATAGGAGAGTCCTGGAACCTTGAATTCCCATTATAGGAGAGTCCTGGAATCTTGAATTCCCATTATAGGAGAGCATTGAGACCTTGAATCCCATTATAGGAGAGTCCTGGAACCTTGAACCCCCATTATAGGAGAGCACTGAGACCTTGAATTCCATTATAGGAGAGCATTGATATATGAAATCCCATTATAGGAGAGTCCTGGAACCTTGAATCCACTTATAGGAGAGTCCTGGAACCTTGAATCTCCATTATAGGGGAGCATTGAGACCTTGAATCCCATTATAGGAGAGCAATGAGACATTAAATCCCATTATATGAGAGCACTGGGGCCTTGAATCCCCGTTATAGGTGAGCACTGAGACCTTGAATGCCATTATAGGAGAGCAATGAGACATTACATCCCATTATAGGAGAGCACTGGGCCTTGAATCCCTTTATAGGAGAGCACTGAGACCTTGAATCCCCATTATAGGAGAGCACTGGGGACTTGAATCCCCATTATAGGAGAGCACTGGGGACTTGAATCCCCATTATAGGAGAGCACTGGGGACTTGAATCCCCATTATAGGAGAGTCCTGGAACCTTGAACCCCCATTATAGGAGAGCACTGAGACCTTGAATTCCATTATAGAAGAGCATTGATACATGAAATCCCATTATAGGAGAGACCTGGAACCTTGAATCCACTTATAGGAGAGTCCTGGAACCTTGAATCCCATATAGGAGCACTGAGACCTTGAATGCCATTATAGGAGAGCAATGAGACATTACATCACATTATAGGAGAGCACTGAGACCTTGAATCCCCATTATAGGAGAGCAGTGGGGTCTTGAATCCCCATTATAGGAGAGCACTGGGAGTGGGGACTTGAATCCCCATTACAGGAGAGCACTGAGAACTTGAATCCCATCACAGGAGAGCAGTGGCACCATTATTATAGGTGGTTAATAGAACCTTTGTTTCCTCCAAATGAAGTAAAACCCAAGTCTGATCGTTTCCTAAATTGTTGGGCAATGTGTAGAGGGGAGCTGTACTTAATGGCATTTGATATTGAACTCAGGGCATCAACATATGAAGCTAAACTTCGGCAGGATCCAAACTCTAAGCAGAGAAAGCTGGATTATATCCATACTACCTCAGTATTGCACGCTCTCCCCGTCAGTGTTCTCTGGCTGGACAGGATAATGTTCTTTCACATTGCAAGACAGTACAGGAAACCCTTTAGCCTTCCAGCTATGTGTCATTAATCATCTTTCTGACACTGTGTATATTGAAAAACACGGGACCCCGGGACTTTGTGTTTTCTCAGGTAAAATAACAGGATCACACTGGGTTCTCAGTATCGTAGACAGCCAGCAACTTTCAATAATAACCAATATGTATTCTTACACAGTCCCCAAACTCACCTTGCCTTTCTCCAATATTTTTAAAAAATCAGAGCGATTTATGCACTAATTTATATGTACTGAATTTAACACTGAATTGTAATGGGTTTACAATTGACTTATCAACATTTATTTAAGAACAGCAATAATAATCGTCCCTTTTTTCCCCCCAATATTTCTAAATTCATCCTTCCACTTTTCTCTTTTCTTACAATGCTGTCTGCATTTGCTTAGTTGCACCATGTGACATAAGGGTAATAATTGTTGCAAGTTTTCATAAGAGTTCTTTACATTACTTAAAGGATCACTATAGTGCCAGGAAAACATACTCGTTTTCCTGGCACTATAGTGCCCTGAGGGTGCCCCCACCCTCAGGGACCCCCTCCCGCCGGGCTGGATGGCGAGGAAAGGGTTAAAACTTACCTTTATTCCGGCGCCGGGAGGGGAGCTCTCCTCCTCCTCTCCTCTCGATCTTCTCTTGGCTGAATGTGCATGCGGCAGGAGCCGCGCATTCAGGCGTCTCATAGGAAAGCATTCATAATGCTTTCCTATGGATGCCCCTCTCACTGTGATTTTCACAGTGAAGATAGTTCTAGCTGCTGTCAATGAGACAGCCACTAGAGGTTTTAGAGGCTGGATTAACCCATTTATAAACATAGCAGTTTCTCTGAAACTGCTATGTTTATAAAAAAAAATGGGTTAATCCTAGAGGGACCTGGCACCCAGACCACTTCATTAAGCTGAAGTGGTCTGGGTGCCTAGAGTGGTCCTTTAATCGTATATTTTTTCAATTCTTGTTTATACACTTCTTTTTATATATGTATGCTTATAGTAAGTATTTTTGTTTCTTGTTGATAATTATTTTCCCTTCATTCCTCATTTCTTGCTCATTACCTCCTTGATTGTATCCTCCTTATTGTTAAAGGGACACTCCAGACCTATAAAGTACTTCAGCATGTTGAAGTATTTTATGTGTGAAGAGTGTGTCCTCTCTTTTTTTATTTGTGCAGATTTCAAAAGAAATGTTATAAATTAACCTTGCTCCACCCCACTGGCAGTCAATCAGAACACCGGTCTTGTCACTTCCTGGTTGCACCTGCCTTGCCAAGGCTTCTCATTGAGCTGCATTGGAAAGTCTGTGATTGGACAGTCACAGAAAGTATGGACTGGAGAAGAGGGGGAAAGGGGCTTGTAAAGACTGTAGACAAGATCTGCAGCTTTTGCAAGCTGTTCTTGGATATACTTTCAGTGAAAAAATACATGCATTGGGCTGTATCTATTAAAATGTTTAAAAAATATATATATTTGTTCCATTAGAGTGTGGTCTTTTAATAAAACTCTAATAAAACAAACAGTATAAGAATAAAATTAAATAGTATACAATTAAAAATAGCAGTTATAGAAAAATGTATCGCCCAAAATATCGAGCAATCTTTATAAACGGCATAAGTGTTTATATCATAAATGAATTGATCAACGTATTAACCCATCACGTTTATATGGAAATACATTCTCTTTAACCCCTTAAGGACCAAACTTCTGGAATAAAATTGAATCATGACATGTCACACATGTCATGTGTCCTTAAAGGGGTAAAATTGGCACAAAGTCATATTCGTTCTAACAGTTATAAACTAATACAGTTCTCATGGCCCACAAACAATCCAGGACTTGTGTATTTGCCTTTTGTATTCCAAGGGAGATACTGACAAAACCTGGACTGTTGGTGGGCCATGAGGACTCCTTCTGGAACCACTATGCTAATAGATAAAATGAATTGATAAGGAATCTGACAGCCATTAGCAAATTGTTTTTGTAATGTTCTAAATCAGATTCAGGAAATATGTTTTATACGACGCACAAAACGTGATTAATCAGCAGCAGTAAAATAATTTTAAAAATTCTGCACTCATGGCGCCTTGAAAAATCCTGAAAGCAATGAGGGGCATAATTTTGAGACGTTAGCTGATCTGATTTTAGGTTTCCCTTCGTGTGAAAGAATGCTTTAGAAAATCCAGACCCATTCATCACCCAGGAGGCCTTGTAGACTAGAACCACTGGTGGTAGACCACAAGTCCACATTAGGAGATGCTGC
Source organism: Pelobates cultripes (assembly GCA_933207985.1). Classification (NCBI taxonomy): domain Eukaryota; kingdom Metazoa; phylum Chordata; class Amphibia; order Anura; family Pelobatidae; genus Pelobates; species Pelobates cultripes. The sequence goes on from OW240916.1 coordinate 20,525,399, forward strand.
CGATATATCAATATTTGACATAGCCAGCCTACCTCAAGGCATTGACACAAGATGCCTGTACCCTGTACTGTTGTTACTAACAATTTGACACCCTTATACACAGAGCATGCGCATTCATCACTTAGTCCACACTTAGCAACACAATTGCAATGTTTACTCATATTACACATACATAACACCCTTCCACATATAGAGTGATACCTATGAGTTAGAAGCCATCAAATAATAGACAATAAGTAAGTAAATATTATCTCACAGTTGTTCTGTACCACCCAACTGTCCTGTATCCAACTAGACAGTCCTGACATGGGATCTTGTGGAGCAATATTTCAGTATAGATTGTAAGTTTGTTTGAGCAGGGCCTTCTCCTCGTGTGCCTGTCAAAATTATGTTTGTCCATCAGTTTTGCATTGTTAAATATTTTCATTGTTTAGTTGTAAAGCACTGAGGAAACAGTTGGTGGTATATGAATGCTTCCAATATTAGTCAATAGTCTTACTCTTTTTTGCATGATATTCCTAATTCTCTTGCCAGTTTAGTGTATAAAGTCCACTGTCAGACATCTAAATTTTGCATCTTAATTTCTTTACTGGTTGTTCTATAATTCTCAGCCTCAGCCATGATGTACCCGGTTTCTGGCTGAGTTGGTAGGGGTTGCTCAGGTTTTTGCCGGGGTACTAGAATCTGACCATCGCCTCTTAGAACCATGATTAGTTTACAAAGAGCATACATTTTTATAGCTTCCGATAGATTTATTTAATATTGGGATGAATGTAAATGACTTTTAACCTTTGTGTTAACGGCACATTGTGTTGGATTGAATTCTGAGCCTCTAAATGGAATGCAGTCGGTGAATTTCCTTTTCAGCCTTGATTGATCTGCCAGGGGTGTTGGGGCTGGCAAGATTAATCATGGTTTCCTAGTCATGAGAGCATTCCCTCTCGTTCATAAGGCCATGTGGGTCATCGAGAGATGTTTAAACAAATGTCTAATGGAACTTTACCATATTTGATTTTTTGTAGAATTCCAAGTTCCATTTGTAGGGAGTGATACACTTTCAGTGGTTGTATGACTGCACCTGATGTCTGTGTAATGTGCTATGGAAGAACTTTGACATCTTAGTTTCATAGATGAAGTGAATTAATTGTTGATGGGACTCTGGGAAAACACTCATTCCCCCACCATAACATGACTATTGATATTGTTTTTAAGTTTTCAATATTGAATGTTTAAAGTACCAGTTTTTACAGTGCAGTTTTAAACTTATCTCCTCTTTATATCAACCAGTAGGTTAAAAACAAAAAAACATTTCTTCTGTAGAAGAACATTTTGTAACCGTGGCACACAAATATCTTAAATTTATTTCAATGCACGTGGGACATAGCTATTAGCACCACTAATAAACTGATGTTTTATACGTAAAAGTACTATAGATTGAGATGAACTGATGCATATTTCTCATGTATTTGTATATGTGTATCACCAGGTAAGATTTTAGGATTTGACCTTTTTTACCCTTTTAAGGTCAAGCAGACAAACACCTATCGTTAAAGGTCGGCTGCACAGACATCTTTGAGGAATGCACTTGGGAGTTGACATTAACGTCTAGATATTTCTCGAGGACCTTGCCACCTTTGGTGTCTTGCTTAAGATAAGGGTTCTGAGGTCATGTCTACACTACCAAGCTTTCACTCAATACCCAAACAAAAGGTCTTTTATGTCCTGTAGACTCAAGTCTACAAGGTTCAAGAAAATACTTTCTATACCCATTATGTATTATCCATCAACCTTAATGCTTTAGAAAATTCAAAAAATGTATAGGCACTCTTATATCCATTATGGTGCTGGTATCAAGGTAGCCCACACAGAAATACCTTAACCATATATAATTTTTTTTTAAAGCTTTTTATTGACAAATTTTCGAGGTTACATTACAGAGTATGAAAAAGTATGAAAAGTACAGTGATAAAGTACATTAAAAAGCATTGTACAATAGGGCATTTGACTCAGTGGGACAAGTGTTGTACAAGTCTGTCGGTTGTCTGGTATGGGGAGACTAAGTTGTCTACCGCTGAGCCTCATAGATACATATGTTAACATCTTGTGATGGTCATGTTCGTTACTTTGTAGCACCATTTCTTGAGGCTGTCCACCAACCCTGTGATTCTATGTCCCCATATATTGAACCTGTGGTCAAAATTTACTAGCTCCCTAGTAGAACGTCAAAGCTGCATAGTTATTAGTAGTGTATTTTAATCTCTCGTTACGGGTTGTTATGACAGTTCGAAAACCATACCCGAACAGCTAAGGATCGTTAACAAGATAATAGATACTGTCGTCTTCCTTCAGGGTATATTCAATAATACTCTATTTCAACCGGTCCCAGTTGTGGGGGATATGTTCTGCAGATAGGATGACTGTTTGTTGTATCAAGGAAAATACTAAGATTTGCTAATGCCTAACAGTCACTAGTCACACGTGTAGAAACCTCTGATAGCGAAGACTGCTATAAAGTACTTGAAAATAAAGAAAGGAAAAGAAAAAAGGAAAAACAACACAAACATATGCTCTAATATGTGAATGCTGTATTCAGCAGCAATTTATCAGCAAGTGAACCAAACATTATAACCAGGGACTGGTAAGTCCCAGCATCCTAGCCAGGTCTGTGGCTTGCGAACCTTTGAATGTGGGGGGGGAGGGGGGGGGGTTAATTACCAATGGGTGGTTTTCACCCATCCTCCTTTTTTGCGGCCTCCGTTCTGGGGGGGGGGAGGTGAGCCGTGAGGCGACCAGTACCTCCACCTTCCTTTGCAGGGAGCAGTGTGTTCAGCCCTGGAGAGTTGTGGGGGGAGGGGAAGAGGGGGAGGCCATTGAAAATTGACGAGTTTAAGAGCTGAAGGGTGGATGAGCGGAGTTCAGGGGTTTGAGACATACTCTGGCCGCTAATGATTTGTTATAGCTCGGTCCATTGCTCATTGACAGGGCCCTGTTCGAGTTGTTTTCTCAAGAGGTTGTGGTATTTCCTATATATTTTAACCAAGGTTCCCAGGTGGAGGCATAGTAGGCGTATTTACCAGTCATAGAGGCCATCAGTTCGTCCATTACTCGAATTGATTCCACTTTCTGGAGCCATGCCCTCATTGATGGGGCCATGGTGGCCTTCCATTGCGCCGGGATGAGGAGGTTGGCCGTCGTGAGCAGATGGGTTGTTAATACCCTCTGTGGTTTGGTGATGGGGTCTAGGAATAGTAGCATTGTTTCTGGAGTGAGTGCTATGGTCCCCCCTGTGACGGTGTTGATTATCTCCCTCACTCTCCTCCAATAGGATTGTATGGTCGGGCATTGCCACCAGATGTGTGCTGTTGTCCGCATCGCCAGCACGTATCTGGCGTGTGTGGGAAGATATGTTGTAATTTGGTGGGCGAGTAGTGCCACCTTGTTGTATGGTGTAGATGCTGTGTTGGTTGCCGTTAAATGTGGTGCTTTAAGCGAACGGGAATCCCCACCTGTATCTGATGTTCCTCACCCTCAGTTGGTCGGTGATGGGTTTCAATGAACGTTTGGCCTGTAGTGTGAGCCAGGAGAGGTCTGGGTATATACTGATTGGGTCATTGTGAAACAACAGTGGTTGGTTAGAATTCCTTAATGCTGCCAGGATATCTTCTTTGCACCTGTAGTAATGCAGCCTGCATATTATATCCCTGGATCTGTCAGTGGAAAGGCCCCTGGGTCGCAGGGCTCTGTGAGCTCTGTCAAAGATTATGGTTGAATCAGGAGCTCTGTCAAGGATTAGATTAAAGAACTCAGTGAGCACTGCTATAATGTCCTCTTTGTCATTTTCAGGAATACCTCTTATCCTCAGGTTATTCCTTCTCCCCCTATTGTCCAGATCATCTAGGGAGCGCTGCATATCTGCTAGCTGAGTTGTATGGGCTCTCACTGTTTCTTGGAGGGACTGTACCTGTGTGTGTGTGACATCCCTTTCATCCTCTAGTGACCCAATTCTGTCACCCAGGTGGCATATGTCTGCGCCTATGGCGTCTAGTTTGCCCTGGAAGGACATCTCCAACTTACCCAGCATATTTGCTTGGATGACATATTGCAGAGGAGATGCCTGACTTCAGTGTCCACAGGCATGCCTGACATTTCGGAGTCTGCCGGGCTGGATGGCGGAAAGTTGTGGTGAGGTGAGTCCGGCGCCATGTTTGGGCCTACCACGCCGGGTTGTTGCTCCGCATTATCGCAGAAATACTTGGTAAGGGCTCCCGATTTTCCCGCTGGCTGCTTACCGGAGGTATGGGGAGTAGATGCAGTTCGTTTAGGGTGTCCAATCTTTAGTTTTGTCACCCGTTGCACGCGGATTCACACCATCAAGAGAGGAGCTCACTTAGCTTGCAGCCATTTCGTACCATGGTTGGCTCTGCCCCTCCAACCATATATAATTTTAACGTATGATACCACACTCAAAGATGATTCAAAAGGATTTTGTATTTATTGCACAACTTGTTGATATTCTAATAGTCTGTTATTTCACAGTCTATTTCAATGTAAGCATAAATGTATAAACATACCGGTAAATTAGATCCATACATCACAATAGTGTCCATAAGTGGCTACAACAATTGCTGTACTGCTGGTGATATATAGGAGACAGTGGAATAAAATATCCCTAGTAAATATGCTTCCTGTGGTATTCAACACCTCAACTGGAAATTAAATACTATAATAGAGATGAATACTAGATCTATGGTACCAAAAAAAGAAATGCACAATAAAAGGACAAATAAATAAATAAATTAAAAAATAAAATAAAAACTAAATTAAAAACATATATATTTTTTTATACATTCCAAGTGTGTACACACTAAAAATCTAAATGTGCTTAATCCATAGATAGGTCCTAATGGACAGATCTCACCCCATGTAGTCAAGAAAGTCCTTTCTCTGGCGTGGTCCAATCTCTGTAAGGTTGTATGGTAGTTGACCAAAACATCAGAAAACTAAAATGCTTGAATCAGAATGTAAGTTTTTTGACGCCCCCTCTAGTGTTTTGATCAGGCATTACAAGGCTTCTATAGGTGTATGTGATATTCCCTGTCTACAAATGACCAGTACAGTGCTCAGGAACCTTTAGAAAATATGTGAGTATTATATAGTAGAGAAGTTGGTGGGGGAGGAAAGGGGTTAATCTGGTGGCCTTAAGCAAGAGATCGCTTAGTTCTTTATAGTGACATAGGCACTTTATTCCCTATAACAATTTTAAACTGGATTTTCATTGAAGTCTCTGTAATTATTGCTATTCAGTAAGGAGAGTAAACCATTCCTCCGCCAAGAGAACCCAGTCGTTTGTTTTTAGGTGGCAACTCTTGGTTTTAAAAAATTTTTTTGAACTTACAAGGATAATTTGTATCAATGAATCTCTTGCACGCATCATCTCATTTGTAAAACGGATACACTTGGAGAATCTGAACTTCATCTCGTATTTATTTTTCAAATTTATAGAAAAAAGGCACCATCTGTGAGCTGCATCGGCCAAAGTTGCCAGGCTGCAAGATATAAGTCGAATTGAGCTGTGGCATCACTTCACCCGTCCAAACGAATTTTCACCCCCACTGAGATGGGTAAAAGTTTAGATGAGAGAGACTCTCATTGCTGTGTTTTAGTGACTGGGTAGCACGGTGCATATAAGTGCTTTGAGGTTTTCGAGCACACCTTAGTGGATTTGCGCTAAACGGTCTAGTGATCTAGTTAACCTGCTAAACCCATCACAACGCTTGAATTAATAAGTGTGCGGTTTTTCTGCTCTGTCTGTGCCCACTCTGTTCTGGATCTGAAGCAGAAAGGATATTTTTTTCTTTTTTTGTCTGAATGCCAGAAATATTTGGAAAACTGCTAAATTGTCCAGTACAAATAAAATGTAATTTCTTGACTTCCACGCACTTTTCTACTCAAATATGGGGGATGCAGGTGAGAATTGGGCTCTGTTCGGAGGCCATGAACGCTTTGCCAATAAAAGCCCTGTTGCCCTCTTGTAGCCAGCAGGTAAAGAAAATATTAAGTATATTATCTTTTCTTACAGTACAAATAAAACTCTGGGGATCTAATGTCCTGCATGTTGACTTCTTAGTTTTAGAATACAAATGACAGAGGCTCTGTTCCAAAGTTAATATTTTTTTTTTTTTTTAATATTGGAGCTAACATTTTAGTGGTTTTCATTATTAAAATCTCAGATATTTATTGTTGTAATTGTTGCATATTATAAGCACAATATCAAATTCAAGACATAAAACAAGTCTCAAAGAGACTTCAACTTCCAGAACAAAATCAGTGCCAGGCCGATGAGACCCACCGGGTGGGAACTGCAGTCCTTGGCTGGTTTTTGGTCACCAGTATTCCTGGATGATAGATCGAAGTTTGGTTTAAAAAACAAAAACTTTATTTAAAACAGTGTCTGTGGCGGAACCAGCCTCGCCACTGGGCATTGGACAAGACTGATTGCCAGCCTCCTGCCATGTGGCTATGGCCCCTGGGATGTATTGCCTGCTCACCTGTACTGCTGAGGATTGCTACCAACTAGGTGGATTTGGCTATGGAGCTTGTGTAGTGCCCTCTGTTGGTAGCAACAGTAATATGCACTACCTGAATAGCAAGACTGGTAATTTGCATATTCGGGTAGATTTGCATATCACTAATTCTACATGCAGGAGAAACATTTTGTGTTAATTATGGTCTTCCCCACCCATTTATAAATATGTAATTATGTTATAATAAGTCACGGTATGCTGCCTGCTAGGATTTGACTGTTTGTAATTTTATTGAGTTTTCACAGCAATGTTAATGTAATGACCATATGGGCTAGTCCCAAGTAAAAGTTTTAAACAGTTCTACTTCACCCTCAATTTGGAGCACCGTCTCTTATTGGGGGAATCTGCTACAAGGGATTGCTATGCTTGTCATACTCCCTTGCAAAATCACTACTAAGCTTTTGTAAGAGCTTGTTCCTGCCTTGCTCTCTGGAGGAGTCTACGGCGATTATGGTGTCTGCTGCAGTGTTTCAAGTCCTCAGGAAGTGCTAGGAGCATCCATCAACGGAGGTACCCAATCGGGGTGCCCGTTGATCCGTTACAGTGTCCATTGCTAAGGTTATCTGCAGAAATAGAGTATGAAGTCTGAAAGATAATGCTTGTCTATGGTCATTTGCTGTGTCAAGCTGTGCATTTTGTATGGGATTCTGACATTTCACTTAAAGGGACACTATAGTCACCAGAACAATTACAGCTTATTGTATTTGTTCTGTTGAGTAGAATCATTCCATTCAGGCTTTTTGCTGTAAACACTGTCTTTTCAGAGAAAATGCAGTGTTTACATTACAGCCTAGTAATAACTCCACTGGCCATTTCTCTAATGGCTGCTAGAGGTGCTTCCTGGGGCAGTGTTACATAGTGTGCAGCACTGCCATTTAGTGTCTCCTCCCTCTGCATGCAGACACTAAACTTTTCTCATAGAGATGCATTGATTCAATTCATCTTTATGAGGAGATGCTGATTGGCCAGGGCTGTGTTTGACTTGTACTGGCTCCACCCCTGATCTGCCTCCTTGGCAGTCTCAGACAATCCTATAGGGAAGCATTGTGATTGGCTCAGACCACCACTTCTGATGATGTCAGCAGGCAGGTCATAGACAGACAGGGGCAGAGCCAGCAGCTGCAGACTTGAATACAAGTACGATTTTACTATATTTAGCGAGGCAAGATGGGGCAAAGGGGGCTAGATGGTGGTTTTAACACTATAGGATCAGGGATACATGTTTGTGTTTCTGACCCTTTAGTGTTCCTTTAAATTATTGCGGCTTTAAGACTCATTTTAAAATGGCAAAATAATTATTATTATTATTTTTTTTTAAGTCAGAAGTGTTTGTTTAGCTATTTTGGATAAAATATTCCAATTCACTTTCTCTTCGTGACAATTCACTCTGGAGCAAACAAGCCCATCAACGCCTGGAATCAGTTAAGCTGTGCGGTTGATTACAGCACCCGGTTATACACACTGGGCTACGTTACCAACATGACAATGATGTTTGTATTCAGTAATGCTGTCTGACAGTGGCAGTTCATATTGCGAGAGCAACACTACAGACAAGTAATGGAAGACACATGGATGCTGTCGAGAATCATCAGCACGTCAAATGCTCCGTACAAGCCCCGATTCACCTTCCTAAGTGCCATCATGAGGCAGATCTCAGATACAAGAATATAAATTTTCTGCATTGGTTGTTTATTACAAAAAATAGCACAGTCCTCTAGGCTGTAATATTGTGGGCCTAGCTGATAAACTTTGCTTTTATTGCGGTTTTATTAAGCTACATTGCATTAAGTTACATTTTGCTAAATATTTTACTTATTCAGTGCTGAAAGTTCTGTTGGTGCCAGACATGGGAAACCTTGTTATGCTAATTGAATAATTGACGATTGTTATTGTAATGAAAAGATTTCTGCTTGTATCTGATAAAAGGAGAAGTATGTCACAGTAATTTCAAATTTATTTTATTTATTAAGGTATTGGAAGAGTATTTTGTTATGAAGATAAGACCAAAACATCTGGCAGGTCTCTACTGGCTTATAAACAGGATGTGGCAAATGCAGAGACCCCTGGGCTAGTGATGACTAAGCTTGACATTGCAGATCTTGTTAAAAAATAGTTCCCATGGACTAACAGACTCATCTAGCTTAAAAGACTTAAAGGGAAGCTCCGGGCACCATAATAACCTCTCTGGAGTTAGGTTACTACCCGTAAGGGTTAACCCCAAACATTAATCACCAGCGCTGTTTAGCTCTGCCTCTGTCCATACACTTCACTAAGATTCTTTAAACAGGAAGCCTTGCACTGCCGCAAACAGGGGCTGACGCTCTAAGCCAGGCTTCCCCAAACTCCGACCCTCCAGATGTTGCTGAACTTCAACTCCCACGATTCTATGAATGAGATAGATAGGCTGGGAATCATGGGACTTGTAGTTCAGCAACATCTGGAGGGCCGGAGTTTGGGGAAGCCTGCTCTAAGCTAATCAGTAGCTCCCAATTCATAAGAAAACAGTTCAATGGGGAAAAAAAGTGCATTTCTCAAGCCATTTTGTTAAGGGGAGCTTCTGAGTGGCTTAGAGTGTCAACTGATGCTCTTAGTCAATCAGCAGCCCCCTGGCCAAGGTTTCCTCCTTTAAGATTCTGAGCAGCGGAAGGATGGGGCAGAGCTAAACGGCACTGGAGAAGAGACTTTGCATTAAAGCATTTGTGAACAGTTTAATCCCTAAAGGTAAGCCTGCACCAGGGACCTTATGGCACTATATCAACTTTATTTTGATGAAGTTGTTATGGTGCCCGGTGTGGTGCTTTAAAGTAATTGTCAAGACTAACATGACATTAGGCTTATTCACTAAAGTAAGAATTTAAACGGAATTTTAAATTTATGGTCAGTCCAACTAAACTGTACCGGGAGAACAGCTTTTCAAATAATGAAGGTGTGTCTTTATTCATGTTACCCTTTACAATAGTCCACAATCCTTATTAACATAAAATAGTGCTGTGTCTTACAATGGGAGTGAGCTGTTTAGTAGATCTACACTTTTCCCTCTGTCCATCAGACTATGTGAGCTTTCACTATCCACACGATGGCCCAAGCGAGAGTACAGAGCAGATTTGTAGCATGTGGGGCTGCTGCCTAAACATTCAGCAGCCTCTCGATCCTCACTGCATTTTCAATTAGCGCAGCAGAAATGGCTGAATATTGAGGCAGTGACACACTGCAGGTTGTTCGAAGCCAGGGCAGCCTGACAATATGAGCGATGTGACAGTTAATAAAAACGTCAGCAGTTTCTAAAACCGTACGGGAACGAAAAACAGGAAAGTTGGATTGGAGAATCCTGCGTCCTGGCAGCGGTTTGTACCCTCCTTGCCCCCTGGTGTCTCGGACTGTTTTTGTAAGTGATGGGAGAGATCAACCTCTCTGTTCCCCCCCATGGATAATTGAACTCTCCCAGGGGTGACATTCCAGGCTCTATATTATTCTGCCCGTGAGTGGTATTCCAAATATTATTCTGTATGTGTCACTTTCCAAAGTTTTAAAATTATCAGGCCTCCGGGAATATGTCAGCATACACATTGAGTGTGTAGTACAGTTTATGTAAAGAAATTATAAAAAGTCGTCTCTATAGCGGGTTCTATCATGATGAGTCTTGTTTAACCAGTCAGGTATTTTTCTTGTATCAGGGGTGGCCGAGAGCTCAAACTACAATTCCTATAATGCTTTTACCGTGTTTTAAATGAAAACTTGTGGAAGACAGCTTTACATTCAGTTAGGTAGAAATCTAATCCATGCTGGCAAAATTACCTACAAACTCTTAGATTAAGAGAATTCTCCCTCTGGACGTCTTCCACATGCAGCATGGTGTGAAAGATTCTCTTTCCTCAAATAACATAATCTTTGTATCCCATAATTACCAGGGGTTCTGGGATGCGACTGTCATTTAATTGCACAGCCATAGATGCAGTTTTTACTGCTATACCAATGAAATATCAGTAAATCCCAGTAATGTCTGTTTGTATGAAAATGAGAAACATTCTTTATTTATACATTTACTGGCATAATGCATAGATGAATTTTCACGCACTATATCACGCTGAAAATGAGAGATACTTTTTAAAGGGACACTATACATGTAGTCACCCAGACCACTTCAGCTCAATGAAGTGGTCTGGTTCTAGGTCCCTCAGGTTTTACCCCTTCAGATGCAAACATAGCAGTTTCAGAGAAACTGCTATGTTTACATTTGGGGTTAAGCCAGCCTCTAGTGGCTGTCTTCTGGACAGCCACTAGAGGAGCATCTGCGACGCTGGAGGCATATTATGCCTCCATCGCGCAGAACGTCCATAGGAAAGCATTGAGAAATACTTTCCTATTGACAGTTTGAATGCGCGCGCGGCACTTGCCGCACATGCGCATTCGGCTCAGCTGACGTCGGCAGAGGGAGCTGATGTTGGCGGGGGAGGAGTGGTCACCAGCGCCGAGGGATCCCGGCGCTGGAAAACGTTAAGCTGCTGAAGAGGTTTTAACCCCTTCAGCGCCACGGGAGGGAACCCTGAGGGTGGGGGCACCCTCAGGGCACTATAGTGTCAGGAAAATCGCTTTGTTTTCCTAACACTATAGTGATCCTTTAAGTATATGATATTATCTAGTTATTTTTTATCAGACCACATCCTCCACCCCTCATACGTTCTCTGTTCCCGTACATTCACTACGTCGACAATCTTCAGCACTCGAGATGTTGTGAACTACATCTCCCATAATGCTCTTACACCCATAATGATGATGAAAAAGCATCAAGGGAGGCGTAGTCCACAAATCTGGAGTGCTAAAGGTTGACTACAGTAAATGATTTCATTCTGAAGATGTTCCCGACAGCTAGTTAGTGTATCAAATTCTGCCCCTGTTCCTCATTGGACTTGGAGAAGACTCCTTTTTGGAAATGCATGAGATAATTGCACACATTTTTGAATTTTCCTTGCTTATTTTCCTGGACCTGCCTGCACGTTCCATACTTTAGGTTTTTTTTGTAGATTTGACTAGAACAGATTACCAGACCACCGTAGCACTCAGGAATGTTCAGTAGCAAGGAAGCAACGTTCCATTGTATTACAAGCACAGAACCTCACACAGTCCAATATTCTATTTTATTCCCGACTGGGAAAAATACCAGTTTGAAACAAGGCAAGTCCTTTAATATCCTGGCAGCAGATTAATACTAATAGAACTAATACTAGGCTGGCTAAAGCAAACAGATAATATGTTAAAGTTGGTACATTTTGGGTTCTTTTATTGCCCTGGCCAGTCCTATTGGCATCTCCCTCTTAAAATGGTGTTGTTTGCTAAGATTATTTTCCTTGGATGTTGTAACGGAAATAAACCTCTATAAAATTTAGCAGTATCACTGGGTGTTCCGCTCAGCACATATTTACTGGTGGTGTACGTGGAGCATTCTTCTGGGCAGATTTGTGTTTGGACTCTTCCCAGTACTAAAACCTTTACTTGTTTTATTTAAAGGACCACTCTGCATCAATAAAGCACTTCAGCTTTCTGAAATGCTTTATGGTTGAGGAGTATCCCATTTCAATGGAACTTTATAAAAGTTCAGATTTCTATAAGAAGTCGGTACTTTTGTAATTATTTAAAGGAAACAACCCCTGAATGTCAATCAAACTGCCAGGGACTTCTGTTAGCACCCTTCTACATGAGCGCACCTGCTCCCCTCCGCCTCAGTCCTCCTCCTCACACCTCAGATCAGAATGCTGTGCAGTGCAATTGCACATGAGCTAACATGCGCGCTCACACCATACGCACACAGTGCAGAGGGATGGCTTCAGAGACTTCTTTCATTAACTTTTAACTTCTTTGATTGACTGTTTGTCTCTTCCCGGGGAAAAGAGAGAGGCTTACAAAGGCTGCAATTCATAAAAATGTGCTCTTTTAAGATATACCCCAAATGAATACATTCATTGGGGTAATATCTACTAAACAGTGATCAGTAGTTTTTTGCTCGTTTGGGCAGTATAGTATCCTTTTAAAGAATAACTTGCAATGGTCAAGAGACCTCCGTCATCAGACATATGGTAAATGATCATTGAACAATCAATGGAATGATCTGAGACACAGCCCACAAGAGGTTAAGTATGAAATTCAGGTGTGGGGAGTAGATTTTCTGTTCTCTCAGACACACATGTGAAAATAATAAACACAGTAGTTTGTGCACTTAAGGCCAATATCTATATATACTTTTAGTTTTTTTCTATGCAGAACAGTGTGCTTTCAGAAACATACGGTATATATTAGGCATGCACAATTACTGGCCAAAATAAATTAAAACTGTTGAATGAATTTAAAAAAAAAAAAATACGTTTGTTTTTAGCAACTCCGTAGAATATGTTGGCAACTTTACTAATAGTATTAAATAATAATTAATGTGTTGTGGCTGGTTAAAGCTCGATACAAACTTGATAAATCCTATTAGACTAGAATGAAAGCTCACCCCAAACTATCTGTGAGCCCTTCTTGTATTCTAACAGGGTTATTTACAAACGTGAGAGTGAATTCAATGTGAACTCAACGCAAAATGCTTTTGGTTTGGCCGCTGCAACCTTAAATTTGAAATTCACTTAAAATTCTCCCTTTAGTAAATAGCCCTGGAAATGTAAAATAAAAAAGCCAACTCCTCCCCTACATTTGCCTGTCTATTGTACTGCACTCTTGCCATTTGCAGAGTTATAGCAAAGTCCTACGCACCAGACTGTTAGTAGGTCCAATGCCGCGCCACTGTCTTTGGCTGCTGGCATGGGTGGCCCCTATGCAGCAGGGTCTAACATCACTGCCATACACACTCCCCTTGGGGTAGATACGCCAACCAGGCGTGTCTTCTGTCTCTAATTTTAACCCTGGTAACCCTACTTTAACTGCTGATCCTGTTTCTTCTCGTTCCTCCACTTCTGCTGATCCAGCTGCCGCTGTGTCCTCTGCCCTCGGTGCTCCCATCTTATCTTCTGTTTTGCAGGAGATACTGAGAAACATGGAACATCCCTCCGCTCACACCGTATACTGAGGGTCCATAGGTCAAGTTACATTACCACAGAGAGCTGATACAGCTTGCCCTATTCCTCCAGTGGCTTGATCGTCTCTGGCGGGAGTTTCTATTCCTCCGGACACAGGATTGCAGGTGGCTGCGCCAGTCGGTGAGTCTTTTCCTCCTACACTTGCCAGTTTAGATCTATCCATTTCATCTGATGACTCCGGGTTGGAGGATGAAGGTGCGTTAGGCTTGTCCTCTAAGGGTCAGAAATAGTGATGTCCCGAACAGTTCGCCACCAAATAGTTCCTGGCAGGGCCGTCTTTAACGCGGGGCAAACGGGGCAGCTGCCCCGGGCCCAGTTTCTCTTGGGGGGCCCGAGGCACCTGCCCCGTGGGCCCCGCTGACCCCAGGGCGGGTGGCCGGTCGGGCAGGAAGGCGGGCACGCGAGGGAGCACTCACTGCTTCCTCTTCAGCTTCCTCGCGCACCGCACTGATGCCGGAGCCGGAAGATGACGTCATCTTCCGGCGCCGGCATCCCTACTCGGCGTGCGAGGGAGCTGAAGAGGAAGCAGTGAGTGCTCCCTCGCGCGCCCGCCTTCCTGCCCGACCGGCCACCCGCCCAGGAGCCCAGCAGCACCACTGGACCCCAGGGAATCCCCCCAGCACTCCAAAAGGTAAGGAGGCTGGGGGGATTACATTTTTAAAAAAAAATGTGTGTTTGTGTGTATGTGTGTGTTAGTGTATGTGTTTGTGTGTTAGTGTATGTGTGTGTTAGTGTGTGTGTGTTTGTGTGTTAGTGTATGTGTGTGTTTGTTTGTGTGTGTGTGTATGTGTGTGTTAGTGTTTTGTGTTAGTGTATGTGTGTGTTAGTGTATGTATGTGTGTGTTTGTGTGTGTTAGTGTATGTGTGTTAGTGTGTGTGTGTGTGTTAGTGTATGTGTGTGTTAGTGTATGTATGTGTGTGTTTATGTGTGTTAGTGTGTGTGTTTGTGTGTTAGTGTATGTGTGTTAGTGTGTGTGTATGTGTGTTAGTGTGTGTGTGTTAGTGTGTGTGTGTTAGTGTATGTGTGTTAGTGTATGTGTGTGTTAGTGTGTGTTAGTGTATGTGTGTTAGTGTGTGTTAGTGTATGTGTGTTAGTGTGTGTGTTTGTGTGTTAGTGTATCTGTGTGTTAGTGTATGTGTGTGTTAGTGTATGTGTGTGTGTGTCAGCATGTCTGTGTGTGTGTCAGTATGTCTGTGTGTGTGTGTGTGTCAGCATGTCTGTCTGTCTGTGTGTCAGTATATATGTGTGTGTATATCTGTGTGTGTCAGTATGTGTATGTGTCAGTATGTCTGTCAGTGCGTCAGTATGTCTGTTAGTGCATGTGTATGCATGTGTCAGTATATCTGTCTGTGCGCCAGTATGTCTGTGTGTGTGTGTGTCAGTATATCAGTCTGTGTGTGTCAGTGTATGTGCCTGTGTGTGTGTGTCAGTATTTCTCAGTGTATGTGGGTGTCAGTATATTTGTCAGTGTGTGGGTGTCAGTATTTCTGTCAGTGTATGTGTGTCAGTATGTTGATCAGTGTATGTGTCTGTGTGTGTGTGTCAGTATGTCGGTATATGTGTCTGTGTGTCAGTATGTCTGTATATGTGCCTGTGTCAGTATGCCTGTCAGTACGTCTACCAGTGTATGTGTCTGTGTGTGTGTCAATATATGTACCTGTGCCAGTGTGTCTGTCAGTGTATGTGCCTGTTTATCTGTATGTAATCAGTGTATGTATCTGTGTATCTGCTTGTGCGTCAGAGTGTGTACCTGTGCATCTGAGCCGCAACTTTAAATACAAATACACCCCTCCATTCAAACTTCAACACTACATATAAAACACACTCCTGCATTGAAACGTCAACACTACATACAAGCACATTCCTACATTCAAAAACAAACACTACACATAAATGCACACTTGCATTCAAACTCCAGTACCACATACAAACACATTCACACAAACATACTCCATACAAACACATGCTTACATTCAAAACATACTAACATGGCTCAGTGCTAAATACAACCCTGCAAGCATGGGAAATTGGTAGAGTCCCAGCTGTCAAAGCATTGTTGGAGTTGCACGACAGATGGGGTTCTACCTTTAGTCCAACCTTGCAATTGGGGGTCCCAATAAAATTCATTCTACTCTAGTACCGCCACTGCGTTGGGATGGATGCCGTGATTGCATACCAGGGAGTGAGGGGCGAGAGCGGCAGGGCACAGGGGGCCCAAGCAAACACTTGCCCGGGGTCCATTCGTTATTAAAGACGGCCCTGGTTCCTGGCGAACATAGCGTGTTCGCGTTCGCTGCGGATGGCGAACATATGCGATGTTCGGTCCGCCCCCTATTAATTTACTAATACTAAGTAAAAATTACTTAATATTAGTAAATTGTGCCCCTACTCGCAATACCGCGAGTAGGGGCATGTCTATTAAACAGTGAGCAGCCTGTGGTGGTGGGTGGGTGGGGCCCTAAAATTAACAATAAGGGGGGGACCTATTGTCCCCTCCGGCCCCCACCCCTGAGCGGTGGGTGGGGGCCCTAAAATTAACAATAAGGGGGGACCTATTGTCCCCCCCGGCCCCCACCCCTGAGCGGTGGGTGGGGGCCCTAAATACAAAGGGGGGGGACCCTAGTCACCCCTCCCCCCCAACAAAAAAAAATTAGCTCCCTACCTACCCCCCTCACCCTAAAAATAATGAGGGGGGGACCTTTAACTAAAAACCTATAAAAAAAAAATTAGATAAAAATAACTTACCATTTGATGTTTTCTTTCTTCTACAATCTTCTTTTTTTCAGCCCCAAAAAAGGCCAAGTAAAAAGCCATAAGAACCGACGCAATAAAAAAACGAGCGCACAAAAAAATAATCCATCTTCACCCATGGAGGGCTCCACGCAGACTGAGCTCTGCAGGAGGGAAGGCTTATAAAGCCTTGCCACGCCCTGCAATTAGGCTAAGAACACTCTGATTGGCTGGTTTAAGCCAATCAGAGTGCTCTTTGTCATTTTACACAGCGTGGGAAAATTCAAAAGAACTTTCCCACGCTGTGTAAAATGACACAGAGCACTGTGATTGGATGGCTTGAAATCCATCCAATCACAGTGCTCTGTCATTTTACACAGCGAGAGATTGGAGAGGGTACGGCTTTAGGGCGTGGTGCAGAGAGAGATGGCGGGAGTGGCGGTGGCAAGGAGGCTGGGCTTTTCCCTCTCTTGGGCAGTGGCCTGGCTGGGGCGCCCGCATGCAGTCTGTATTCAAGGTGGCCGTACCAAAGATTCTCCCTTGCTGCCCTTATGCCTCTGCTTGGGCTGATGCAACGGGTGCTCAGCTGCAGGATTATATTGAGACGCATCCTCTTGTGGGCTGAGGAGTTTAGCCCTCAGAGCCGCCACCCTGGCTAAATTTGGTAATTATTTATATTTTACATCCGTTCTGTTTGAATTCTTTTTTTCTGCCATGATGCCATGTTAATGTATTCAATAAATGTGTCCAGCTATAGTTATACCTTCCAGCATGTTGTCTGTGTTATTTATTTCAAAGGGAATGTTGGGTTAGGGAGGATGTTATAGGGTTGGTTATTTTGGCTAAAATGAAGGGACATGGGAGATTACCCCTTAAGTGCTATGTCCAATCTCAGGGGTTGTCAACCTTCGGCATTCCAAATGTGTTCTACATCTCCCGTGATGCTCTTACAGCTATGATGCTAGCAAAGCATAAAGGGAGATGTAGTCCACAACATCTGCAGTGCCACAGGTTGCCTGCCCATGTTCTATGTCCTGATGGTTATTAACAGAGAGAGAGAAAGATGAAATATGATGTTATATCGAGGTTCTAGCAGTAGGGATTAAAACAAACTACAAGGTGGCGACACAAAGGAGATCTACGCTGGAGAAGGCACAGATCCTTCTCCCAAGTGGCTCAGTAAAACATAGGGGATACGGGAAGTCTACAGAAGGATACTTGAGAAGTACAGTAATAATATTTGAACAGAACTGATAATGTCCAAGGATTTTACTCGGCCTAACTTTGCAGGCTGGAACAATTCTCGAGATTATTCATACATAATACATTTAATATTACGCCATTTGTCTTTTCATCGATGGCAAACGGAGCAAGCCTTTGATTAATTTCTCCACGAACGTCACACAGATCTGAAGTCAATTTCTATGAATAAACCGAACATCCTGAATGATTTTTGGCATAAAACAAGGTCCCACTCAGTGTGTGCTGGATCTACTCTCCTACTTATCATCTGAACATGGTTTATAGTAATAAATGATGTCCTGGAGACATTCCCGTGGCCAATTATCCCCTGACACACAAGTTGGACCTAAGTACACTAGGCTTCTGTGTGTATGTTCTAAACTGCTGCTGAACAATGTGTTTCCAATGACATAGTAAAATGATTACTTCACGTTATTTAGGGCCCCTGCAATAAATCAAATTTAGACTTAACCCTGACTCATCCCGTGAATTGGGCACATCTCTCAACCATGAATCTTAAAGTGATATATGAAAATTGCTGCATGTGTTAGTATCTACTTTTCCATCTCTCTACCTGTTTCTTGGATTACATGTCAAATCTAATACATCAGCCCCATGCCTTAGAGCTAAGAAATACCTGACTTTAAAGAACTGATTTTTTTTTTTGGCATTCACAGTTTTTAAATTGCTGGCACCTTTACAGTGGAAAGATCATGAGACACGTTCCTTTTTTGTTTTTGGTCGGGGGGGGGACGACAACTGGAAGCAATTTACTAAGCCATCAGACGGTTTCACATAAATTATGCGTTGCTGTCTTTAGAATGATAAGTCTTTTTTATTTCTTTTGTGGAGCACAGTTTACCCGCTTTGGCTCTGCTACAGCAAAAACCCTGCAATCATTTGCTTTATCTGGGCGTCTTGGTTCGGAAGCCAGGCGGTGACTTAAGGATGATTTAATAGCCCAAAATATTGAAAACCAAATTAGTCCAAGTTACAACAAAGAGAAACATGAAGGGGCTTATTCTATAAACTTAGACTTAGAGTTGGCAAAAAATTTTTAGCAAATTGTAGATCAAAATGAAATGGAAAATATGGTACAGGATAACAGTTTAAGTTGATTCACTACATAAGATTAGTGATGTCACGAACCGTTCGCGAACTTGCCGCGAACGGTTCGCCACGGTTCGCCACGAACCGTTCGCAGTGAACTCCGGTCAGCTGACACATCCCTGCCAATCTCCGGCAGACACTCCCTCCCAGACCCTCCCACCTCCTGGACCGCATCCATGTTGAAGCTGCCTTCGCGACATCACTACATAAGATATGTCAGATCCTGGACACGGCCTTTCTGAAGATCAACTAACCTTTTCCCTTTAATTTTCCTTTACTATACTCTCTCACTATTCACTTTTCTCTCATGTTAAACTAAAATAAAACCTGTCAGAAAGCGGAAAATGGCACTGATAATGCTAGATATTGCTAAACGCACTATCGGCAACCAAAGGCACAATATGATACCCACTGTTAAAGTTCTGTGAAGCTACTATGTACCATTTATTATGTCATTATGTATTACCTGACTGCAGTACAAACTGTCGAACTTTGAATGTTGCTATGGCCAGAATGCCGTTATATATATAAAGAACTAAAAAAAAAAAAAACGGAAAAATATACGGTTTGGGAATTTTTGTCTAAAAAAATATAATGCTTTTTACTTAACATTTCTTTGTTTAGTGAGTAAAAGTGTTACAGGTATGTCAAAATGTTTTCATGTGCATTTAAATCTTTAGTTGGAAGTTATGAAGTGACTTAACAAGCCAATATGCTACTTAGCGTTTAAATTATTTCTTTTTTTGAGGTGATAGATGGTGTATAAACGCTCTATGGAAATGTAGGTATGATTGTAATGTTGCTACAATTCTAAGTGAATATCAAGTTTCAAGTCAGAATAACCGTACTGGAAATATTCTCTAAGTACGATATGCTTTCAGTTCTGCTACTTTGGGCCAAAATTCACTTTGAATTCACACTTTGGTAAATAACCCTGATAGTAATCTAGATTGGAAAAGACTCAAGTATGTTGAGTTCAACCAGTGGCAGAAAAACTGCAGGTGTCGCGCACCAGGGCCTGCAAGTTGGGTGGGTCCCTCAGGTTTTCTATGCACTTAGGGCCACATGATGGGTATTACTGAACAGGGACAAGGTCGGCACTG
This sequence comes from Pelobates cultripes, assembly GCA_933207985.1. Taxonomy (NCBI): domain Eukaryota; kingdom Metazoa; phylum Chordata; class Amphibia; order Anura; family Pelobatidae; genus Pelobates; species Pelobates cultripes. The sequence goes on from OW240916.1 coordinate 20,545,233, forward strand.
TGCCCCATTAACAGTATTACTGGACACAGCGCTATTACCAGTACTTGGAGAAAGTGAGAGCTGGAGACACACTCAGCATGGGGGCAGAGCAAGGAGAGAGCTGCTCCAGCCAGCCCCACACTCAGTGGTGTATCCTGGTTTTGTGCTGCCCTAGGCAGGATAAAACTCAGGCGCCCCCCTTCCCTGCGCCACCCCTATCCAACCCCTCCCCCTGCCCCACCTTCTAAATACACACAAACACACAGTCAGACACACACACACAAACAGTCAGACACACACACACACACAGTCAGACACACAGTCAGAAACACACACACACAGTCAGACACAAACACACACACAGTCAGACAAACACACACACACAGTCAGACAAACACACACACACAGTCAGACACAAACACACACAGTCAGACACACACACACACACACACAGTCAGACACAAACACACAGTCAGACACACACACACAGACAGACACACACACACACAGTCAGACACAAACACACAGTCACACACACACACACACAGTCAGACACAGACACACACACACACAGTCAGACACACACACATACACACACACAGTCAGACACACAGTCACAAAAAACACACCCACGTCAGAAACAAACACACACACACACACACACAGTCAGAGACACACACACACACAGTCACACACACAGACACACACACACAGTCAGACACACACACACACAGTCACACATACAACACAGTCAGACACACACACACACAGTCAGACACACAGTCAGAAACACACACACACAGTCAGACACAAACACACACACACAGTCAGACAAATACACACACAGTGAGACACAAACACACACACAGTGAGACACACACACACACTCAGACACACACACACAGTCAGACACACAGACACACACACAGTCACACACACACACAGTCAGACACACACACACACACACACAATCACTCACATTAACACTTTTTTTATTATTTACCCCTCCCCCAGCCTCCTTACCTTTGGGAATGCTGGGGGGGGTCTCTTTCTCCCTGGGGGTCCAGTGGCTGCCAGGCGGGTTGATGGGCTGGCAACTCGTGCGCCGCAGAGTGAGGCTGGGAGCCGGGTTGATGACGTCATATTCCGGCTCCCAGCCTCACTCTGCGGCGCACGAGGGAGGTGAGCAGACCGCTCAGATGAAGAGCTCCCTCGCCAGCCGCCCGCCCAGCGCCGCCCGCCCAGCGCCGCCCGCCCAGCGCCACCCGCCAGCCCAGCATGTCAGTTAGCCGCGAGGCTAACTAGGCATTTGCTCTGGGCATTTGGGGGCGGCGTTTTTTGCCACCCCCTGGAAAATGCCGCCCAAGGCAAATGCCTTGTTTGCCTCGCGGCTAATACGTCCCTGCCCACACTCACATCAGCCTCAGCCAGCAGCAGGACTCCAGGCAAGCCACCCTCTTGCACATAAAAGATATGTCAACAGAAGGGTGACTAAAACCATAAAGTTATATGACATGTGTGTGTTTGTATGTGTCATTGTGTGTACCTGTGTATGTATATGTGTCAATGTGACCAACCTTGTACCACATATTCAAGGTGGGAGTCTTACCACTGATTCAACAAAATGATGAACTTTAAGTAAAAATAAAAATAACAGTAAATTAAATAAAAATAACAAACCACCCTTTAAATGTAATTAAAACAATGTAAGGAAGATTTAGTCCAGTATACAAGTCTAGAATTAGGAAAAGGAGATAGGGTCTTTAATCTATAAATTCAGAAAGATTCTCGTTTTCCTTTAAATTCACATCTAGTGCACTATTTGTACTGTAAAATACTTTCTACCTGACTAAAATCCAGATCATTTAGTTCTAATAAGTGCATTGTTTTATTACATCAGTTGTGTTTTTTTGCAATAAATATGCCCCTGTTCTCTCAGCAACCTGACGCATTTCAAGTTAGACTTCACATGCATTCAGTTTTTCTCTACTCCACAATAAGTAGTGTTGTCTTTGTTATAAAATATTGCAGAATAGAAAAAAAATGGATACTTAGTCCTGGAGACAAATCTCATGGAATTCCTCCTCGATTTAAATCTGGCCTCTTGTTTCCACCGCGCTGTCATTTTCCTTCATGTAGCATGTGTTTGTATTTATGGGAGAACTCCGGTTAAAGAGGCTTTGTACTGAAATCGGGTATTACACCCTGAGGTATATGCATGTGGTTAACCTCACTGAGTGAGGGGTAACAACACACAGTTTTATGGCTAGAAAGGGCATGTCCTGTCAGAACGGTGCACTCTGAAATGCCAAGCATACCAATTCAAATGCAAACTCCTTACATGTGGTGCCTTGGGTAATAAATATTAAATATGGCTTGCATTTGTGTTCTATCAGTCACATTGTCAGTTCTGTCTTTGTAAAAATTTTTATCTTTATGCTACTGTGTACAATATATTTTCGAACACAACGGATGAGTGCATTATGCGCGAATACTACAGGGGCTAAAGGAATTTGAGCAGCAATCTGTTATACAGTTATATATACAATGTATACATTTTACTGATAGCAAGGCTTTAGATAAAGCAATATCACTTTTTAATATGTTTTGTTTGGCATTTTAATATTTAAATCACACTTTTGTGTGTTCACAGTTGTATATTAACATTAGACTTCCTTCAATTGGTATTACTATTCTTATCTGCCCTGCCCTCGCCAAAGAACCGAGTTTTGCTTAATATTCCAGAAAAAATGCGGAAAATTCTTCATATTCTTAGAATGAACAATTCTTAGCGCCCATTAATATTGATAAATATCTAAGAAAGTTTACATGGCCCACACATAACTGTTGACTTATCCTGCCATATTGTGGCGTTGTCTTTTCTTAAAATCAAAATAATAGAAATTCTACTTTTTAGTTGAACCCAACATTTTGTAAAGCGGAAGTGTTATAGCGAATTAAAAAGGTGTTATAAAGATCATAATCTCTACAACTGATTGTCAGGGCACACTGCCTACTAATCAGTGTCACTCTCGCCTCGTCTCTCCCGACACGGTTCCTCCTTGGCGCATGCTAGACCCTCTGGCATGTTCACCGCCAAGGGGGGAGAGCTGGCATCCTAACCCTGTACTGCCGCGGCACCATGGCTCTTCCCATCTCGCTGCAGTCGAGATGGGAGTCCAGGCTGTCACAGGAAGGCACATGCCTAGAGAATTCCCTCTTAAAGGGGCAGAGGACCTAAAAGGCAAACATCAATTAACCAATAAAATAAGAGAGGTATGAACTTCTCTCCTATAAAACCCCAACATGTCTCCAGTGCTCAGTTATACTGTCAGTATGTATCTATGTCAGTATGTGTGTATGAATGTATGTATGTATGTGTATGTCAGTATGTATGTATCTATGTCAGTATGTATCTATGTATGTTAGTATGTGTATGTCAGCATGTATCTATGTCAGTATGTATGTGTGTGTGTGTGTGTGTGTATGTCAGTATGTATGTATGTCAGTATGTATCTATGTATGTTAGTATGTATCTATGTCAGTATGTTTGTATGTATGTGAGTTTGTATGTGTGTATGTCAGTATGTGTGTGTGTGTATCTGTGTCGTTTTGTATCAGTGCATGTGTTCATGTCTGTGTGTGTATTCCTGTGGGTGAGATCAGGAGGCGGGCCCCCGGCACTGAGCTGCCCCCAAATTTCTGATGGCAGCCCTGGTTATAGTACAAATTTGTTATTTCTTTCTCCACAATTAATATGTAAACATGAATACATCTGCAGCTATCTGGAATAGTCAGCTTTCCACATAGCTCAATAAACCCCTCCTCCGGGTGATTTCAAGGGCTCTGAAAGACAGAATTCATGAGCAACCAGGGGCAGAGAGGCGGCCAAATGTCATGCTTGGCCTGGTGGCGTATGTGTACAGGAATGCCAGTCTGCACAACGCTGCAATGTAATCCTCTGACTTCTGCCAAAATATCAAAGCCGTCCCAGCTTGCTGTGTGTAGTAATCCTGTAGAGGACAGACAGAAGGATCTGTCCAGCCTTCCCTATGTCAGAATCTGTGTGCTAACATCATATTGGAAGAGCCTAGGTTTTCTGTATCATTGATCCCCAACTGATTTATTTCCAGTGGGAGAGATCAGCGACTATTCAGGCTGGCAACCCTGTACACACTGAGTTGGCAAATTCATTTAAGCATCTTTTAACACATCATCACTTATTTCAGCAAGGGCATAGCCCCGGGAGAGACACAGAGGTTTATAATGTGTTCCAGAGATCCCTTCCATTTTGGATTAACAACGCCTCAGTCATTTTAGGACATCTGTCTCTTCTAACAAGGTGTGAGGATCACTGCGCAGCTTTCTTTCAAACCGTGAGCACCTTGCAGGGCTTTTACTTTGGCTGCAGATTCAGTGCTTAATTTAGTGGATGACCCATTTTTTTTAAACAGAAAGTCATACAAAGGAGTCCACTCAAAAACTGCAATTAGAAAATAATATTTGTTTTTTTTTAAAAAAGGCCATCAGCCTACTATGACTTTCCTTTTGGAACACTGGTAAAGAATTATGTATATCAAACTTCCCTTGGTTGGGCCAACGGTCAAGAATCAGTATACAACATGTAAATTAAAAATGCATTTTCAGTTCAACCACCAGCCAACTTTTGCAATCGTGATTTCTGATTATCAAGGGAATATGATGTTTAATCCTGCTGACACTGTTTGCAGGGAAAGCAACGATAAATGAGTATTTGTGCAGAAAGAAACAACACCAGTGCCAGCGACAAGAGACGGTGTATGTTGCTTGAGGACCCTTTATTCTACAGGTTAAATGTGCCTACCGATTTTGCCACTTTCTTGATACAACTGAAAAGACCACTGATAGTAGCAGCCCTCAATATGGTACTAGCTGTATACCATCATAGCATTCCTGGGTATCTGTGTAACTTTATACACAGATATCTTAGCATTTGTACGCGGAGTAAAGTAGAAACATAGAAACACAAAATTTGACGGCAGTTAAGAATCATTCAGCCCATCTAGTCTGCCCAATTTTCTTAATACGTTTATTAGTCCCTGGACTTAACTTATATCTAGGATAGCCGTATACCTGTCCCACGCATGCTTAAACTCCCTCACTGTGTTAACCTCTACCACTTCAGCTGGAACGCTATTCCATGTGTCCACTACTCTCTCTGTAAAGTAAAGTAGCTTGTCCATACAGTTAGATCGAAATTGTAAACAGCTCATTACTCGGTTTAATGTTAAACCATTCAAGAATGAACACTTTCAATGTCAATTTCGGGCAACCTGGATGGCAGTGAATAGCTGGAAGCTCTGGGGGTGAATTATATCTCAGCCAGTTAGTTTTATCCAGGCTGGAAAAAATTGGCACTGATAAGGAGATAATTCTTGAGGATGGGGATGGCCTCTGGGTGCTGTGAAGAGACCAGGTTTAAGTAAAATTATTACTAAATGGTTTGATGTTAAACTGGGGAATGATGTTGACACACTGTAGGCAACCAACAGTTAAACCCAGGCAGCTCAGGTGGAGTGATCCCAAATCATTAAAGTATGATGTTAATTTGGACACAAAAATACTGTGGTGGTAATAATTTTTATACTTCCCTACACTACGATGCTCTCACCAGTAAACTCTTACTAAGCATTTACCAGATTACGAGATTGAGGAACTGTCAGTTCTAGAGGAGAGAAAGTTCTGATTTAAAGGATTGATTTTTGGCAAACTGTTGTGCGGTTAGCACAGTATGCAAACACTGTACAATATTCAATATCATAGGCAATAATAATATGATTTTCAACTATTTCAATTATTAAAACTACGACTATTGTGTCGGTTAAAAATCTCATGTATGAGACTTTATATATTTTTATAACAATTTCACATAATAGCTCCAAGGTTCATGGGAGGCAAATAAAGACTGGAGTTCAGTATTTTTTCAGGATACAATCCTTTCTGTGGTCTTTCTTTTGGAATTTATGCAGGAAATTTCACATGCCACGTGAACAAAATGCCATGTAATTAAAATGTAAATTCCCAGTGTGCAAGTAGCCTGTTTGGGTAGATCGTTGGTCAAACATTTTTTTGGCACCATATTTATTTTTAGTACTTATTTAATTAGTAACATTTCTTCAGATATCTGTCGTTAACCTTTGATTATTTGTGCTTTTTTGTGGCATGCTAAATTAAGTGTGATTGAGATAAGTGGCGTGTGTGACTTTAGTGGTGCTAAAAGCGTTAGTGCTCTGTCCTTTTTTTGTGCAATTTTTGCATTCTACTGCAATAAATACTTAACTGTTAAATCCGTATTCCTGTGTCTCCAAATTTAGCCTATGTCACTTTGATCTCCTTGTTTGATGAACAGCGTATCCGGTGGTGGGAACACCCCCTTTGGGAAGGTAATCTGGTGTGGTCTCCTTGTGTGATGTGGTTTGGAGAGCCATTGTTTTTTTTTTACACACATGCCAAACTACACTCAACTGGTCAATTGCACACACACAATTAGTCAAACACTCAAACATGCATACATAACTAAGCAATCACTCACACCTGATCCTGATCTCTTCAGTGTTCTATACTTGGTGTCAGGTGGGGAGCACTGAGATGGACATTATATGATGTCATATCTTCCTCACTGATAGTCAGGGTGCTCTGCTCAGGAGCCATCCAAGGAATATAGATGCTGCACATTTACTCACCGTCACTACCAAAGATGAAAACCTGCGTCCCTCAGTATGGTGCAATACCTGTGACCAAATTCAATATTTATCTAGCTTAGCAAAGCCAGTCAGTTCCTGTTGGCAGAGTACTGGGATATATATACATACATGTAGTCAGACTCCTTTTCTGGTTAAGTCAGTGCCTCTTCCAAAATATCTACTCTTTTAGAAGTATCACTTATACAGCGAAGCTCTGCTTTGAGTTTACCTCCTGGAGTGCACTTCTGGGAAGGACAACAGACATGTCTTGTTTTTTCAGGTTTGGGATCTTCACTGATTCGCGGGGTAAAGTCTCTTTGTGGCTTCTGGCAATGGGGCTGATATGTTTTGCACAAGTATCATGCAACCATCACATGCACCTAATGGACCATCAAGCTCTAACTATGTAACTGCAGTTAAAATTACAGACCGGGATGGAATGTCCTCTGAAATGCTCCAGAAACCCAGATTCCGAGCATTGCTGCCTGTTATTCTGTCAAATCCCCTCCAGCAGAGACACAGTTAAGAAAAACTTGGAATTTCTCCCTTCAACCCATATACAGTTACAAAGAAAATTTCCAGGGCAGGAGGGAAATCCGTATCTGTTTAATGTGCCTCGATTATAATTCGATAATCCAAAAATGGCAACGCAGACCTCACACAGCGCCAGTGGGCATGGTTTATATATCACATTGAGGAGAGACCAGGACTGGTTCAGAATATTGCAAGCCCAGCCTGGATTAATTAATCTTAATATGGAACGCATCAATGTATATTTTAAAAGACCAGTATATTTAAACCAAACTAAAACTGGATCCCAATGAAAAAAATTTACAATAGAAAAAAGGGATAGCTCATTGTTCTGCCTTTTTACTAATTATCATTAACCTTTGTTTTTCAGGTTTTAACCACATATTTCAGTTGTGATTGTGACAGAATATAGTAGCAGAGCTTTCTCTGTTTATCCGATAGACAATCCGTAGATGGGTAGACATCATTAACTATCGGCACTTACTGACATCATTAGAACTTTACATAGTGACATCATATGCTTCAAACATTCAATGACATCATTAATTATTAGACCATATCGACACCAATCAATGTTGGCTCTTAATGACATCATTGTTTATTATCACTCAGTGAAATCAGTCGATATAGAAAACTTAATCACCCACTCATTGGGTAATGTTATTTTGTTCAGAAACATATTTGGGGGGTCAAGATTGGACCACCCAATCTTATAGAGATTTCTTAAAGGAAAGCTATTGTCTTTTTTTAATATTATTATTATTATTGCTATTTTTGCAAATGATGATTTTATGCATTGCAGCCTCTGTGTGTATTATTTTGCAATATACGCATTATATTCTAAAAATATTATTAAAGTATAGTCAAAGCCTTTATATATGGCTAGACCTATCAAGGCCTAACTATGATAGATTCCCAAATAGGAGGAGGGGAGAAGAAAGAACAAACAGGAAAATTATGAATTGGTGGAGAAATGTAGAAGATAGGACTCACATATAGAAAGAAGGACACACAAATAATAGATCACAGAGCAAGGTGGTGGGGGAACGGGAGAGAAGAGAAGGGGAGAAGTCAACCATCTCCTACCGTGACTAGATCTAGACAAGAGAGGAGTACTGTGCATGATGAATTGTACAGTGCGACAACAGAATTATTTACTAAGCTGTCACTTACCTCAAATTTAAATAGAATGTCCAAATTTAAGCAAAACTCAAGCGATTCTACCAACTTTAACATTTCGGCCTAAACTTTGAAATACTCCACTCATCGAAATCCATATGAACTTCCTGTAAGATAATTACGGTGAGTGTAGGGCCAGGTGAGAACTTCAACTAACATTGGACAGAATGCTCTTGGCATCAGGCAGGTATATGTGAGCATAATCCTTGTGAAGACTGCTGACCGTAGACCCTGTATAACTAAAGGAACTTAGTTAAGGGAAATCCTGTGGAGGCAGGAGCTTCTGTCATAGGTGCAACGAAAAACGCATTTGTACTTGGCGTTCGGTATACATGGTGGTCCAGAAAAAGGCACCGTCTCTATATCTATTTCCTTTATGTTAACGATCTTTTGTGTTAATTATAGGTTAGTAGCCATAAGGCATAGGTTAGCTGACCCTAAACTTACAGTACTTGTCTTACAATAAGGTGATAAGCAATACATTTCAATGAGTTGAAAATATTTCCAGTTTTTCTAGCCAATAACACAGTGTTTAGTAAATCATGTGACTCAAGCAATAAATACATTTCTTTAAAAATCACACAATCTGTCACTTTTTTAACCTTACTTTTAATAAAAACGACTCCACTTGTATGGTGTAAGGCACGTTTGAGACACTTTTGAGACACTAAAAAAATATAAGAGATTCCGAGCTGCTAAAGAATACTTTGTAGCTAATATAGTTTTTACATTCACTTCCCCACGAGAGGTACACTGTATATGATCTGCCTGTATAGAGTATAAATACATAGGGATAATATTTGAAAAGTATGTGATTTTCACCAGTTTAGAATTTTTTTTTTTTGTTTAGAGCTCTCTATACTAATTAATGACATACACAGTTTATTGAATAAGCTTGCTGCTAAAGCACTTGTAGTATCACAATATCACAATACGTTGAGTTAGATTTTAAATTGCCTCTTATTCTACATTAGTAACAGTAATAGCCTCTATCCACCAAGGCCGGCAGTATTTCCAAGACCCCAAATCCTTCCTAATCACATAAAAAATCAGGTGTTGCCAGATCAGACCTTGCTTTCCAACATATTGTATTACGGGGCTTAAAACAAGATACTTTAATCAGTTCAGAATGGCAATTTTATTTTATTTTTTATTGGGTCAGACTGTGGCTTGTTGCGGCATATTCGTTACACAACAAATTATACACTTATTCAGCAGCAGATCTAATTTCCTCAGTTGAAACTCAAAGTCCATCTGGAATATATAGAGAGAATGCAAATCACAATATGTTGATACATTATATCAAAATTAAAAAGGGTTAGTTATGCAATATAGGGTTAATGTTTACTGGTTGTGCAATGTAAACATATTTAACCAGTTTACACAATAGATTGCACTAGTTTCTTGGGTAATCCATTTACTCAAATTATAAACTAGAATTAGCAGGAAAGCAGTCCCCAGTACACACTACACCTCCACTCCTAGATACACACACACAATGCACCCTTATACACACTACACGCTCCATCCATACAAACACACTATACCCTGTAATACACACATGTACACCGTAACCTCTATACACACACACTACAACCCCTTTACACACCAAGATTACAGTCCCTATACACATACATACACACAGATCCTAAATACTCACGCAATCAAACCCTATACACATACTGTTACACACTGCAGCCCCTATACACACATGCACACACTCTACAGCCCGTATACACACATGGCAGCTCCTACTAACACACCCACATTCTCAACAGCCTCTATACACACATTATCTACATTCCTAATACATGCAAACACTCACACACACTACAGCACCTATCAACACATAGTATACCACAAACAGATCCCTTTAAACCACTACACCACAAACAGCCCCTTCTGCACACAAACACACACACACAATTTACAAACACATACAACACCACAGGTAACCTCCCAGCACATGAAACACACACTTTACTAGCCCTGTCAAATGTCGTCTTCTGGTATCCCACTTATCCCACACCAGAGACAAGACACCAGCAAACACAGCACAAGCATGTCTTCAGGGCTGATTTTAACGTGGGGCAAAAGGGGCAGCTGTAATATTCGTTACACAACAAATTATACATTTATTCCGCAGCAGATCTAATTTCCTCAGTTGAAACTCAAAGTCCATCTGGAATATATAGAGAGAATGCAAATCACAATATGTTGATACATTATATGGAAATTAGAAAGGGTTAAACATATTTAACCAGTTTACACAATAGATTGCACTAGTTTCTTGGGTAATCCATTTACTCAAATTATAAACTAGAATTAGCAGGAAAGCAGTCCCCAGTACACACTACACCTCCACTCCTAGATACACACACACAATGCACCCTTATACACACTACACGCTCCATACATACATAAGCACATGTACACCATAACCTCTATACACACACACTGCAACCAGTATTAAAGACGGCCCTGCATGTCATTACGCTCTCTTTAGCTTTGCAAAACAAACACAGGACATTTTTCGTCATCCAAGAGCTTTTCGTCAGGATTCTGCACATGGAATGCCCTGGAGAGGTATCAAACTAACACACTCACATGTTTTATCAGTATGAGTACCACGTTGTGGCCAGGCTGTTGTTGCTCTTCTGTGGTTTCACTTCTCAATAATAGATTCTCTTGCAGCTCTACTGGGGCAGAAATGTCACTTGTGGCAAAGGTGGCATCCTGTAAAATTTTCACTTGTATTGTCACTGAGCTCTTTGGTATGACCCATTGTACTGCCAATATTTGTCTGTGGGGATTTCATGCATAGGCTCCGGATTGTATGTGCCTGTCAGTGAAAAGAGGGGCTAAAAAACCGAAAGTCAATAATCAGTAGGGTAGCCACACACTGTACTTGGAGAGTCAGGGTAAAGCGGCAGACTTTATTCCAGCATAAATGGAGCCTGCTGCATTATTTACATATATTACCTTGTACGCTAAACGGTCAAAACCTCTATAACTGTTTTTGCAGCTGTTTACTGAAATTAATCTCTTTTTGTGGATGGCATCCAACATTTTTTAGGAAGCCATTACAAGAAACGAAAAGAAGAAGTCATGTGATCTAAAATATGTATAGCAACTTTAGAAGAAAAAAAAAAAAACACTTGCCAGAAGTAGCCGGATTTATATCAGATCAGTTTTGGGGATGTAAAAAGGCAAATATCATTTTTATTTATTTTTATATATTTCATAGCATGTGTCATTGATAGCCATCCAGTGCATGATTGTTAAACAATAAGTTAAACAAAACTAAACAAGCAAAAAAAACCTTTAAATTAAACATTAAACAAGATCCTCAACCCTCTTTACAATAAAAACCAGCAACTAATGTGAGGATTGTCAGGAATTCAAAATGAATGTCAAATTTAAGGTAACATTCCACACACATAAAGCACTTCAACTGAAATGCTTTAAATGTCTGCTGTGTGTCATATTTGTGACAGTTTATAAAAGTGTCGATTTCAGTAGTAATGGGCACTTTTATACGTGAGCGCAGAAACACCTTCCTTGCTGTCACTCAGACCGTTAGTGAGGCTTTCTTCTGCGTCAGTTAGCTCCACAGAGGTAACAGAGGCTGTAGGAACGCTGGGCTAGCACAGGCTTTGGCTTTCACTAGCCTTTCACTAATACAGCTCACTGAGACCCCTAGAAAGCCACTCTCACTTGTAAGCTTGCGGCTCCAACACAGAGGCATCTCATTGAGAAGCGTCTGATTGGAGAATTCCCCGGCACAAAGACTGGCAAAGAGGAGAGGTCTTACAATGGCTGCAGACATCAGATCTGCAGCTTTTGCAACCTGTTTTTAATATGCACCTTCAATTATGGAACGACCTCCCGCACACTTTCAAATCTCACCCCTCACCCCCCCAAGCCTAAAGTCCTTTAAGAGATCCATCTCTACATACCTCAAAACAGAATGCACCTGTCATGGTTGACTATATATTTCTTACCCGTTCTATGTTATATTGTGTATTAATATTGTTTTTGTATTTTATTGTACCATATTGTATCAATGCAATATTTTGTGGACCCAGGACATAACTGATAACGAGAGAAATCTCAATTCATCTTTCCTGGTAAAATATTTTATAAATAAATAAATATGCACCAAAGGAAACGTGGAGACAAAAATAAAACCATGCTTTCTTTGGAGGAAATCTACTAAATTGTAAAAAAAAAAAAAAAAGATTCTTCCTTTTCTCCAAGTCAGCTTCTTTGATTGATTGATTCTTTAGATCAAGAATTTGTCCTCTGGCATCTCCAGTCTGTTTAACCCCTTAAGGACACATGACGTGTGTGACATGTCATGATTCCCTTTTATTCCAGAAGTTTGGTCCTTAAGGGGTTAAAAAGCCTGCATTTGTAAGCACTGCAATGATCAGTGATTTTAGCGCAATCTCCTAGCTTTACGCTCAGATTCCAACAGTGTGTGCCCATCTCCTTCTCGCGCAGGCCACATCACATTTCTAAAGATTGAGCGGTTGCTGTCATCCTTGAATTCCACACAAACCTGAGATCTGTTTCTTCCCAGGAAGAGCTTGAGGGGCTGCACGCAGCTAGCTTCTATCATGGCTCCAGAGTATTTTTAATGTTGGTCAGTAGATCACCAGATGTTTTCAGACTACAGCTTCCACGATGCTTTGTCATTCTAAAGACATGCTAAAGGCATGCAACGCATCATGGGAGTTTTAGTTCTACAACACCTGGGGATCTACCTTTTGGGCATCCCCTAAAGCATTTCAACCAGCTTTCCTGCATTAGAGGACTTACGTTTCCATGAAAAGCGACACTACTATCTGGAAATGTATCCATTTTATTACTAAATATTATAGATGTCAAATTTGCAGAAAAAGATTTACATTAATAGTGCTGCTGCTAATTCACAGACAATAGGCAGCCTTGCATTCTGGTTTAGGGGGGTTTGATTTTATATCATAGACTCATGAAACTGCTAAATAAACTAAATAAACCGATAGCAACCATACCGTGGCTGTACGAATGGGTTGTGACAACAAAGAAGAAGGTAAAATCTTCTCCTTTGGTATCAGTAACAGAAGGGGCAGTCTTAGCTGCTTTAATTTTTGCAAAGTACTTTAGCTACTTTATTGAACAAAAATTGTTATGTTGCTGAGAGAGTCCCTTTAACTCTATCACATATCCTACAAATATACATATCCTCTTAAAGGGACACTATAGCTACCAGAACCATTACAGTTTAATGTAGTGGCTCTGGTGTACATAGCATGTTCCTGCAGCATTAACACTTTTCATAGAGAAGGCCCTGTTTACAGTGCTGGCTAGTTACACCTCTACTGCAGTCACGCAGACGGCCACTAGAGGTGCTTCCTGCGTCAGTTCTGCACTTTTCCAGCTAGCGTATAGACATATCATAAAAAAACTATTTTGTGAATAGGTTGCTTTGCAGAAAAACTAACCATATATAAATTTACACCATTTTTATTTTTCATGTATTCGTTCATCGTGCACAGTATCCTTTAACTTGCAATATTCCACACGGGATCTGAAATGTTAGCATAAAAGTGAAAATGCTATTTTTTTTCACATACAGTAGGTGTGATGCAAACGGTCAAAAACCTTGCCTGTCAGTATTTACAAGGGCCCTGAAAGGATAGTACTAGTACTGCAGTTCACTAAAAATTGCAGCAGAATGTAAAAGGAATGTCTGCATTTAAGCATAATTCCACATACACTAAATGCAGTTAATGATATATTTCTAAAATAAAGTTACTTAATACTGCCATAGCAATCTATATCAATCTCTGGAATGTTAACGTAATGCTAACAGTGAAACAGAAGTAGAATCCATTCACTCCTCCCTCTGTATGAATGCTATCACCCAGTGAAACTTCCTGTACTGTTTGAATGCAGGGAGCGAGACATTTTTAGCAACTTTACAATGATTATATCAGTGACGAGTGCCTTCTGGTTTCTCTAAAGGCTGATCAGATCTAGAGTATAAATCAGGCTGAGTGAGGCTGCATGGACTAAATTTTATACCGCAAATAAAAACGTTTATACTCTATTCATTCAAGAGGTTAAGTTCTATATTATGTTTGTTTTGTTTTTTTTTTGTTTTTTTTACCATTATCTGAAGAATGTTGTTTATTTTATACATTGCAGATCTAAAAAATACATTTTAATTTAGTGTGGTCATTAAACGTTCAGAACCTACACTGTACCATCAGACATGGAACAATAAGCACGTTACAGTCATTACTGTAATCTTAAACTGAATTTCTGCTGGGGGATGTGAGATTTTTAAGATCCATTAAAAGCAAATTATCACCTTATTGCATGTTCTGTTAATTAAATCCGGCGCTATAAGAAACACACCATGACCTGTCCCTGAGATGGAACAAACGGCTAATTTAGATGCAGAATGTTCTCTCAGTATTAGTTTCCCGTGCTAGCACACATGATTATGCAAATCAGAGCCTTTATGAGAAGATTACTGGAGCACAGTGATTCTTTACTGTTGCTGTAAATTATATGTTGCGGCATGCAGCCTCCAGAGTTTCATGTGCCATATATCTTTTCAGTAATGCAGTAAAGTGAGGACAACTGTAAGGACTGGATGTGTATGCAATTACTAAGTGAAAAGGTTCATAATAGGTTTTCATAAAATACTGGTTTTGCGTGTAGTAACCCCTTCTGTGCGAGTCCACCCCCTGCCCCCAAACACCAAGTATTTGTTTTCTAAATAGCCATAAACGTGCCTTTTTTCCTTGCTGAGCCCAAGTTCTTTTTTCATTTTACAAAAAGACTATATTTCAATAGAAATTGGCACTTTTACAAATGAACCTTGTTACACCCACTGACTTTCAAGCAGACAAGAAGTACTGTTCCTTCCTGGTTTGGTTAGCTCAGTAGAGTTAAACTCAAGAGGCAGCAATTACTCCGAGCACCTGACTTGCAATGACTTCTCATTGAGCTGCATTGGGAAGTCTGTGATTGGACAGCCACAGAAAGTCTGGGCGGGGTTAGAAGGGGAGGGCTTGCAAAGGCAGCAAACAAGAGATCTGCACGATTTGCAAGATGTTTTTAGATATCCCTCATTCAAAAAAATGCATGCATGTTTTCATTGAGAGTATATCTACTAAATAGTGGGTGGGTTTGCTTTGTTTTACATTTGGAAGGTGAAACGTCCCTTTAAATCTTGCAGTGTTGGGGTTTATTCACTATAGTAGAGATTGTGGAGAAATGACAAGGGAAACTGCAACCATTTTGCCAGAATTGTGAGATTTGGCTTGCTGGTCCTAAAATGAGCAATCGGCTTTGCAAATACAGTTTGGTGAATAATCCCCTCGGTACTCAGCTTACAACATCTTACCTTTT
Organism: Pelobates cultripes; assembly: GCA_933207985.1. NCBI lineage: Eukaryota > Metazoa > Chordata > Amphibia > Anura > Pelobatidae > Pelobates > Pelobates cultripes. The sequence goes on from OW240916.1 coordinate 20,561,054, forward strand.
AAGTAGACCTCTCAGTAAATTTTCGCAATCCAGTTGCTCGTAGTCCTGCCAGCTAACCATGGGTGATTGTGTTTTCAGATAGAGAACAGCCACGTTAGCCAAGCCAATCGGTTCTTATCGGCTTTCAAAATCTATGTTCGTAAAATGTGTGAATCATCCAATAAAGAAAATGGTTCTACTCTACTACAACAAACCTTAGTTATTTGGGTGTGGTCCAACATACAAAAGGCACTGCTGGCACAGGGAAAGAAATCCACAGCTTGAGTTAATTAGGAAAAAAATTGTGTTTTTGTTTTTTTTTCCCGAAATGTGCCCATTAGCGTTTCGAATGTGGCTACTTAAAGCTGTCAGACTCATTCAGGGGGATTTTGACATGCAGGATACGTTGATAATTTCAGCACGCATTTATTTTCCTGGCCGTCATTGAAGTGCTGACTACATTATGGTGATTGCTGTTCTTGGATAATGCTCTTTCTCCTCTCAAAGTAGTTGGGAAACGTGAGAGATTTGGAAATGTTCTGATTGGTGGTTCTGTCTCCCCCAAGCATCATTCGCCCCCCAATGCCTAATCTTCCTGTAGACTAATTCACAGGTTGAAACATGGTTGCAGTTCTCAGATGTTGACGATTCCTATTCAGGGATGAAATAAATTGCTAATTGAAACGACATATTTTAGTTTAATATGCAGAATCTTAATATTACGTAAAAAACTTACTGTTTCACAGTCTGTGCATCAGTCTGAGCTGCCTGTGGTTGAGCCTTGGTGATCCTAGTGGTCAGATGAAGCCTATTTTGCTCATTTGTTCTGCTATATTATTAATTTACCTTAACAGGTTGCGTCCCAAAACCCTAAACCTTTGAAACAAATATTACATTATATAAGACAGATAACACTCCTATATATTTAAAGTGACACTATAGGCACCCAGACGACTTCAGCTCATTGTAGTGGTCTGGATGCAGTGTCCCTATTTCGCTCTGCATGAGGACATCCAGCGTCAGATATTTCCCTATAGGAAAGCATTGATTCAGCTTTCCTATGGGAAGGACTAATGAGCACGCAGCATTTGCCATGCATGTGCATTAGCGCCCATTCGTCATTGGATGTCAAAGAAGGTAGAGCCATGACCCAGAGCCAAGGGATAACGGCGCTGGGATAAGTAAAAAGAGTATTTTATATTCCTTTATGCACGTCAGTAAGAGGGCACAAGGAAGGGGGGAGGCAGAGAGAGCTCTAGTGGCAGGAATACAGCTTTGTATTCCCGGCAAGTATAGTACCCCTTTAATCTAACAACCACCTCCAAACAGTAGGCTACTATCGCCATACTTTATTTTTCCTATGCTGCTTGTCTTGCGAGTGACTGTCTCCGTACCAGCGTCGTTAGCTATCTTGTCAATTTCCTGTTGCAAATGTGGCAGTACTAAGGCTACCTTGCACCACCTAACTTTGCACATGTAGCCAGTTATGGAAACATGTGTTTGGCTGTTTCAGTGAGAGCCCCTATATACAAAGAATAGGTTTGCAAATGCAATAAATAAATAATAATAACTGTGGATATCTTAACATTAACCCTTCACACTCTGATCCGGCCTTCTACAATGCTAAACTCTACGTCAATTAGCCGGCTGAGCTCAGGGCTGCGTGACGATTTCTGACAGGTCAGGAGTAGATTTCCTGGGTATGCTGATTTTTATATTCTTTTTTATAGTTGATCCTTGAAGCATATCTGATGCAGGATTGTTAGCCATCAGACCGTGGTTTGACAACCACGAAAGGGGGCGCCACTTTCTGTGACATGACGTGTTAACCCTTTAACTGCCAACAGACCCTGCAGTAATAGAGAACGGAACCCAGCGAATATGTTGGACGTGCAGTGAGATACAACCAAGTCAGTCACAATCTGGATTTTTTATTGAAATATATTCATTTGAACACATATATTGCTTTACATATGGTCTAATGTTAAAATCTAACCTGTATATTAAATAAAGTGAATAGGCTCACTCCTGCTTAATGCATCTTGTCCTAAAACCTCCTGAGTTGTTCGTCAATAAAATATTTTGTGACTAAATTCGAAATTGGCAAAACTGAGGTAAAAATAGCAAGACCGTGACTATGGCTATATTGGAGAATTTGTTCTACATCGGCAATTTTCATACTCAGTGACAGACCATGTTAATTTCAAGATTTCCTGTTATTAGGAGAAACGCTAATATTTAGGCAGAATTGTGTGACCTTTATCATATTGCAATATACAAGTGGTGGAATTAGTACCTTTTTTTTCTCTTTTTCTTATATAGGGAATCCTTTAGAAACTATTAAAATAAACATTTACAGTGTACCACTGTTAAAGTAAGAATTATATGAAAAAGTAGCATTTTTCGTAGTATAATTTATTACTATAGTTCCTTTGAATACCTACAATGGAAAATCCGTTTCTGTCATCACCTAGAGAGTACGTACTGCATGTTTGATTTTAAAATGTTTCTTGTTGGCAAGCAGTGTATGTTTTTTTTTCACTTAAATATATTTTATAATTTTGAGGACAACTTAAGCAAACCAATTTATCTAGGCCCACAACCGTAAAAAATGGAATGTAGCTAATCTGTCTATTTGAAAAGTCTGTCATGAACGAGCCAGAAGTTCATTTTTGTTTCTTTAATAGCTATCTTAAAGGGACACTAAGCACCACAACCACTTCATCTTTATGAAATCCCTTTTCTCTCACAATGAGAAACAGCAATGTTTACGTTTTGCCAAAACCCCTCACCTCTAGGATTATACAGAAGTCATCAGAAGAAGAGGAGACTGTCCTGTTGCTAGAATAAAAGTAAGTTTAAAAACTTGCATTCACTGTTTAAAACCCATTTGCTTTTAACATTGGAGTGTCCCTTTAAGATTTACTTTACGTGAAAGGGGACTCATTCCAGACTGGAAGTGACGCTCATTTTTAATGCAATACATAAATGTATTTTAAAATATATATTTTTCAAACTACTGTGTTCAGGAAGACCTCAGCAGCACAATGAAAGAAATTCGAGCAGTTTTAAGAGTATTCAGGGGCATATGAACCAGAGAATTGACTGGTAAAGTCCAAATCTAGGGTTATCTCTGCATTGTCCATGTGGCAACCAAGGTCAAAACATAGATCAAAGAGGAAGTCCTTCTTGAATTTTATCCTGTTAACTAAAACTTTATTGACAATCGCTAAGCACGTTGTTATTTACCTCTACACTGGAAGATGACTAATCGGGTAAGTATTGGACAACAGGTGCAGGTGAAAGTATGTAACTGAGTGAGAGTGTAACAAAATTAAATGCAGTGCGGTGTCAAGCACTTCGAAGGCAGCTTTTCAGCGTGCATGATTAACCGATACAAATGTTCCTGGAAGTGCCATTAAAATCTCACTTGTTATTCCCGCATATGGTTCGTGTTTAAGGATTTACAGAGCATTTATCTCGGATGTCTGTGATCTCCATGGCAATGCGCTCAGGGGACCGAAGTCACAAAGACTCGCAGAGGTGGGGAAGGGCGTACGTAGGAGGGAAGAGCTGGGTTTGGAGCGAAGCATCAGTGAAATGTAAAAGCTTTTATCTCCGGCACTGCATCCATTTCCACAGTGACTTGTTTCAGTGCCATTGATAGAGAACAGCATGTAAGAGAAAGGAATCTCTGCGGTACATGCCAGCCTAAATCACAGTAATGATAAAATTGCTGAAAATAGAAGGAAACTTAAGGAATCAGTTTACTGCGTATGGTTTGTAATGGCTCCTGCTCACATTACCTTGTTCCAGGAGAACATTTGTCTCAGGAGTCGGTGATGGTAAAGACAATTGTCACTTTAACCCTTCCTTGGCGCAAGGACTGGCAGTGCTTGTTGGCACCCGAGCATCTCGAACACATATTGCAGTGTTAATGGTCTTTTTTTTGTTCCCCCCCCCTCTTTCATATATTCAAATTCTTTATTTTTTTGTTTTGGTAAAATAAGAACACATTTAAAAGAAAGTGATGTAACAACACCCGCGTAGTGACAAAAATAAAGACAGCACAGTAGACACTGGGAAAAAAAAACAAATAACTTCAAAATACGAGGGTAGGAAAATGACAGAAACAATAAACACAGGTTCCGTTTTTAAAAATGTTTTTAAATAAATTTGATATTTCTTTAAATAAATGCTGTGTGACTATAAAGCAGCCTGTTATTGTTGGTTACGTGCGTTCTGTATTTACAGTGGCTTTTAAATCGTTGAGCATTGCAAATAAAGAATACTTTCTATTCCTCACATTACAGCTCCTGACGTAGGGGCCAGTGAGGTAAATGTCCTCGTGCAATGTATTGGTACTAAAGCATTGTACTCAAGGTAGTTAGGCTTTATGTTACTGTGTAAGCATTGTCAGATGTAATGAAAAGATAGGCTAGCTTGTTTAGATAATGCTATCAGTGAATTAGTTATTGATTGGCCAGGCTGAATGAAGTAATTAGTGATTTGGTATATCAGGTGGTAGGTAGGTAGTTTGCTGTTTATTTCCAGTCCATTGGGTGATAAGGAAAGTTAGGTGGATAGGTAGATAGGCCTGTTAGTGATTGCTAGGTGAGTGATTCCTCGGTCTGGTCTCTAAAATTAAGAGATCTTTATTGATAAGTATAGGATACCATCCTTTTTATATAAAGCTTTAGTCCTCTGGTAACACTATCTGGACAGTTTAGACGAGGTGGCAGCAACCTACGGCCCTGGGCACATGTGCCTTTGTACGGCACTCGGGGTGATCTCCGATCTCTATATCTCAGCACTGCTGAACGAAGCCCCCACACTGGACTAGAGCAACCCACAGCAGCTACTGCAGCTCCTGCCCTTGACCTGTACCTGACCAGCCCGGTCCCTACTGGGCCCCAGGGAAGTCACCCATCCAGCTAAACAAACACAGAGCTGGAGAATAAGCACAAATATGCAGTCCCCACAAACACAACACTATGAACTATCCACATACACGCACAAACACACATATACACACACACCAAACACACAATGTGACATATCATCCACGCACAATTCCACAAGCAACCCCCAAACACAGCCCACATTCATAGGTAACATGCACAATGCCACAAACGACTCATGAACGTATTCTATAAAATATAACAGCCCACATAGGCATAGATACAACGCTACAAAGCATTAGCAGTACCCACAAATAACATAGGCAGAATAAGGCAACACACACACCTCAATTTAAAAAATAGTACCGGCATGCCAAGTGACTTCAAAATATTAATTTGGCACAGTACTACTAAAAGATTGCCTACCCCTGGTTTAGACATTTACGGCCAAACTGGTTTGTGTTAGGTCAATGGTTATTGAGTTAGTGGTTAAAGTAAACTTCTCATCTACAAAACATGGTGGCACGGCATCAAGCCGAGATAAGTACACACACATTGGTTAAAAAACAAACAAGGCAAAAACAGCCAAGCCACAGCTAATTCAGAGAATTATCCCAAGTCATTTATTTTTACCCCAGCTTCACCGTAAATTATTCATTTGCAAAAATTATTTTATTAGCAAATAGCCCTTAAATGGGGTGTGCCGGAGTAGACACAAACAGAGACCATAAAGAGTTTTTGCTTTTTTACCCCCTCCTGGACTCTATTGTTGATTTTGTACAGTTAAAACCCTTAAAAGTTTATTGCTTTATTTCAAGGTCAAGATATTCTGCCTGTCTAAGTTTTGTTGATCCCTTTAACAATTTCTACAGTTTTCAGGCAGATGTACATACCTGATTATGCAGATATTGCACTTGGCTATGTGTTTATTCTAATTCTATTTTTTTCTAATTCTAATTGGGCTTCAATACTGATTACCATTGACAGGTAAACTGTATTTTTTATTCTATTGTTTCTCGAGTCATTTTAGACAAATAAAAAATGTTTATATAAAGAGCTGAAAAATATAAATGACATGAAGCTGCCTATTCCTCCTCACATGTTATTTATTGCTTAGTATTTATTAACCCACGGAATTCCGTGAAAATCCTTCAGCCACGCAAAACATTCCATTAACAAATGCCAGAATACCGACAAACCAGATGCGCTGTACAGCACATCCCACTGTGAAAGCATCGACGGACAAACTCCAGGTTCTGGAATTTCACTGATGTTCTCTGGGATAATGAGGTTTGATTTTCACACTCTGCAAAGCCTCATTTCTCAAGCGCACTTCAGTGAGTGGAATATGATGCTTTAAATTTAATTTCCACACTCTGGTAGCAGAACCCACCCATCACAGCCTTGAAAGGGGACATTACTGAATTCCATTTCATTGGAGCACAGAATTCCATGAGAACATTGTTATGTGATAACACTGGCAATCTGGTCTTTGTACGCCAGAACTTCCCATAGGTTTAGAGGACCTGAGCTAAAATATTTATATATTGCCCCATCTCTAAGACAAGGTGTGGATTGGGTAATGTAAAACATAAAACAATCTCAGTGTGATTGATATAAGCGTACTATAAATTCCTGCACGGACTGACTGCTTCTCCTCTCTCATTTATGTAGATATAGCATTAGATAGAATTACTTCCATTCACCTGTGTGAGTGTTTCTTACATATTTCCTTTACAATGAATGAGAAGTGACTCGGTGACTGTGTGTACGTTACAGAGATTATCATGCCTACTCACTTAGATACGTTATTCAGGGGATTTGTACTTGGTAAACCACTGCACACTGCCCTGGAGTGTAGCTTAAATGAATCCTGCAGTTAGAATTACAAAGCTGGATTCCTAACACTATAGTGCCCTCTGGTCCCCCCTCTCTTTCGCCACACCCCACGAGACATAAAGCGTTAAATAAAAGCTTTATATGCTTACCTGATACCAGTGCCGACGTCCCTTGGCTCTGAGTTAGCACATCCGCCGCCTCTGACGTCATACCAAATGGGGACCTAATGTGCGCAGCAAGTGACGCGAGTCTTTATTTTCTAAATAATTTCACTGATGCTCATTGTAACATTATAATGAACCTATCCGACATCTACTTTTCTCCTACATCCTTTCATAAGTGACTCATAGATAACAAACGGTACTTTGTTTCACTTCCAGACAATTTTTTTTCTTGGATTAAACTTTTGTAGTCCATACCCGCTAACGTGCCAAATCTTACCTGTTTGATTCTTAATATCCTTCTAGAACCAAGTTCCAGGCTGGAAAAAATCACTGAGGATCACCAAGATACAAAGTGTTCTAAGACTTTGGATATATCAGCCCCCATCTGGCAATGAGTGGGTTACATTTGGGTTAATATACCAAAATAGCTTCATTTCATATCTTTCAAGGCATTTACTGATCAAAAAAGGTTTTCTTTCCTTGGCTATTGGATCATTTCCTGTCTGTAGTAAGTATTTGAATAAAAGCTGGAGGACACAGGGGTATAAACAACTTTGATTTATCATGTGTGCAAAATGAAGTTACAAACGTATTCCTCTTTCTGTATTACAGCTCATAGGATATTCACGGATCGCACATAATTAGCAGCGGGTCAGCTCATGCCAATTACACTGCTGAGGTCAGAATTACTCTAGAAATATAGGCTCATTCACCCTACTTGGCTGCCAGTTTCTTTTCCATCTTCAGGGAAATCTCTTGTGATGAAAACACATTTTGTTTTTGAATATGGTGATGGAAATGACCCAGAGGCAGAAAGTTCTCACATATCGCACGGATGTAAAGCATAAATTTGGAACCCAGCTCATCTTTTCCAGAATGTGTTTTACACCAAATGGAACGGGTTAGGTTTAATGGTCTGAAATGGGACGGGCACTCGTCTCGTAGGCCTTAGCATGCCAGGTATTGAGTATTTTGTTCCAGAATGTCGTTTCAAAAGACGCATTAAGTCCAAAAAAAAAAAAAAAAAAGAAAGTTCTACTCAGGAGGAATTTTCCAAGTTATACAAGGGTTAATTACGATAGTGTGTGTGTGTGTGTTTTGTGTGTGTGTGTGTAGATATTGATATAAAAATGCAACTGGATAAATGATAAGGACCAAAAGATAATGGAACAAAAAGTCTCAGTTGTGATAGCATTGCTTGTAAAGCGATATTAAAACTGGGAGATCATTGATATTAATGGAATCCCTGTTTATACGATGTTTTAAAAGCAGTTATACCATGGGAACAACTTACTGGCTAATATTAAATTGTTAAATATAAAATTGTTCATTGAATGCGATATTTGTGCAGAGAGGAAGACAGAATCTATCGTGCAGTGTGACAGAAAGGTACTAATCTTACGGACATGTATAAAGGTGAGAGTATATAACGCAGACGAGAAGAAAGGCTGGGGGGAAGAGGTGGTATCTGGCATTGAGGAGGGTAGATTGCTTACAAATTCTGGACAGCCAGAATGGCTGCAACGTCTGTGCAAGAGTAAACCAGGATTTTTGACAAAATGTTGCTATTGTAACAGTCCTCAAAGTGTCAGGCTTGCTGTCCTTCTCCTTTGCTGCTCCCTATCTTCTCTTGTTTAAGATTCTCAATTTTTTACAGTTTTCCTCATTTTCACCCGGTGGCCTGAATTTCCCAAATCCTAAATATTAGCTTGTTTGTGATGGCCGAGTGTAATGCTGTCCCAAGGGCGGAGTGATGCTCTCTGTATAAAATATTGTCAAGTAGTAAAAAACTATATTTGTATTTAGTTCTTTGTTCAACTGAACTAAAACAAAACCTTTTACAAAATCCCCCTCATTTTCACTAATGGCTGTATCTCTCATAGAGCAGAGTTATATTTTATCACATCCTGCCTGTAATGTCTAAAAATACATTTTCGCTGAGAAGGGCAGTTAATATGCCATATCTTACAGGCCTCCTGTAAATCAATGATCAGACTCATTTTTAGGACATTAGCACTCCTTTTAAATGTTCTGCCTTCTGTTAAGGCTGTGTCATGTGATGCAACTATGTCCACATTTCAATATGACGTCAATAAAGAATCGTCTATGAGCAATAGATATCTTAATGTCCCTTTCATTTTTTGTGTGTCTAACATCTTTAGAAGAATCAAAGCCTGGAGTCCTACTGCTTTAACAATAACCGTTCTCATATATCAATCTATCCTAATGAAGCTCATTATAAACAGAGGAAACATTTAAATTGCCGCATAACACACAGTTAAATAAACAGGAACACATTAACGAGAGTAAAGTTTGATTGGGGATTAATCAGATGTTGGGTGAATCTACGCTAGGGATATTCAAGACATGGCATGCGTTCACATTGCTCCCAGCCAAGCTCTGGGTGTGTGGATGATGGGAGTTATAGTTAAATAATAGATAAAGGTTAATATGGCACAACCAGAACTTTGTTTCTAGGCCTTTGGGAGTTCCACTGCAATTTTTTGTTGTCTAGTGTACCTGATTTTCTTTTATTTATTTTTTAAACTGGCACAAAATACTAACTAAAAACAGAAGATTTTGACGTTTTTTTCACTGTACTCCTTATTGGAGTAAATTTAAACAGAATTGCTGAATTACTGTCGACTCTGCTATAGTCATAGCTAAACAACTTAAGCCTGGCTTTCACAATTTTCACAATGTTTTTCAGCTCACCCAAATTCGCTGTTTAGTTAATATACCCCATCTGAGGTAATATTACATATTATTTATTTGGTGAACATATCTGTATCCAGTGTTTTTTTTGTTTAGTGATTTCATCTAATTTTATCGAAGCTGCCTTATTTTGATAAGTTATTGTACAATAAATGGAATATTGTTCTGCCAAATTAAATCAATGGAATTCAGTTTATGCACAGTATAAAACCATAACCATAACTAGTTTTTTTTTTATTTATTTTTTAAGAAATATCAGGAATTCCAGTCTCATGGAGAAATAGAACAATCTCTATGGTTTACAGCAAACAAGCAGTTCTGTGAAGTCATCAGAATATTGTGATGTCACAATACAGATGGAATTATAATTGGTCATCAAATTCACACCCATACATAAATGGAAGACCGCTGGTCTCTGCAGTGGAATGTGCCACGAATTGGCTGAATTATAAAAACATATGGCATAAGTAAGTCTAGAGGAATTTCAGTACATGGGAAGATGAGGGCTTCACTGGGAATAGACAGATTATAAGGGTATCAAGGTGAATAGGCAGCTTCCCAGGATGAATGGGCAAAGTTCCAGGCAGGGTTAATTGCTAAACTTCAAAAAATAGCAAATGAAATCCAGTTTGCAAAATGAAGGATAAAAAAGCCAAGCTGTGAATATAGCACTTTCCATAGCACCAACCATTGCCCGAATTTTGCAATCTGGATTTAATTTGTTAAAAATCGGAGTTTAGCAGATTCTCAACATAGATGGGCAGACTCTCAGGGTGAAAGCGGACAGTCTTTGGGTCTCAATATAAGCGGACACATACAAATAATACTTAGATTAAATGTGTGTCTCATATAGGGCATATCTTCTAAACTACGATCTGTATATACTCAAAAAATAAAAACAGGAAAAAAAATCATAGTAATACATTCTACAATATGATAATAGAGGATAATAAGTAGGAGAACATACTCACTAACACATAGGCAGTGTACTGGTCTTTTAGTGGTCATTCTACTGATCCTGATTTGCACTACAATGTGATGCCCTTGGAATAAGTCATTTTGAAGACAACAGGTCTCTCTTCCTGGTTGTTTAGCTTAGTGGAGCTAAACTCAAGAGGCAGCAATTGCTCAGAACCCCTGCCTTCCAAAGACTTCTCATTGAGCTGCATTGTGAAGTCTGTGATTGGACAGACACAGCAAGTCTGGGTGGGGTTAGAAGGGGAGGGCTTGCAAAGGCTGCAGATAAAAGATCTGCAGGTTGCAAGCTGTTTTTAGATACATCGACAATTAAAAAAATGTATAATTAAATGAAAACATGTTTTAATTGTGATATATCTGCTACTAAATACTATTTAAAACATTTTTATTTGTGTTTGGGCAGTTGAGTGTCCCTTTAAGATGAATTTGCTTATTCCTGAATTTAAATGTACACCAAGTCTAACAACATAGGCTACAGAAATATATATTAAGGCCTTTTCTTGAATCAGTTCATTTTAATATCCTAAAACAACTTTATAATATTTTTATCAGCTCGTTGTGTCATTCATAAATGCAAAGGCATGTCCAGTAACATTTTAAATCCTTAGCTGTCACACGTTTAACTTAGCTGTAACTGAAGTTGCACAGATCTGCTTTCCAGTAACAATTATAGCAATATTTTCAGGACAGAAACATTCCATCTGCCGACTTCACTGGCCAAGCACTACCAGAAAGCGGTTTACCATTTGCTCCGAATTTTTTAGCGATCTATTCTGACTTGGTGCCAAATGGCAACCTGAAAAAGCATTCTATTGTGCAAGCCGAAGTAATGAAATAAAAATGTACAAATTATACGGATGAATTGTGAACTGGCTCTCCACTTTCTAAACGAGAAAGCGCATTTGTATATATTTTTTTTTTAGTCTAATGTCCAGACGTTTATTTGACATCTGAATGAAAATTAAGTGATTTTAATCTGGGCAAGATGTATGAAAGCGATTTTTTGTTGTTTGTTTGTGGAAGTGCGGAGGCTTTTAGGGCCTAGTAACATAAAGTAGCTTTGTCCTGGCAGAGTCGGGTGCAGAAAGCTCTTAAAACAGTCGAACAATACCCATATCTAGAAAACTGCTATTTCCCCCCGCTCTTTGAATCCATCGCGGATTGTCCCCGGCTGTGGCCTGGAGTCAGATTCGAAAGCATTATTGACAGGAATGTTATATCAAAAGAAAAACACAGTGTCTGGTATGTGCATGAAACTTCACATAGACGTGTTGGAAAAAAATGCAAGCTCTGATTCTTACCGTGTGTATTAAGGTTGTCAATGTGTAGTTTGGGGTTGATTCAATAAACAGCGAGTTACAGTGTACTAAAGACTGATTGGCAACATTTATACTGAAAACAAATCTTAACAGAGTCTAACATTTTCAAGACTCCTCATTAAACACATGGAGTTGTCCAATCATTTGAAATTCTGGAGAACCAAGACATGAAATGCAAGTTTTTTGTGTGTGTATGTGCATCCGTGCTTGGGTGTTCCTGAAATATTTCCGTACGTATGCATGCAGCACTGTGGTGTAAAATTAAAGCAGGACGGTCCATTTCTTGTTCCTTCACCCCATTAAACGTAATTTCAACTTTCACCGGGATGAACAGTGCAGCAGAGGTAAGTGAAAAGAAGCAAATAAAAGAATCAGTCCCATTCTCTTTCTTCATCATTGCATTGATGTCACCATCCTGTGCTCGGGCATCTAACTGTGTAGACTGTTGCACACCTGCATCAGATTGTTGTGATGTCGTAATGTGGCTGTTATGATACTGTTGCCCACTCAGTAGACAATCATTCATTCATGGAAGGATACTGGTCCCTGCAGAGGGATTTCTCATGGAGGTTAATGTTGCACAGCTGGGATATATATATTGGTAATTATAGCATAAATGGGAATTTTCTAATCCAAATATTTTCTCACTCCTACCTTTATACATAATTTTTCAATTTCTATTTCCACAATTTAAATTGTCCCACAAGCACCAGTTACAGGTACAGGTATTTAAACGTATTTCCATATGTTTTACTTGTTACATGTGCATTTGACTATATATGAGTCGGACGGTTCCTGTAATAAATTTACCCTGTCCACCTATACACATGATGCATTCAGATTCAGACACAGGATTCATGTATCTGTCTATCTGAGATGTTGTCTGGGGAAGACATTACGGCTATAAGGATTGTCTTTGTGACCAGTAATGACAAAAAGGCAAACTACTCAAACCAAAATAAAACGGTGCTGTCAATCATGTGTTAGGACGTGTCTGCCAGAGCTGTCAGACGAAATAGTCTCCCTTCCTGAGAAAAAGGTAGATGTGTTTTGTCTTGTTTTGGGATCGTTTTTTACCGTGTAATGGCTTCTGCAGATAGTTTTCTATATATTTTTTTATTCTCTACATTGTATTTCATCACATATAGTTAGCTAATTTAGAAAGAGCATACATTATGTCCTAACATTTATAAATATGACTTAAACATGCATTTTTTGTATATTTAAAAAATGAAACCTATATTTTACTCTAAAAACAATATATTTCTGTATTTAGTGGTTTATTCTTATTTCAGCGTATAAATACAATTGCATATTTGTGTGCTCTTTTTTCGTTAGGAAGCAGAAGTGTATATAAAATCAATTTACCTCTGCCAACTGAACCAGGTAATCAAATGCTGCCATTTTGAATTTTCAAAGTTCCATTTTTCTCGCTCATTATGCAAATCATTCAGGCTCTTTGCCCTGCTTTTCAGAAGCAAGTTGTGACAGAAGATCACGATTATATCGTTATGTATGTGAACCTTACATCAAACAAAAGAAAAATTAAAAGTGACAATATTTGCTTATTTTACTGGATTCAAAAACACCACTAATCTCCAACGTGACGAAGTTCTTAACAAGAAGATAAAGCAGAACTGTCTTTTCTTATTTTCCATGTTCTCCTGCCAAAATGAGGGACATGTATTTTCCACGAGACAGTTGTGATCAGATTGCCACAAAATGAACAGCTGCCCACAGTTGTACAATGATAAGTTTAGCAGACAGTACTAGTAGGACCGCTTTGTCAAAATAGAAAATATCTGATTATTGTGCAAGAAAAAATCCCAAATATCCCTGTCTAAGAAGAGGATTAGTAAATCAGTTTCTATATATTATACGACACCGCCATAGGCACGTGCAAGGGGTGTGCCGGCTCGGCTGTACCACGACACGATTCGTAACGGGGAATGTCTTCGTTCTTCCTGTGTTCCATTTAGAATCGTAATCGTATTATTCAATCATTTTTAGTTGTTCAATATCTTATAGAAAATAAAGATCAGAACATATGAGCATACGCTGTGTACATCTCATCCTCACTCAACAACCAAAAAAGCTTGTACATTGTGCCTCTTATTGAAAAAAATAGCTGCTAATACATAATAGCCTAATTGATACATTTAAATAATGATAGTAATCAGTTTTGATAATCAATAAATGTTCCTTTATATAAAAAAAAAAAATAGAACACACTGGATTCACAACCAAAGTTTGGTGTTGAGTTTTAGTAAATACCAAAAAGTGGTATGCTTGGAATACTCGACATTGTTGAGTTGGATCCCCAGATGTTTATTATTATTTTGGTTGTTAAAGATGGTCTGCACTATTATTATTTTTAGAATTGGATCTGTGTAACATTTTGTATGTTGAGTATTCCAAGTGCACCACTTTTTGGTATTTATTCTGTGTGTTTTGTGTCACTTTGGGGAGTGCTGCTTGTATTACACACTTGCACAAATTATTGTGATTGTTTTGTACGGGTGTTATATGTATATGTGCACATATTGCTGGTATTGATTGAGAGTGGCACTGTTCACTACTAATATTTCTTGAGAGTTTGTATATCCACATACACTGTTTGTATTGTTTATTTATTTATTTTGTTGGATCTAAGCGCTCGTTACACTATTTTGGTTTATATTTGGTGTTCAGTTCTGCCCAGTCTCTGCCAAACTTGCCAACAGTTAGGGCACATCCACTCCATGACTGCTGACCAAATTACATTTCCGTTACCCCCCAATAATGACATGATGCCTGCATGTTGGATAAGGGCAACGTCCACAGCTTTATTTCATTTTAACTTTGAACATTGCCAGCATTAACACAACCTGTCGGCTGTTGGGGTGACTACCCAACAGACAGATAAAACCATATATTTCCAGAGTTCGTACAGCCTGCCTTCTGCCATCAACCCTAGCAGGCTGCGACTCCCCAAACGCCTTGTCTTTGAATTACTTGCGTTGGCCAGGAACTCTGCCTTAGCTGTGACAAAAAGAAACAGAAACAAAACAACATCACAGAAAGAAAAACACCAACATCCATAACCATAGGGTAGGGAGGGAGGCAGGGATGGAAGACCTGTTTCTAGCCTTCCTTCTGCGAATAGTGAGTGCCCTTCCCTCTACACCCCTTCTTATACCATCCCATCTCTACAACATAGTATCCCACTCTATCCCACCCCTTACTGTAGGGCAACAGTCATGCTCCCCCTTCCTTACAGTCCAGGGGATCCCTTGACTGCTGGCCAAATTACATTCCCTTTACCCCCCAATAATGACATGACGCCTGAGTGTTGGATAAGGGCAACGGCCACAGCTTTATTTAACTTTAACTTTAAACACCGCCAGCATCACCACCTGTCGGCTGTTCGGGTGTCTACCGAACAGACAGATAAAACCTTATGTTTCCAGAGTTCATACAGCCTGCCTTCCACCATGAGCGCTAGCAGGCTGCGACTCCCCAAAGCCTTGTCTCGTGAATTACTTGCGCAGGCCAGGAACTCAGCCACTGCGATATCAGCCCTAATTCCCCCCGCAGACAGCGCTTATTCTATTCCTGCTTGCAGACCCAAATTAAAAATATCCAAGCCAATCTGATTAAGGTGCACTCTGTCTGCCCTCATTAAGCTGTGATTGTCCCCCTCCAGCTCCATGTGTCGGACCGACACACCACCAAGTCAACGCACAAATCTGGAAATAGGGACATTAAATTTGGGCCTGCTCAGTTCCAAACCCCTGGCATGTGCAAGGCCTGCCAACACAGACGGGGAACAATCTCAGAACCATATTGAAGTACACTCCGAAAACAACGCCGAGCACCATGCCAAGTCATGCTTTACAGAGTGCACTAAATCCACGGTCCTAACTCTACCTAGATCATTACCCCCCTGCGTAGATCAAAATGGTGACAGTCCCTGACACAAACCTGCTAAGCGCCAAATCAAGCTGCCACTGAGCGGAATAAAGACAATAACTCGGCACATCCCTCACTCTCCCGAGGACCCACAAACAAGAAGTCATCGTGATAATGATTTACCGAATTAATGCCTGAAAACTGAACCACTACCCATTCCAAAAACAAAGCAAACATTTTGATGCATCTTCAGCCATTTCCCAGCTCTCCTGGGGCTCTGATTGCGAAGATGTAACCACATCCAAGATGGCGGGGCATGTGACGTCAGCACTCTGCGACGTGCATCCGTCACGTACGTGCCCTGGGTCCGGTGACTCCAAGCTCTGCCCAGACATCCTGCGCCTTCCATCCGAACCGGAAAAGAAGGGGGACTCCAAGAGTGCTCTTCCCACACTCCGCCATCTTCGGCCCAACTCCCCGCCACCTCCTGGAAGCCCAGTATCCTCCGCTGCTGAGAGATGATTGCCTCCCTCTGCCTTTTATGGCAAGATCATTCTGTTCTGCTGCTCTGTCGAACCAGACTGGGGAAAAGGAGAGTAGGAGACCTGGACTGCCGCGGCCTCCTACCACTGGTCAGAGATGGACTCTCCTCCGCCCACTGCTTCACTCCCGTCATCTCCTGGGAAGACCGGCCATCCCCTCCGACAGGAAACCCACTCCATTGGAAGCCAGGTATGCCTGCAGCATCCAAATCAGTGCATCCTTGGACACCGCAGCCATCTTGAAGAAGGTAAGTAACAGGCTCTAAACTAACCCTATCTTTTTTTATTTTTTTAAACAGCAGAAGGGATAAAGGGAAAACCTGTTCCTACCCTGTCCCTTCTGTGAATGGTGAGTACCCTCCCCTCTACACCTCTTATTATACCATCCCATCTCTGCAACATAGTATCCTTCTCTATCCCACCCCTTACTGTAGGGCAGCAGACATGCTTCCCCTACCTTACAGTCCAGGGGATCCCTTTAAGGATAATCTTGATGATTCTGAGCCCTCAAGTGACATAGGCAAAAAATCTCAATCTCAAGTCTAGAATATGCTTCCATTACTGTCAAACATAATTTCGAAGTTAACCTGAATAAGGTAACTCTTAAATCCTGAAAGCTCACAGTTATATTTCCACCCCCAGTTTGGCAGGTTCCTTGCTACACCATCAATACATCTGCTACACTCCATATTTTCTCTTACTGCGGCATTCCGCGAGGCTGCATAATGGACAATTGAACAGAATATTTATTTGACTTTGATTTTAAAAATCTAAAATTACACTAAACATTATCACAAGGCAATGGGTGTTACTGAGTAACAATGGCTGGATTATTCAACAGAATTCATTGTATGTTCGTTTTCTGCCTGAAGTTTGGCCATATTCTGTTCCAATGGCTGTGTACGCCTCAATGCTAGTTGTACAATTATTAAGTATATTTCGTTTAACACTTTTTTATGAATAAATATAATATGATATAATCTTGAATACGAATGAAAATGCTGGCAGTGTTTTTCTGCAATGCCATGGACCAAATATCTTGAAAGAACCATTAAACTGTCTTTCCTCTCCTAGAGGAACACTGACTGATGGGCATTTCCTTATAAAATCAGAAATACTAAGAGGGGGGCACATTTTATTAGTATGGCACAGGTGCATTATTATTACTATTATTTATAAAGTGCCAACAAGTTCCGTAGCGCTGTACAAAGGGTGGACTAACACGTATTGATAACCAGACTATTTGGATACACAGGAACAAAGGTATTTAGGGCCCTGCTCAGTGAGCTTGCATGCTAGAGGGAGTGGGGTATAGTGACACAAAAGGTAAGAGTAGTTAAGAAAAGTAGATTGGTAGAATGGTATTCACTGAGGGCTTAGTGTTTTATTTTGATACATGGTCTATATTTACATATTTGCCCTGTTTTCCAACATCTGTTGATTCAAATTGATGCTATACAGCGGGGATCATAGACATAGAATACCTAGACGCCGCATTGCGTGCTGAGCGGCAAGGAATGCGGGCGCCATCTTGGACCGGTCGCCGCTCTACTGAAGCTATTGAAGAACCCTTGGAAAGTCTATCTCACAAAAGGTAAGTAAAGGACTTGGGGCACTTATAGTCCTTAATACCCCTACCCCTAGTCCTTAATACCCCTACCCTTACAGTGTTAATACCCCTACCCCAATCCTTAATACCCCTAATCTTTAATACCCCTAGTCCTTAATACCCCTACCCCTACAGTGTTAATACCCCTAGTCCTTAATACCCCTACCCAAAGACCTTAATACCCCAACCCCAGCACACATAGTTCTTAATACCCCTACCCCTACACACACAGTGTTAATACACATAGTGTGCTGGGGTAGGAGTTTTAACACTGTGTGTGCTGGGATAGGCTGGGGTAGGGGTATTAAGGACGAGGGGTAGGGGCATTAAGGACTATAAGTGCCCCAAGTCCTTCACTTACCTTTTGTGAGATGGACTTTCCAAGGGTTCTTCAATAGCTTCAGTAGAGCGGCGACCGGTCCAAGATGGCGCCCGCATTCCTCGACGCTCAGCACACAATGCCATAGACGTACGGCGTCTATGTATTCTATGTCTATGGCCCTTCAACTAATTTTAGACTACCGTTCCCATTATCCACTGAAAGTCCAGCAGCAATTTTTACTTTCTTGTCTACATTTTGAATTTTCAACTACTCTGTTTTGGATTGCTATGATTATCGTGTGTGAGCTACTGTGCCTTATGTAGCATGCTCGCTGTTGTGGGGCTACAATCCCTGTGATGCAACACAGCCTACTGCTGGCAAAGTCTCGTGGGATTTGTAGTTTCACATGTTGGCCACCTGGGTGATAGTTTGTCAAATTTATTTAATCCATGATTTCAAGCCCCTTTCTTTTAAACCGAATTTTCTGGGTTCCGCTTGCTTACATAACTACGGTTTATACTTTCCAAACACAATATTGAGGTTTGCCATAGGAAAGTCTTAACGATCTAATAAAGGCCTCATTTCCCTGTTGGATTTTAGAATATACGAACATAATATAATGCAATACAAGCTCTGCAGGCGTTACAGAGGCAAATTCATGTCCGCACCTCCTTCTCCTGGAAAAATGACCTGCTTAAGGGAATGGCTGGGACTGCGGATCGGGAATTCCGATACCATGCACACTACTGGACAGCTTCCCTCCGCTCCCAGTTTATTGGGAGATGCCAAAGACAATTAGTTTGATTATAAGTACTGGAGGAGACACTTAGGTCTGTGCCCTGTTTTAAAGCCTTCCTTTTTGCAACCTGAGATTGCAAATGTATTCGTGCTTGGCAGCAAGCTTTTTAGCCTGGGAATTCTTAAATGCTCTCTGCCTTTTATGGCAAGATCATTCTGCTGCCGGTCTATTACTCGTAAGTAGAACATGAGCAAAATCACCAAGTGCTGTGCACGGTCAGTGTAGTCTTGCTAAATGGCTTTGAAATCTAAAAAGACATTTGGATCCTAAGTTCACTGTGCGTCGGCCCCTGCATGTCTGTTAAACCCATGTCCTGTGTTTCTCTTGGCAGCTGCGATCCCAGTGACATCACCTCCCAGTGCGTTCAGACTGTGAAACGCACGTTGTAATTTATAAGTGGCCAATTGCATTGAGATCAACCAATGACCCAATGGTTAGGCAATGCATTTTGCATGCTATTAACTTTGCCAGCACAGGAAACTTGGTGCTTTCTGCTGCCGTTAGTAAATCCTAAATTTCTGACAAGTGTTCGGTGTTTACAAGCTTTTGGCCATTTCTTTTAAAGAAAGGATAAAAGTAGGAGCAGATAATGGGGAGTAGGGAAAAAAAGGGGGGGATCAGACACAGAGGAGCCTGGAAAAAAACAAGGCAAGGGAGCTGACATAACGAGGGAAGGAAAATGGGGACTATAGAATAGAGGGGAGAGAGTACTAAAGTAATAATTTGCCCAGGGAATTAAATGTACTGGAACTGGCCCACCTGTGCAGATACTACCTGGATGCACTAAGGAGCTCTGAACGGCAAATATCAGGAGGGATCTTTATGTATGGCTACAGTTCTAAGGGACAGAGGTAATTTGGCAACTTAAAAAAAGGACACAGGGAGCGACAAGGTGGAGTTCCCACTTTTTACTTCTTTAGGGTCTTACCTGTACCCAAAATGATCTTTCAGTGAAAACAGTAAAGGCGAACAGTTATAAAGAAAGTGTAGTAGATACCTGGGATAGCCTTCCAGCGGAGGCTGTGATGTAGAAAGAGTAGCACATAACTGATATTGTAACCGAGTAAACTTGCAGTAGCCAGACACAGAGAGATGGATGCAGGTTTTCAGGAAGTAAGAGGTCTTTATTAACATACCGATCGGGTCTCAGATGAACTAACATTCCAAAACAGGTCTGAGGGCCGAAACACATGGAGTACATGCTTTTTATAGAACTATAACTCCTCCCATTAATAGCTCCACCCGCACATACCCTTAACCACTCAGTGGACAGGATTTGGATTTCCTTATATGGCAGACCACATGGCTCATCCGAGACAAAGGAGAAAGGAATGTGATTTCATTTCCTGCATTCCTGCACATGCTCAGTACATTGATGACAGTATCTTAGCTACGTGTAACTAACTAACTGATACAACATACACATATGCCACGTGGAAATCTCGGCCTACTAAATTTACATTTCACCGAAATTCCATCACAATATAACTTTGCAGTGGAATCAGTGAAGACTAAAAGTAATATTGGAAGGATAGTAAATATGAAGATTCATATTATAGTGAATGCAGTAATGGCTAATGGTGATATAAAAGGGGCAATAGATATCTTAAATAACCTTCCTGTGGAAGCAGTAAAAGCTGACAGTGACATAAAAAGTATGCTAGAATCCAGAATTGCCTTCAGCCAAAGCTGTGATGTAGAAAGATATTTTTAAACTACAACTTCCATGATGCTTTGTCAATCTAAAAACATTCTAGGGCATCATGGGAGTTGTAGTTTTACATCTGGAAAGCTCCCTTTTGGCACCCCTGGTGTAGTAGATACCCAGAGTAGCCTTCTAGTGGAAGTAGTAAAGGCTGGCTAAAATAGTAAATAAATGTCAGATTGCTTTGGATGTCTGTAAAGCTGTCCTGGAGAATAAATTAGTTTAATCAGAGTTTTCATCATGGGCAGTCTAGAAGGGACGATGTGTTCTTTGCTGTCGTCACAATCTGTGCATTAACGTTGCTCATCATGCCATTTTGATTGATGTGATGAGCAACATTTTATAAGCCGCTGATTACAGGAAACAACATTCTACTGACTATTTCCCCATTTCTGACAAGGAGAAGTGATTCAGGACCTACATCTTTTGACTGCCTCTCGTCCTTCTCTTGACTGCCATTTACTAAGCTGGAGAAATGGACTTAATGAGCCCCAAAACCTCCTTGATCAAGTGTAATGCGTTCCCAGGAAAAGAATTTCAAAAGGCGCAGGAAAAAGCACTTTTTCACAGTGACGCCCCTCATCAGAAAAGCAATTCCCAACGTCTGAATGGTTCGAGAAGTCGTATCATGAATGAAGGCAAGGCACAGTTATCATTTATTTTTAACGCTTCATCCTGATGTGCCATTTGCCTGAATTGCCCGTCAGTGAATAAATATTTCACCACCTATTTCCTCTTAACAATTTCACTAACAACCTCTGATGCGTACGGAAACATTTTAACTCTGACAAAATGTGCATCTTTTATTCACCAGCCTGTGTTCTTGGGACTAAATGGCTTTCTCATTATCTTGTCCCTTGGTATTACTCCGGGAGAAATGATATGAAATGCCATTATACGCTAATGTCCCCTTGGATCGTACAATCATATTAGTAAACACAGGAGCTTATATAGATTGCGTGTAATGTGTGCTGACAGTTATAGGTTTATTAAATCAGCTGCACAAGGAAAGGGAAAGGAACAACCTTGTAGACAAGGAGGCGAGTGGGATTTGCTGCAGATCTGTTTCTATTTAGAATGAGCGGGTGATCTGCTGTTTTAGGCCGGAGATGGGCAAGCTACATCATTGCATGTGATATGGGCAATGACATTCTGCTATGTGCTACATCGTAGTTAAAGTTAAAGGAACACTATAGTGTCAGGAATACACACATATAATACATACAACAATATTAAGGATTCCCCCCACCCCTCACCACCCACCCGCGGCCCACCTGTCATCAAGGTAAAAGGTGGGCTTACTCACCTTTTTTCCAGCGCCGCACGGGTCTTCTTTTGGCTTGTCCTGGCCCCGCTTCTGTCTTCTATAGGAAAGCATTGGGAGCCTATTGCGCATGCATGGCAAATCCTTTCGCTGCACCAATCAGCGTCTCCTCATAGAGATGCATTGAATCAATGCAGAGCATGGAGACACTGAACGTCAATTGATCCAAGAAGCACCTCTAGTGGCCATCTGAGTGACTGTCACTAGAGGTTTTCCTAGGCAGTAATGTAAACACAGACCTTTCTCTGAAAAGGCTGTGTTTACCTTAAAAAGCCTGTAGGGACATGCTATGCACACCAGAACAACTTCATAAAGCTGCAGTTGTTCTGGTGAGTATAGTGTCCATTTAATGTCCTTGGAATCTGGTCTTCTGTGTCTGTTCTAGAATTTTAAGAAGCCGAGTGGCGGGTTCTATGTCTGTGCAGGTATTATGTTGTATCTTGGGAAAGGAAAACTCTATCCTCTAAATGGTAAACCTTTTGTTTCTTGTTTCCGTTTAAATGGCAGTAATAATAATATGTTGGTCGAATTGGCACATTTCTTCCAAGACTTGATTTTTAAAAAAGAAGGTATTACCATAAATGTGTACTTACCTCCCTGAAATTAAATACCAGTAATTCTATGATTCTGGCTACTACTTGATATTCAATGTGTTTTCACAGCAGTTGTCAGTTTGACGGAGCAGTTTCATGCTGCATTTAGGTCCGGGTTATGTTGGGCCGCTGTAGAGCGTGGGCTTTAGATGTTTTTTTTTTTTTTATTTGCTTTGGCAGCATTTGTACATAGTGTTTGCCGGTTGTGTACTTCAGCAATGACCTATCACTCTTTATCTTCCTTAAAGGTACACAATAGGCGCCAACAGAACTTCAGCTTACTGATGCAGTTTTGGTGTACAGATCATGCCCCTGCGGTATTCCTGCTCAACTCTCTGCCATTTAGGAGTTAAATCGCTTTTGTTTCTGTTTATGCAACTCTAGCCACACCTCTCCTAGCTGTGACTCACATAGCCTGCATAAAAAAAAGGGTTTCATTTTTCAATCAGATGTTAACTTGCTTTAGAAATGTGTATCTCCTGTTCTGTAAATTTAACTTTAATTACACAGAGTAGGGCTCCTGCAAGGTCTAGCAGGGTATTAACCGAGCAGGAGCTAAGAAATTCTAAATTAAACCTAATTTACAAAAAAAAAAAGGAAGTTTAAAGAGTAGATGTATCTTAATAGGAAGTGTTTAGGAAGGCTGTGTAAGTCACATGCAAGGAGGTGTGACCAGAGCTCTATAAACAATGTGATGTAATTCCTAAATGGCAGATAATTGAGCAGTGAAATTTCAGGGGCATGACGTGTACAACAAAACCACTCTATTAAGATAAAGTTATTTTAGTGCCTGTAGAGTTGTTTCGCTCTAAAGGTATACAGTTTGCTAAAGTGCTTTATGTGTCTGAGTCTGACATATTTGTGAGAATTTATAAAAGTGACGATTTCAATAGCAATCGGACCTTTTATAATTGGGGTCAGAAACACCTCCACGGCTGTCACTCAGACAGCAAGGGAGGATTTCTTCAGCTTCTGTTAGCGCAACAGCGCTAACGGAACCTGGAGGAGCACTGGGCTAGCGCGTACCTACCCCCTACCCTTCTCAGTGAGCTGTTTTTGTAAAGGTGTAATATTATGTAAACATACTACAGCTTGATTATAGAAAAAGAATATTAATCTGTTGGAATTATAGAGTTAAATGCAGTTATGAGTAGGAAATGCTAGTGACCGTGTCGCTTTATAGGGTTAACCGAGGATTGCTAAACCAGGCCTCTGTGTAAAAATCCTTTGTTATAGAGGAAGGCTCCACAATCCATTACATAGCGAGAGCGTGTGGTGTTATTTGAAATAAAACACACGGCACCTCTGCAGCAGCCAGAATATAAACACCGGCACACAAGAGCCTCTCTTACTACAACATGTACGACTGAGACTACTGCACGATTTTTCATCTTAAGAAAACAGGTGAATATGTGAAGAATGTGATATAATTCCTGAATGAAAGGCCCCTTTTATTTTGATCAAGTTCACTCCAGTGTCTGTCTCTCCACTGGGTCTGTCGTGCAGATTTTATTTTAGGTTCATTCAGGCTTTAAATGGTTCATCCTTAAAAAAAAGACACTTTACTAATCAATCCGGCCTTTCATCCTCAAAAATGTATATCCGCAAAATGGAAAGGAATCGCTATGCCCACTCAGAGTGTAAGCTCCTGTGGTTTGGGCTCCCCATATCTGCGTGTTTTTTGTATTTAAGAACATTGTCTGCGCAGATTATTTAATACATCTGTATAGTCATTTGTAATAGTGTTATACCTCTACATAGTGCTCTGTATGGTTGTACCACATCTATACAGTCCTCTGTCAATTGAGGTTGTTTTATATTGAAAAGGTCCAAATCTGGCATATAACATGAGAAGCACGTCTCCCATTCGTTCCTCTCAAGGAGGGCAATCCTGATTTGTGACCCAAGTCCTACTGTCCCATTTTGTTTTACCTTATAAAGGTCTTAAATTAGATATTTTTGGGTAAGCTTTTAAAATAATTTAAAGGACCACTATAGTGCTAGGAAAACATACTCATTTTCCTGGCACTATAGTGCCCTGAGGGTGCCCCCACCCTCAGGGACCCCCTCCCGCCCGGCTCTGGAAAGGGGAAAAGGGGTAATACTTACCTTTTTCCAGCGCTGGGCGGGGAGCTCTCTGCCTCCGATCCTCCTCTGTTCCTCCCCGTCAGCTGAATGCGCACGCGCGGCAAGAGCTGCGCGCGCATTCAGCCGGTCGCATAGGAAAGCATTATCAATGCTTTCCTATGGACGCTTGCGTGCTCTCACTGTGATTTTCACAGTGAGAATCACGCAAGCGCCTCTAGCGGCTGTCAATGAGACAGCCGCTAGAGAGAATGGGGGAAGGCTTAACCCATTTATAAACATAGCAGTTTCTCTGAAACTGCTATGTTTATAAAAAAATGGGTTAACCCTAGCTGGACCTGGCACCCAGACCACTTCATTAAGCTGAAGTGGTCCTTTAATATTTTCAGATAGACTTTAAAAAGATATCACATATGAAAAAATATAGATCAAAATATAAAAATATTTTTTTTTTAGATATTAAGTCAATTTAAAAGTTCCAAAAATAAGTGTAACCAAATTTTAAATGTAGGCCATAAAGTGATACACCGTGCGAGGCCACTGGTTAATATATCTTCCCATGAAATAGTGCTTACGCAATGTGTGGCATCCCCAATGCTTGATTAACTTATGTACCTACCAGCATATTATGCAGCCACCTTTAACCTCTAAAGGACCAAATTTCTGGAATAAAAGGGAATCATGACATGTTACACATGTCATGTGTCCTTAAGAAGTTAAAGGAACACCGACATCACATTTTTTATATTGTAATATAAACTTTTTTTTATATACTTACTCATTATTTTTTAAATTAATGTATATTTATATTTAAAAAAAAAAATATGTGGCCTCTCTTTGCCACTCCCCCTTTCTGACAGCCATCATTTTGCACCTTCAGTCGGACTGCAATTTAGCTGACCTAATGCTCGTTATTTTGCAACTAATCATTGTTTTTCATTGTTTCTTGACACAAAGTGCTGCAGGCAGAAAAAGTGCATGTTTTCGAAATGCAAAACAGTGAGCATTAGGTCAGATAACTGACAATCCAACCGAAGGTGCATAAAGATGGCTGTCTGAAAGGGGGAGTGGGAAAGGTGTGCATGGGATTTCTAAAAAATATCAACATACATGAATTAAAATAAAATTTTAACATATACTATTAATATATTGGAAACAAAAATGATGCCAGTTGTTCTTTAAATACTAATTTCAAACCTCCTAAATGGAAGGTCTGATATCAGCATCACAAAATTAGATCATACGTACTAAGCTTCTTTCTTGCACTGAGGAATGTTTCGCCCACCCCCAACCAACAATATGCTAGAAATATTTTATTTGTTTAATTATTTGGGAGACTGGGGAATTAAACATGATCATAGAACTCCTGCCCCTGTGCCATGTACACTCTAGTTTTTAAAGAATAGCATATGGTATATTTGATACTCCGTTCTAATTGTATTCTTACATATCGGAGTTCTCACTCACAATCCCTGTATTATTAATTAATTAGATAAATTCAGGCCCTTTGGCAGGATAATGGCCCTCAGGGGCCAAGTTTGATTAAACGGACATAGATACCTTCTGAGATAGGGACACAGAAGAACAGGACAGAATTTAAATATCATTTAATGAAATGCATTAAATGAAAGTAAAGTCCAGGAATACCGAGATATATTGTATCAATATATACATTGAAACCGGGTTGCTAGCTCACATAAAGAGAAATAATTAGCATGCATGATTAACCACTCCCTATGGAACAACCTTCCCTGCTCCCTTAGACTCTCACCCAATCTCCAGTCCTTCAAAAAAATCATTGAAAACTCACTTCTTCATAAAAGTGTATCAAGTAAACAGTTAATAGCCTTCCATCTCTATTTTGTTAACAAACTATTCTACTTTTCTACCCTACCCTTATGTCACTATACCCCACTCCTTCTTCTAGCATGTAACCTCATTGAGCAGGGCCCTCAACCCCACTGTTCTTGTGTGTCAAACTCAACTAGTTACAAATACTTGTCTGGTAGTCCACCCATTGCACTGCGGAATTTGTTGGCGTGTTATAAAAAATAATAACAGCCATATTATCTCTTACTGGAAGTTGGGGTTATCCTTGGAGGGATATGAGCTGTGGATATTTGTAGTGTCTATTCCCATTGTAATACAGTGACGGATAATGTTGTGACGGACCGCTGGCACTCCGACCGAGTACCTCCGCCAATCAATGCTCCTAACGCTTGCCGAGGACTCCGAGCACTCCATGCGACACTATCAGCACTGCGGACCCCACTATCAGCGATGCAGCTGCGCCGGGGTCTCGCCGTCTCTCACCCACCCTGGATCCACGACCAGGATCCATCTCCCAGTGGGTGAACCTCTCCTAAATCCAGAGAGCGTAGCAGGAACAAATCAAGCTCTTACAAGAGCTTACTCTGGGGAGTAAGTGATTATAGCAATTCCCAGAGTGTAGGTATCCCTTCCCCCAATCATGAGCCAAGGCTTCAAGAAAGGTGCAAGTAGGTCTGGTTTATTGAGGGCTACCTGCCCAGTATTTATGCAAGTGTCCACCAGGTGGACACTCCCCTAGGGGACCTGATGGAACAATGGGACACATATTGGATATTAGCCAATCACAGACAATACAAACAAAACACTCCCACAGTGACCTCACAATCCCTCCTCTCTATCCTGGAGATAATTGGGAAGTAATCAAATTATCTCCCAGGACAGAGGCAAGACTCCATTAACCACATGGTTACAAAAAGACATAAAATTACACAATGTTACAATTACTACATAAAACATATACATGCAACATATCCCCAGATAGCTTAGGTCTGAGCGCACATTATTACCGAATGGCGCTCAGATCACCTACATACAGTTCAATCGCCATGGAGCCAAAGTCTTTTCCATAGTCTTTTGTTACACGAATAGGCTCCATGGCATAGCTATCTGGGGTAGCACTACTCACATATTGAAAGTCCCGAATGCCCCTGCAGAAATACACAAATAAACCTTTTTGCAGGGGAAAATACAGCTATCAGCACAGGGGCCATAGTCGGAAGGCAGGAGACTAGCCAGTAGTCCCCTCCAGGCACAAGTGGCGAAGGGCACTTCGTCACAAATGTATTACAAAATTATGCAGAAGTAGTAAAAAATGTATCAATGGGGAGCTACTGATTAACTTAGAGCCCCTGCTTAGCAGCATTCTTTGTTAACGTTAACTTTAATTCAGAAGCCAGATGCCACCTGGGGGATCTGGAGATCAGCACTAAAGGCAACTTTTGGGGTTATACCGTTCGAGAAGAGTTTAACCCCTGGGGGCCTCCTTCACCATAGCATCTTAATTTAAATGAAGTTGTTATGGTGACCGGAGTGTTCCTTTAAGTACTCTGCATACAGTATGTATGACTGTTATAGACCCCATCTTAGACTATCGTGTTTATTTTGTAGAGGAGTCTAGATTTCATTGAGTCACTCGGCTGGACGTCTGCAAATGATTATTTTACTTACATTCAATAAGCTGCTTTTGACATAAATAATGGTGAACTATTGCTCTATTAAACTATAGAGTTGTCTTTATATTTTTTTTCTAGCACTTTACTATTTATATATCAACTTTACAGTTTTACTGTCCTGTGGAGCTTTGAAAAACGTGCTATCCTGACATCTCCCAGGACATCCACTGTGTACAGTAATCGTGTCGTAAAGTCTTCTGTTTAAAATATATACCTATAATTCTAATGTAAAGGAACAGAAGGCAACGTTTTACTTTTTGAGACAGATGCAAATTTTACATATTAGCAAATATCTGATTTTGGTCTCTGTCGTAGGGTTATTCACTGAAGTGAAAATTCAAAGAAGATTTCAGATTTAAGGTCAATATAGCCATTCTCAAAACATAGGTGACTTAGAGAATTTTCCCCATTTGGCTATTTTAGCCTTCAGTTTGAAATTAACACAGTCCAAATATTGCTGGACTTATCCCAAAAGATGTTAGAATATTAAAAGGGACACTCCACCTCCATAACTAACAACTACATCTCAATGAAGTCGTTAAGGTAGCTGGGGTCCCTGGGTTCCTTACAGATACCGCCTGAAGTTGTCCACCTGAGCGCCCATCAGCACTACCTCCTCTGTCCTCCTTCCAGTTGTTGCACTAATTTAAAAAGGCATGTAATACCTACATATTCTTAGTCCACCATGAGACTTGTGTCCTGCTGTGATATCCAGAGTGCTCGAGAGTGCTTTATATTAGTGTATCTAATATTCAGAGTTTTATACTTTGGCTTGCTCTCTGACCTTTCTAATATCTCCTATCCCGATCTTGGTTTGTCTCACCGTCTAGTTAATATTCTGTAATCCCTTGAACTGGGCCTGACTATTCTCGCTTTTGCCTCATTTGTCAAGCCCGGCCTGACTTTGTTTATGCAGCCAAAGCCACACTTCCCCCGGCTGACACTTACACAATCTCCCTACTTCAGGGGTAAGCAACCTTTGACACTCCAGATCTTTTGAACTACATCTCCCATAATGCTATTACAGACATAATACTGGCAAAGCCTCAGGAAAGATGTAGTCCACAACATTTGGAGTGCTGACAGTTGCCGACCCCTGCCCTACATCCAGGGCCGTCTTTAATAACGAATGGACCCTGGGCAAGTGTTTGCTTGGGCCCCCTGTGCCCTGCCGCTCTCGCCCCTCACTCCCTGGTATGCAATCATGGCATCCATCCCAACGCAGTGGCGGTACTAAAGTAGAATGAATTTTATTGGGACCCCCAATTGCAAGGTTGGACTAAAGGTAGAACCCCATCTGTCGTGCAACTCCAACAATGCTTTGACAGCTGGGACTCTACCAATTTCCCATGCTTGCAGGGTTGTATTTAGCACTGAGCCATGTTAGTATGTTTGAATGTAAGCATGTGTTTGTATGGAGTATGTTTGTGTGAATGTGTTTGTATGTGGTACTGGAGTTTGAATGCAAGTGTGCATTTATGTGTAGTGTTTGTTTTTGAATGTAGGAGTGTGCTTGTATGTAGTGTTGACGTTTCAATGCAGGAGTGTGTTTTATATGTAGTGTTGAAGTTTGAATGGAGGGGTGTATTTGTATTTAAAGTTGCGGCTCAGATGCACAGGTACACACTCTGACGCACAAGCAGATACACAGATACATACACTGACTACATACAGATAAACAGGCACATACACTGACAGACACAGGTACATATATTGACACACACACAGACACATACACTGGTAGACGTACTGACAGACATACTGACACAGGCACATATACAGACATACTGACACACAGACACATATACCGACATACTGACACACACACACAGACACATACACTGATCAACATACTGACACACATACACTGACAGAAATACTGACACCCACACACTGACAGATATACTGACACCCACATACACTGAGAAATACTGACACACACAGACTGATATACTGACACACACAGACATACCGGCACACAGACAGATATACTGACACATGCATACACATGCACTAACAGACATACTGACGCACTGACAGACATACTGACACATACACATACTGACACACACAGATATACACACACATATATACTGACACACAGACAGACAGACATACTGACACACACACAGACATGCTGACACACACATACACTAACACACAAACACACACACTAACACACATAAACTAACACACACACATACACTAACACACATACACAAACACAAACACACACACTAACACACATACACATACACTAACACACAAACACATACACTAACACACAAACACACACACTAACACACATACACTAACACACACAAACACACACATACACTACACACACATACACACAAACAAACACACACATACACACACACAAACAAACACAAACACACACACACACACATTAACACACATTTTTTTTTTTTTTATGTAATCCCCCCAGCCTCCTTACCTTTTGGAGTGCTGGGGGGATTCCCTGGGGTCCAGTGGTGCTGCTGGGCTCCTGGGCGGGTGGCCGGTCGGGCAGGCAGGCGGGCGAGTGAGGGAGCACTCAGTGCTTCCTCTTCAGCTCCCTCGCGCGCCGCGTAGGGATGCCGGCGCCGAAAGATTACGTCATCTTCTGGGCTCACGACATCAGTGCCCGATGTAGCGAGCTGAAAGGCACTGATCTCCCGACTCCCGCAATCCAGCCGAGGCCGCGAGGGCGGAATGCCTCAGGCCCCAAAACTGGGCGGGGCAGCACCCCGTTGCAGCGTTAAAGCGGCCCACTGCCTACATGCAGATCTGGAATTGCACAGTGTATTTAATTAAGAATGTCTTATCTTTCTGTTAATTTCTTGCCAGGAGACCAGGAGATAAAAAGTTTAAAATAAACTCACTGTGCTGTAAGATTTGATTAAAAATGAAACATTTTTTCCACAGAGGCTGTGTGATTGACAGCCAGGGGAGGTGTGGTTAGGTTTCACAAATAAGGTGGTTTAACTCCTAAACAGCAGAGAACCGCACTTTGACATTGCAGGGACATGATCTATACACCAAAACCGCTTCATTAGGCTAAAGTTTCTTTGATACATCCCTTTAAATTACATGTGGTGTCCACTACCTATCTGTACAAAATATCTCCTTAGTGATATTGCATGGCCGGGCTCGTTTCTCTGCTCTATAGTTAGTGTTTGCTGCTGTCGGTCTGTCCAAGGCTTGATCATGTAGTACTAAGCCTAAGAAGACACTATCCCTAAGGAGAAACCATCAACTACTGAGAGGAGGCACTCTCTAGCGGAATTATTGGACATTAAAGGTGGAGCACTATACTCTCCATGCCTTAATGCTCGCAATGCATTTTGGGAGTTTTAATTCTTCAGTATCTGGTGGTCTATATTTTGGCCACCACTCATCTTTGTGGTGTTCCCATGGAAATATTCCTGTGTTCTGCAAACTCCGAGAGACAAGTCTTCTGTCTATTATATTTAGCTGCTGGTATTTCAAGGGAAGTAGATTCACCTTTTGAGAAAACTCCCCTTCCATGTCAAGTTCGATTTTCCGAGCCAAGTATATGGTCACTAATTAACATCTCGAGACATCTATTCTCTCATATACAGATACATGGTTAACTTTTCATGTTAATGACCAGTACTTGTACAACTCAACATTAGCCCCTTAAGGACACCTCTTCACAAGTATAATGTCAGCATAGCGGAAAATTTCCGTCATGCGTCCTTACGGGGTTAGACATTTTTTGGGTCACTCACTATAGCGAGAATTGTAGTGAATTCAAAGTAAATTTTAGATTTATGGTAAAAATAACTAAAATGGCCTTAGTTTGAAATTCACTTATGTGTTTTTTTGATTTATTGCATTCACCATGAGCATTCGCTATATTTGAATAAAACATTTTTTTAATTAATTTTTTTGTTAATTTATGGGTATGGCTTGGAAAGATATTTGCCAAAGTGTTGTTGCAGGTTTATATTGTATTTTAATATAGTTGTTGCCAAGAGCTGTAAAAATGCTACCCTCCTCTTTCCCCTCCTGGTCTAAACAATCATTTGGAAAAAAAACAATATTGGCAATGCTTTGGGTGGCAGTAAAGAGGTTAAATAATGTATCTTCACCCATCGCTTCTGCTTTATCTGTGAACTGATCAATGTTCTTATAATAATCGCTGCCTGATCTACATGGAGACGTTTTGCTTTAGTAACACATGATGATGAGAGCTGGTAAATAAAAGGCTGTTCATTTATTTATGAATTCAAAGACCTCGGCGTGTTTGCTCAGCGAAGCCTTAATTATTTATTTAGTGCCGGTGGCCCCCGGGGGACAAAGTTCTTGTATTTGCTTTGTACTCAAAGCATCTGTCTAATTTCATTAGGAGCGCCTGTTGTCATTTTTGGAGTGGGCAACCAAGTGTATGTGATATACTAGGGATGTCCAAGTCCGGCCCTCTATATTTTCACTA
This sequence comes from Pelobates cultripes, assembly GCA_933207985.1. Lineage (NCBI taxonomy): Eukaryota > Metazoa > Chordata > Amphibia > Anura > Pelobatidae > Pelobates > Pelobates cultripes. Next base: position 20,593,784 of record OW240916.1, read on the forward strand.
CTTTGCCAGCTGACTAGCTGTTAGAAGGTTATGGGAGTTGTAATCCACAGAATCAGTAGTGATAGGTTTGTACACCCCAGGCATCCTTCGGTTGTCACTAATCCAAACTATATTTCCCATGTTGCTTTGTAATCCAAACGCTGGCAGAACATGGAAAATGATGAGAAACAGCAGGGGTGCAAAAACGAGCTGTTGCTACCCAAATTTAAAATAAAAGTTTGACTTGTGTTTGGTGTGGCTACCAACTGACTTAATCTTCCTTTGCTTCAGGATGGCACGGAAATTAGATTGTGAGCTCTTGTATTGCCTAGAAATTCTCATGCATATTAAGCTCTAGTTTATTAACACTACAAGCACCATAACAACTACAGTGCACTCCTCTTATCTCTCACTTCCTGCTGAGAGAAGGCAGGAAGCGGTACCTAGTGGACTGCTGGTAAGTCAAACCATTCTGAAACAGTTTCACGATTTATAATGGGAGGTTCCAGGGCAGGTACAGCATACTGTAGTTGTTATGGTGCTTTGCCTGTTTCTATAAAGTGTGTGGTGTATTACTAAATTATATAAATTACACAAGGTTCGTAATACACCACAAGGTGAATCTGTCATGACTCACCTCACCATCCAATCCAGAACCGCTATGTCCTTGCCAGAGGTCTGCCTGCACTCCTCCCACTGTTTTCGTTGAATTGCCCTGCTTGGAGAAACATCTCCAAACAGGGCAAACCTTTTTCTGTTATGCTGACACGCTGGAGCTAGTCAGACATTGTGTTTCTATACTCCTGCTTCAGTGCTAACAGCACCAGATATGAAGTTCTTATACCAACCACAGATCATACGCTGTCTTGAAAGGCAGAAGGACCACCTGTGGGAGATCTGTTCTGCTCTCCATGTCTCTCAATTCTTGTAAATGTAAAATTAAATGTAAAATGTAAAATAATTGATTGACAGGCGGGTGAAAGATCTGTAGAAAGAGGAAGGTAGCACTAAGAATTACAAAATAACATAAAATAGCAGATAAAAATGTCCAAAAATAAATAAAATGCAATTTGCAAGGTAACAGCCAGGTCACGCGAAGGGTATTCTTCTTGTGGGGAATCTCGGGGCAGAGGTAGCTTGGAATCCGTACAGACATATAAGAAAACAGACAAAATACCAATGGTGCAGCGAACACAGTGAGGAGGGCAGCCACCAGCCAGGGCCATAGCTAGTGAGGACCTCACAAAAGAATCCAAGGTGGGGCTCTTACCATCTGTGTCCTATCAATTGAGCGGGTAGCCTGATCAATTAAATGTGAGTACAATATATCTATTTATCACTACAGAGAACACTATTTATGTCCTGTTTTGTTTCCCCTTGGTTTTCATTTTTGCCGTACTGCATCTACGCATATATCCTAGAAGTGGGGATGAGACCACTCTCTGCCTTCTATACTAGAGCTGGTAATGGCTCTGGTAAATGTGAGTAGAATTATTTTAGTTTTTTTACCCAGTTAAGTTTATACGGATATACTTATATGTCTTATACAGATTCCAAGCTACCTCTGACCTGAGATTTCCCACATGAAGAATATCCTACTCAGAAGCCAGCTGTTCTCATGCAAGTTGGACTTTGTATTTATTTGGACATTATTACGCATATTTTAAACTGCTATTTTAGTTTGTATTTTTTAAAGTTCTTATATATATTTTATCCGTAACAGTAGATAAATATTATTAGTAGCGCTACCTTCCTCTTTCTTTTTACTTAACTATTTCCTTTTGGGGTTTGTGAGGGAGCCCCTTTACCTTCGGTGTGCCGCCTTCATCTGTTCTTTTGTAGCTAGACAGTGCTGATCCTTTACTTCTGTTGTTTGTATTTTAGGAATCAAACAGTTTGACAACTTACCTGAGTCCACTAGGCTCCAGTCGCTTCCTCATTAGTTTTACTGAGCTAGACTCTGCCGTGCAGGGCCAGCTCAATGCAAAAAGCTTCTGGTAAAAGGGGAAGCAACTGGCTCCTCTTTACAAACAGTGTGACTACTTACCCTGGGTGGGCTTTAGATCACTCCTAGCACTATAACCACTACAGCATGCTGTAGTGGTTATGGTGCTTGGAGTGTCCCTTTAACTATTTAGATACTTTGTTATACAGAGCAGTATTGCTTAACACTTATTGATTCGAAAGGGCAACATTAACTAACATTTTCCGTCTTTAAAACAGTTACCCAGGTTAGTTCACTAGGTGACATTTTGTACTAAGAGAGTTAAAATAATATGACACACTCAGTGGGCATCAACAAAGTGGAATATAAAATAATGATGAGGTGGGATTAACTCATAAAAAATATAGCTTATGCTGAATAGGTCTATTGTTGTAGGGCAGATGATGAAACGGAATCGTAAACAGCTCAAACTGTGCGCTTTCTGGTCTGTAATCAGATTGCCGTAGAAAAATGCATTTTAATGGATCAGGAAGCGTAAAAGCTTTTCTGTGTACAAATAACTTTCGTATACAGTATACTCATCAGATGTATTAGGACCTGCAGGCCTCTTACTAGGAATTAGGGTTAGTAGGCTGTACGTTCCAATATAGGACTAATCATCTCTTACAAGCAACTTGAGCGTTTTTTGTAATCAGGGTTAATGGCTGTAATGTAATAGGCCCTGTTGGCACAACAGCCATTTTATTTAGCATGAGAAAAACATCTCCTAAATGGTTCTGTGGCTTCCTTGCAGTCCCCAAATCAAGAGAGGAAGAGTAATTTAAATTGTGTACTGTTTACAGAAACAGGCTTTGATGCTAGCTCAGGAAATCACCACATGCTAACGTAGCTGCTTTAAATCGCCCTTGGGGACAGGAGACTGCATAGCTCGGGCCTTCACACGGGGCCCGGCCTTCATGTTTAGACTTGAGCCACCGTGCAGTCTGTCTGCATCATGAGCCATTTCAAGGGGGTCGTGAATGGATACTTTCAGCAACTGACATTTCTCATTTTAACACAAGCAAATGAAGCCCTGTCTAATTTGAAACCTCACAAGCCCATAATGTCTAGCTCCGTTGGTGCAGCATTCACTTATAAGTCTAGACTGCATCAAGTAGGACCTTCAACTCAGGTTGAATTCGTTCCCATAGTTCTTATTCTAATTTGTATACATAGTATTTAATTTAATGTACTGGAGAAAATGGAGAACAGAAAAAAAAGTGAAACACTGTATGCCTCACTTGAAAATCCGCTATCAGTTTAAATGATATGCTTTCCCGTCTTCCTGTCTTATTTACATAGACTGATTTCTAAACACATTTATTGTAGTTTAAAGACATGTTACTGGGAGTATTATTGTTGTGGAGCTCTGTCATACACTCTGACACATTACTGGAAGTTTTATTGCTGTGAAGCTCTGTTATACACTTAGACACATGAAGAATATAGAGCTCCACCTCCCGAGACGTCATCCAACAGGCGTCTCACTCTCTCTCTGCGATGTTCCAATTTTCTTCATATAACATAAAAAATTGAAGACTGATGCACATGCCCGGCAAGTTATGCACATACATCCAATTAAATGCTTTCAATAGGAAAGCTATACATTTAATGCTTTCCTATGATCTGCATTTGGTCACAAAACTGTGTTTCACTCTGTTGCCCTAGAACAGGGGTGCCCAAAATGTAGACCCCCCCAGATGAAGAATTACAACTCCCATGGTGCTTTGCACGCCTTTAGAATGACAAAGCATCATGGAAGTTGTAACTTAAAAACATATTTTGAGCACCCCTGTTCTAGAAGAAGCATCTGTTAGAAAGGCAACCACTAGAGGTGTGTTAAATACTGCAATGTAAACATCACCGTTTATACAAAACTGCAATGCTTCTGCACCTAGACTACTTGATTGACATGAAGTGGTCTGGGTACATTTAGTGGCCCTTTAAGAGTTCCTTGATAACTGATCAATCAGGTTTCTAAAAGTAAAAACCCAAAATGTTATGTGGTAGATTAACAAAAGTTTCCATAACAGAAAGGTGGAACATAGTTCTGTAAGTGAGTAATCCCATTGGAAACTAGTGCAATGCTCCTTCTGATTCCATTGATGTCCAAACATTGCCACCATTTTTGATTAGTAATATTAGGGTCTCGCCATCCTTCCCATGGTGCTCACCAAACCTGCTCCACTGTGTTCTCTGTCCTCCTCTCTGCCGGTGACACATGTATAATCAAGAGAACTGTCAATGCTGTATATTTCTAATTTAAGACCCTATGACGATGCTCAGACGTCCCTGTGCCTATAAAGAACCGTCTTGCTAAGGTGATTACGATTAATTGGATTCCTGACTTTTTACCTTTATAACGGCATAAGACCCTTTGCCACCTGGACCAACCAATGCCTGACTTTGACTTGCCTCTAATTTCCTTTTCTGTTTATCTGCTATACCAGCAGTACCTGCTCTGTGGTCATTCCCTGCATCTTGGGATTCCTCATACCAAACTCTGACAAGTAATGCTTTTGTACATCTCCCCTTGTGTGTCTTATCGGCTGTCTGTGTAATAACAGATAACAGATTTCTCTGCCGGTGCCAAGTCTTGTTGCATACTAACTCATTTTCTTCTCCTAATATATGTAACAGAAGAATATGGGTCGAACAACACCAAGCAACTTTGATTTAGTCATAAGAGCACAGGTTAATACAGAATTACCTAAAAATCTATTGCTAACAGCTTACTTTGATTCAACATGCATCTAGATTATACAAGCTACCATTTGTAAGACGCCGTAAATAAATACTCATCAGGGATACAACATATATGTAATACAATAACATCTCATACGTGAAGCTGGATTCTGTTGCCAGAGGTAATGCTATGTCCTTTAGCTGAATTGCTGTTTTCTTAGCATTATCCTGTGTTACAGAACTGATTGGATTCTTAACAGATAACAACATCACAAAACAAACCACAAACGAAATAATATATAAACCAGCAAGTTAGTCGAACTGTCCTTAGGTTACTGTATTCAAATTATATTCCTACTTTTTCAATGTTCTGTGATTTACCGATTGTTAGTAATGTGTAATGGCTTTGTGCAGCTGTTAAAATGGATTAACAGTAGTTTTATATGTACATTGTCACAACTGGAGGTCAGAACAATTTTAAAGTACGACAGAGATATTCATCACATGTTCAGATTATTTTCAAAATCTTATCAGGGGCACAGCCTCCCCTCAAGAATATTTTTTTTTATTAAATAGTTAAATAAGACAGTCTTATTCAGTGGTTGGTATAAACCTTTACGTCTTCAGAACATTTTTTGATTAAATCTGCCATTCTTGGCCTTGTATCTGCATGTCAACACAGACCAAAACAAGAGAACCCTGATTGGTAACAGAAGTGATATTAGTGGAAATCTTAGAGGGGACTTTACTAAACACCAAATTATAATTAAATGAAAACCAAATTGTAAAATGTAGGCCATAGTAGCTGATTTGGATAAATAAAAAAAAAGACATGTAAAATATACTCCAGTGTGGAAAATCAACATTGCTTAGAAAGCCTGCTTATTCTCTGTGTCCTCCCCAATCTCCAAAATTATTTTCCAAGGTTTTTTTTATATATATATATAAACCTTCCAATGTTGAAATCTTCAAAGTTAAAGGAACACTATAGGGTCAGGAACACAAACATGTATTCCTGACCCTATAGCGCCAAACCCACCATTTAGGCGGCTAGCTCTCCCTATAAAAGTTTAAAACTCACTTTATTTTCAGCGCCGCATGGGTCCACTGGCGCTGGCTCAGCCCCCTTTGTGACATCTGTAAAATGGCCGATTTTTAGCCAATTCAATGCTTTCCCATAGCGAAAACATTGGATTGGCTAAAATCGGCACGGGGCGGGGCCAAATGCCGTTTTGGCCAATCAGAACCTCCTCATAGAGATGCATTGAATCATTGCATCTCTATGAGGAAAATTCAGCGTTTCCATGCAGAACGTGGGGGCGCTGAACGGCAGGGCAGCTTACAGTGCAGCACTGAGCCAGGAAGCACCTCCAGTGGCCATCTGAGGAGTGGCCACTTTGAGGTGTCCCTAAGGGCAATGTAAACACTGCCTTTTCTCTGAAAAGGCAGTGTTTACATGAAAATGCCTGAAAGGAGCTATTATACTCACCAGAACAACTACAGTAAGCTGTAGTTGTTCTGGTGACTATAGTGTCCCTTTAAGTAGATTATGCCCTTTGAAAAATCTCATTTAAAAAAAAAACTAAAAAAAAACAAGCCACAAGAGTTTTTTTTTATTATTTACAATGTAATTGTATCTTTTAAATAAGAACTTTGTATCATCATGTCCAGTTGCGTTTGCTGCCCAGATTTTTCTGCTTTTAAAATAACAGAAAACCCTCAATATTTCTCTCTCATTACCATTATTATCAGACAGCGGTTATTCCGTTTAAGCAGGGAAGGTTTAGCGGTTACATTTTTGGGTGCATTCTAGGCCCCAAGTCTGGTTATTTTTGTTTGTTTTTTTTGTAAATTATGCATTTTTTTTTTGTTTTGTTTTTACAGCAGCCACAATGTCGATTTTAGAACAGGTTCATAAACTCCCAACCGTTGTCTATTTACCCAGAATGTGGATATCACCATCTTTCGACCATATGGAAGTAAATGTTCTACATAATGGCTAACATGATACGTTATAACAGACAAAAGAAGATGATTATTGGGAATGAAGGAATGTTACAAAGTTATTACTATATTGGCCCATTATGCTCTTATTACACATCAGAAGTAATGTTCTTCATAAATGCTTTTTCTCTGCAAACAATGCTTGTTTTATGGCTTTGGAATTGAACACACATTGAACCGTCCTGTAGATATTTTTTTCTTTGACTTTGTAATTTGGTCTAGCAGCAAACTGATACACATCTTTGCCTCTCTACTCGGCCCATATGCAATGCATATGTTTGTCATAAATAAAAAGGGGAACTGTGCCAAGAAAAGTAATGGTGATCACAGGGAGATAATCGTTTAAAACAAAAATAAGAACAAAGACAATAGACAAAAGGAATTAGCTACTTTCTGGGTTGTATTAAGCTCAGATGCTCGCTTAACAGAGACAAGCACTTTTAAAGTGAAAATTCAGTTTTTGCCATTATTAGTGGACGTGTTGTCTTAAGAAATATTAAGATGTGATTAAAAAATACATAAAAACTTGATATATTTTCTGCAGTCTTTAAAATATTTTCAATAGATTGTGGGTTTACTTTGAACACTAGATTCTAGGGTTATTTAGAGTGTGCATTCTAAAACTTTAAAGAGACACCCCAGATTGTAAAACACTTAAAGGACCACTATAGTGCCAGGAAAACAAACTTGTTTTCCTGGCACTATAGGGTCTTTGGTTCCCCCTTACTCTCAGGGTCCCACTCCCGCCGAGCTCAAGAGGGGTTAAGTGGTTAATCACTTACCTTTCTCCAGTGCCGGGCTCCCTCGGCGCTGGGGACTCTCCTCCCTCTTCCGACGTCATCCACCGAATGCGCGCGCATTCAATCAGTCCATAGGAAAGCATTTCTCAATGCTTTCCTATTGACGTCACTGTCTTCTCACTGTGAAAATCACAGTGAGAAGTGTGGAAGCGCCTCTAGCGGCTGTCAATGAGACAGCCACTAGAGGCTGTCTGCTGCAGGGTTAACCCTAGATGGACCCTGTACCCAGACCACTTCATTGAGCTGAAGTGGTCTGGGTGCCTATAGTGGTCCTTTAACCCCTTAAGGACCAAACTTCAGAAATAAAAGGGAATCATGACATGTCACACATGTCATGTGTCCTTAAGGGGTTAAGCTTGCTAAAGTACTTTGTAAAAAGAGCGTGTCCTCTTTTTTTTTCTTTTTCATTTTGTGAAAAAGTACAGGTTTAAATAGAAAGTGGCACTTTTATAAATTGACATTGTTGCACTCCCCAGGTTGTCAATCAGACAACTGATCCTGTTACTTCCTGGTTGTTTAGCTCAGTGGAGCTAAACTCCTAAAGTGGGCAATCGCCCAGAGCACCTGCCTTACAAAGACTTCTCATTGATCTGCACTGGGAAGTCTGTGATTGGACAGTCACAGAAAGTCTGGGTGGAGTTAGAAGGGGAGGGCTTTCAAAGGCTGCATACAATAGAACTGAAGCCTTTGCAAGCTGTTTTTGTTTATACCCCAATGGAAAATGCATAATTAAATTAAAGTTTTCGTTGTGGGTGTATCTACTTATCAATGATTTATATATTTATTTATTGTGTACTTGGGAGCATTTTTGGATGACATGCAACAAAGACAGTTATTTATAATTGATTCAAGTGATGGGTAACTAGGGTATCCTCACTTAGTCGTTAGGAGTAGTAAAACCCTACATCAGGCGTACACTAAAGGTAGATACTTATATGTTCTAGAACGACAACCTCAGTTTTGCTTTGACAGCCCTTAGAATAGTAAGCCATTGTGGAAAATCTGGGGATCCACTGTACCTTTTGGACACCACTTTCCTATCTGATAATGTCTACCCCTATCACCTAGTTTGTGTCTTCCTCTGCCCCCCACACCACCCATTTGTGTCTTCCACTTTTAACTAACAAGTTTGTCTGTCCATATCCCACTCAATTTTCTATCAGCCTATATCTCCCCATTTAGTGTGTGCCCCTTTCCCTCCATTTTGTGTGTGCCCCTGTCCCTCCATTTAATGTATGCCCCTTTCCCTCCATTTTGTGTGTGCCCCTGTCCCTCCATTTTGTGTGTGCCACTTTCGCTCCATTTGTGTGTGCCCGTCCCTCCATTTTATGTGTGCCACTTTCCCTCTATTTTGTGTGTACCCCTTTCCCTCTTTTTTTTCTGTGTGCCCCTGTCTGTCCATTTTGTGTGTGCCTTTTTCCCTCCATTTTGTGTGTGCCCCTGTCCCTCCATTTTGTGTGTGCCCCGTCCCTCCATTTTGTGTATGCCCCTTTCCCTCCATTTTGTGTGTGCCCCTGTCCCTCCATTTAATGTATGCCACTTTCCCTCCATTTTGTGTGTGCCCCTGTCCCTCCATTTTGTGTGTGCCACTTTCACTCCATTTGTGTGTGCCCGTCCCTCCATTTTATGTGTGCCACTTTCCCTCTATTTTGTGTGTACCCCTTTCCCTCTATTTTTTTTGTGTGCCCCTGTCCCTCCATTTTATGTGTGCCACTTTTGCTCCATTTTGTGTGTGCCCCTGTCCTTCCATTTTGTGTGTGCCACTTTCCCTCTATTTTGTGTGTGCCCCTGTCCCCCCATTTTGTGTGTGCCCCTGTCCTTCCATTTTGTGTATGCCCCTGTCCCTCCATTTTGTGTATGCCCCTGTCCCTCCATTTTGTGTTGGCCCCTGTTCCCCAGTTTAAATCTGCCATATTCAGTCATAAAATGGATTGACCGGGACATTTCCCAAATTTAACTCAGAAGACTGTGAGATTTATACAATGCTACAATAAAGTGTATTATTAGCCCATCACCGGGTTGTATTAGATTACCTTTTTATTTTCTCTTTGGCAGAAGTGATTTATTTGAGACCAAAATCAATCGAAGAAAGGTGCAGGTTGTGTTTTGCTATTTTTCTTTCCTTTCAGGCAGGGCATTAAAATGTACTCTGATACGCTTTGCTGACAGTTTGCTCAATATTGACAGTGAAATAAATCTCTTCATCCCCAGGAAGTGAGAATAAACCTGGTTTGTTAATTGGGCGAAAACGAATGACGTGCTTTCCTTTGGCTCAGTGGAGATGAGGAACATTCTTTAAGCGTTACCTTCTATGACTCTGGACCGAAGCATGGGAGTAAACTGCAGTCTGATCCTCTGCTTGCCCTACAGGCTGGTTTTAAGGAAAAAACTGAAGGGATTCGTTCAGTTATAGAGCAGAGCGATATAAAACAATAAATATGTAGTAAGAACCTGACCTTGATGAGAGGTTCAGAAAATGATATAAATATATATATATATATAAATAGTGGATTGAAACAAACTGTAATGTAAAATAAGGAACAATTTATTACACATAAAAGGTCATTTCCTCAAAACATATAAGTTTGATAAAAGAACCTATTATCTTATTACTTACAAAGGTGAAACGGAAAGTCTAGCAATATATTATGTATATAACTGTACTTCTCGCAAATTATATCACCACAAAAAAAGATTAAATAGTGCACTTGTATAGCAAATGTTTGGATGAGAAATTGGATTGTTATACTATAGGAATAATGATGAGAATTCAGCACAAGGTAACAGGATCTTAAAGTCGTCTTGGGGTAATGTCCACTGTTAGCTGTTCTGAATAAGTGGATATACAGCCTAGCCTAAGTCTGCAGCATTCTATCTAGAATTCTCGAAAGAATTTCATTATTCCGCTTTTGAATAAATACAAAATATTAAGATATTCTGGGATGTTATCATTATTGGTGAGTACTTCCAACATTCTTATACACAGTTCTGTAGTAGTAGTAGTAATGTAGATGTGATCTTGAAAAAGACCCGGCAGATTTAAAATGTCAATATGTGTGTAAGTAGTAATTAATTAAAACCCCAGTAGTATATCCCTTGAGTGCATCCTTTTTTTGTCTATATATCTTCATGCCTCTTCTGTGCTGTCCAAACAAAAAAACAACGTTATCCTAAGATCACTTGAAAACCGTCTTTAACATGGGTATCCAAATGTTCCACCTAACTTAGACCAGGAGCCCCATAGTTCTCAGTATTTATTTTTTTAAACTAGCATCTTACCTGTGCCTACCCCTCCTGTCTTTCTGTCCTTAACATGTACAACCATGCCCTAGCGCAAAATGGACACACGTGTTAACGTATCCAAAGAATATTCCCATAGTCCTTTACTGTCTAAACAAGCATAATGTGCATGTCCTCACCGGACCCCAGAGGGTTCACATAGTGCTAGGAGTAGAGATTTGAATTCCTCTCATCATCATAGTTTCCCTTTAATAACTTTGTTTTGTCAAAAAGTACCAGGCTATCTAAATTCCGTTTTTTTGTTGTTTTTTTTTTTATCCTCCCGCAAAGCAATTTATTTGTGTACTAGATGGTCGTCATTCTGAATCACTGGCGGATCCAGGGGGGGGGCAACGGGGCAATTGCCCCCCCCGAGAAATCCGCCGGTCTCCCTCTCCCCTGCCAGGACATGCAGGTGCTAGCCCTGCAATGTGCCTGCGAACCGGAGGGGAGATCGGAGATCTCCCTCCCCGGTCCGCAGGCACATTGCTGACAGCCGGCAGGGGAGGGAGAGGGAGGACCCGGGAGCTCAGTCTGCAGCTCCTCCGGGTCCTCCTCTCGCGAGATTTGGAGCGTTGGCAACGCTCCAAATCTCGCGAGAGTGAACTCTAGCCCGGGAGCGCGGGCTAGAGTTCACTGTAACCACTGGGACCACCAGGGAATCACCACTGGGACCACCAGGGAATCACCACTGGGACCACCAGGGATGAAAATATGTCCCCCCTCCTCCTCAATAAAGGTAAGAAGGGAGGGGGGACATATTTGTTTTTTTTTAATTAAATAAAGATATATATTTAAAAAAAAAAAGCCCCCCCCCCCTACCCTTAACACACACACATACACACACATAGCCCCCATACAGCCCCCCCATACACACATACTGCCCCCCATACTGCCCCCATACACATACTGCCCCCCATACACACATACTGCCATACTGCCCCCCATACTGCCTCCCCATACACATATACTGCCCCCATACAGCCCCCCATACACACTATACTGCCCCCATACACATACTGCCCCCATACACACATATTGCCCCCATACACACATACTGCCCCCATGCTGCCCCCATACACATACTGCCCCCCTGCTGCCCCCCATACACACATACTGCCCCCATACACACATACTGCCCCCTTATAAACACATACTGCCCCCATGCTGCCCCCCCATACACACATACTGCCCCCATGCTGCCCCCCCATACACACATACTGCCCCCCATGGTGCCCCCCCATACACACATACTGCCCCCCCATACACATACTGCCCTCATACACACATACTGCCCCGCATACACACACACTGCCCCCATACACTGCCGCCCCATACACACACATTGCCCACATTCACACACACACTGCAACTGTTACACACACATACTGTCCCACACATACACTGCATCCCTGACATACACTGCCCCCCCTACTCACACACTACAACCTTCACACACACACACACTGCTCACACACTGTCCCCCTCACACACACACACACTGCACCCCTTACACATTGCACCACACACACACCACTGCTCCTATGCCCTACTACCGCCCCATTTCCCAGCAGACCTCAGGTAAGTTGTCAAACTGTTCTTAAACGGTTTGACTACTTACTCTAGGAGGGGGTCCCGGCACTATTGACACCATAACCACTACACTGAGCTGTAGTAGTTATTGTGTCTGGATTATTTCTTTAAATAATCTACAAGTGCCCCTCCCGAGATCAGGCTCTGGATCCGCCACTGTTCTGAATCATTGTACCAACATCTTAATACCTGGAGTTTGACTGGCCCCGTTTTATGGATTTGCACAGAACACCACTTTGCTAAAAGCAAAAGACAACAGGTTCTCCTGTAATAAGACAACAACAATTTTTGAACATTAAAACAATTTACCAGTAGCGATGTGATCGGCAGACTAATGGATTTTTATTACACTGTGTTCTGTTCATAACAAGACAATTAAAGTGGTTTTCTTGCCTTCTACATCATGAAGGCCCAGAATGTTTCACTTTGCAGTTTTCTAACCCTTTTGCTACCAATAGACTTCTGGTTCTGAAATCCATTTCAGCATCTCTTCCGAGGCCTATAGGAAAAACACTTCTTTTTTTGAGTTTATAAAGATCTAAAAACCACTGTAGGTGAATGTTCAATCATAAGAATGTATAATTCAAGTTAAAGGACCACTATAGTGCCAGGAAAACAAACTTGATTTCCTGGCTCTATAGGGACTTTGGGTTCCCCCCACCCTCAGGGTCCCACTCCCGCCGGGCTGGAAGGGGAGGAAGGGGTTAAAGGCTTACCTTTCTCCAGCGCCGGGCTCCCTCGGCGCTGGGGACTCTCCTCCCTCTTCCGACATCATCCGTCACATGCGCGGCAAGAGCTGCGTGCACATTCAATCAGTCCATACGAAAGCATTTCTCAATGCTTTCCTATGGACGTCAGCGTCTTCTCACTGTGAAAATCACAGTGAGAAACGCGGGAAGTGCTTCTAGCGGCTGTCAATGAAAGCCACTAGAGGCTGGATTAACCCTATTGTAAACATGGCAGTTTCTCTGAAATGCTATGTTTACAGCAAAAAGGGTTAAACCTAGATGGACCTGGCACCCAGACCACTTCATTGAGCTGTAGTGGTCTGGGTGCCTATAGTGGTCCTTTAATGATACCTGCTAGATTTGAAAACCTCGAAGGAAAAGGGTGTGACAGTAGTCTTCAGTTATCTACTTTGAGATTTATTTAGGTTCAGGAGAGAAGTTTGTTTAACGTGGAGTCCGAGACAAAAAAAATTGACTGGATAATAGTTGCAGCACGGCAGACTGAGGGAGCTGTGAGTGAAATTACTGTTTTACAGAAATTGTAGTACATACATGAAATAGCCTTAATAAATACAATAAATCTATGAAGATGCCTTAATTCATTTATTGAACATGAATAATGAATATATAGAGGTAAACATTCAGGATTAATGTTGAAATGTTTATTTGATTTAGGACAAAAAACGTTCAGTAAATTGATGTTTTACATTCTATTATAAACGTAATACATTTTCCTGAACGGGATAGTGGTCCATGTATTACAAGCTCTATTAAAATCTCATGTGGCTGGGATGGTACAAGATGGGAAAAAAAGGTTACAAAAGATTATGTTGGGAAACTGTCAACGGAACATGAAGTTGCTGTCTGGAGAAAGGTGGGTACAATCATATTAATTCCTGTAAAAATAAATTAAAAACAGACCAAAGATTTGGAGGGTTATTTTGTCTAGAGATGCTGTAGCTTATACATTTACTAAAATATTTTTTTTTCAAAAACATACAGTAACTTTCTCATTATCACTGGTAAAATATGGCCAGTTTTTGATACTGAATAGATTTTTCACCTTTGTATGTGAATTAGTCCAATCATCCATTGTCGTTTTGAAAATCTGAGTGTCAAAATTAGATCGAGCAAAATAAATCCAGTATAATGAGGTTAGGAGATGATTGCAATACATCTATTTTTGGGAAGACAATACTTTTTCAACAATTGCTAAACATTTGTTTTCCAAATACATATGTGTAAAAAAAATAGAAGCGTATTTTTATAATTGCTCTTTTCAAGAATCCCAGCCAAAGTCGTGCCCAGTCATTTGGTAGAACTTCATATTGAATGGTCTGTAGAATTCTCGCAGTCTCTGCACCACCTCCGGGTTGATAGTGGGATGGGTCCTACCCTTCGTTTTCCCTAAACAGTGAGGTTTGCTGCTCCCTTCTGCTTTTTTCAAGCACGGGAAGCCTTTAGTCTTATTGAAATAGAAATGTTTGTCGGTAATGATCCTCTTAAGGCCCAGGAAATCCTGAACACGTCCAAGTTCCCCAGCAGGGTCTGTTATGAGTCTCTCCCCACTTACAAAGAGGATCTGACCCATAGGAAAATCTAGTAACCAGTTCTCCAAGTGCTTGGCGTAAATGCCGATCTGAATGGCGCTCCATGACGTGTCTATGAGACCTGTAGTCCTGTTTTTGAAAGTCAAGCTCTCAAATGAAGGGATGTCTGGCCGTTTGGAGAGGGTTTGTGTATAGTCAGAGATTACTCTAGTTACAGGGTCCCTCACCACCACTATGAGCTTGGCATCCTTGGACATGGCAGATATTCTAGCCGGGGCCTCCTTGGTGACAAAGTAGCTGGGAGTCTTCTCCATAGTGATTTGACCATCCAACGTCCTTGGCATCAATTCTCTACAAAACAAACAAACAAACCATAATGAATTACTTCATTTAATATCTGGGGTCTCTCATCCTTTTAATGAATTTGTTATTTTTAGAAGTGCAGGATATTGATGTTTCGGACATTGGACAATGAGATATAATCTTAGTTTATGAACTTGGACCCTATGTGTTGGTCAGCCCTGCAGCATATTGAATGTTTTAAGACATGATGCAGACACAGATGAAAAAAGTAGATATGCTAAGGGAACTTCAATAATAAATTAATTTGGGGTTAGAGACTAAATTCTAAGTAGACGAAAATATGATGTCAATCCAAGTGTGCCACAATGTAACTATTGGCTAGGATTCATTCAATGGTGCATGATGAAAGTATGAGTCACTATGTATTTAGAACTGCTTGCTATAATATATATATAAAATATGGATTTACCACTCATTAAATAATGCAAAGCATTACATGGGCTAATTTACTGACTTTTTCATTTTTGAGTTACACGTTCTGACATATTTGTCTTGCAAGTTGTTCCAAGATCCTATGGAAAGTAGATGTCTTTATGGAGTAAAATTGTATTACTTTTATAGCTGTATACATTCGCTGTCTCCATCCTGGAATGTTTGCAAAATCCCAGAACATGTTTTATTAAAACACGATTTGCTATTTGTTGTGTGAAACCAGAATGACTAATTTTTTTAATGTGCACTAATGAAACACAGCGGGGCACGATGCAAAATTATTTTATTCAACCTTCAAGTCTGCATAAAAATTTTTTTTGCAATGCAGCCAGCTGGAAGGCTGTAAGAGGGAGCCTTGTAAAATGTTTTCATCTGGTTCCTGACTTTGCCATTGCAAATTAGATTACGAGAGATGGCAATTTAAAATTCAAAAAATGCTAAGGATAAGAGGTTAGTTATTCGTGTTTAAAAGCTTCACAGTGGAAACTCCTTTAAAAATGCACAAAAGGTTCCAAAACAGATAAAAATTAGGAGATTGTATTGCTATAGTGGGGCAAACAAGTGATCTATAATTTGTGATTACCTCTTAATGGTTAACCCATAGCAAGCAAAAAACTACAAATGCTCACTGTATAAGCTGAACTAGCTTTGAACTACCCTGCTCAGCTGTTGTTTTGTGCATACTATCTGCAATTTGGAGTAAATTCAAAAAAACAGGAATTGTGTAGATTAAAGGGACACTATAGTTACCAAAACAACTTTAGCTTAATGAAGCAGTTTAGGTGTATATAAAACGTCCCTGCTGTCTCACTGCTCAATCCTCTGACATTTTGGAGTTAAATAACTTTGTTTATGAACCCTAGTCACACCTCCCTGCATGTGACTTGCACAGCAATCCTAAACACTTCCTGTAAAGAGTCATCTAAAGTTTATCCTTCCTTTATTGCAAGTTCTATTTAATTTAGATTTTCTCATCCTCTGCTAGACCCTGCAAGAGCCTCCGGTATGTGATTAAAGTTCAATTTACAGAGCAAAAGATAAAATTGTTTAAGGTAAATTACATCTGATTGAAAGCAAAACCAGTTTTCTTTTTTCATGCAGGCTGTGTCAGTCATAGCCTGGGGAGGTGTGACAAGGGCTGCAAAAACGGAAACAAAGAGATTTAACCCCTAAATGACAGTGAATTGAGCAATGAAACCTGAGAGGCATGATCTAAACACTAAAACTGCTTAATTACGCTAAAGTTGTTTAGGTGACTATAGTGGTTAAAATTGTTTAGGTGACTATAGTGTTCCTTTAAGAAAGAAAATTTCAAATTCTAGACCAAAACTCAACAATTGAAATTCCCTTTTCATTAAAAAAAAATATAAAAGTCAGGTACATTTTTAGTGTGCGCGTTAAGGCAAAGAGTGCAACTTTCTTCCCTTTTATCCTTTCTGTTTTTTTTTATTTTTATTGGGATGAATTTACTAAACGCCAAATGTTGGTGAATTAAAAAACAAACTGCAAAATTAAGGCAAAATAGCTACGTTGGAGAATGTTTCCAAATCTGCAGTGTTTGCCCTAGCAGATTATGCATTTTAGTTTTTTTTTTTAATTCACAGCAATTTGCAGGGGTTCCCAACCCAGTCCTCAAGTACCCCCTATCGGTCCAGGATTTAGAAGGAAAAAAAACACTTTAGACACAACAGGGTAATCCCTAAATCCTGGACTGTTAGGGGGTACTTGAGGACTGGGTTGGGATGCCCTGGTCTAAAGGATCACTATTTGGGCCTAAAGAAACACTATAGTGTCAGGAATACAAACGTGTATTCCTGACACTATTGATTTAAAACAGCCGTTTTTGTTCCTATCCCCCTTGTCCCCCTGTTAAAATGGTGACTTACCTTTTTTCTGCACTGTGTGAGTATTCTTACGGCTGGCCCCGTTCCCTCTGTGCTTCCATGGCTGAGATTATCACATTTGATGTTCTCAGCCAAACCAATGCTTTCCCATAGGAAAGCATTGGGAGGCTATTGCGCATGTGCCAATCAGCATCTCCTCATAGAGATGTATTGAATCAATGCATCTCTGGGGTTAACGTTCTGCACCTCCATGCAGAGTGTGGTGACGATAAACTAAGCAGCACTGACCCAGGAAGCACCTGCAATTCTGCAGGGACTGGAAGTAGACATTAACACAACTACATTAAGCTGTAGTTGACCTGGTGACTATAGTGTCCCTTTAATACCCAGGATATATTTGGAAATGGTACAAATATCAGTGTTCTTTGTAGAGCAGTGGTTAGAGCTTTGGTAATGTTACTGCCCTAAATGTGGGGATTATATGTTAAAATCCTGATTTGACCACCCCACCAGTAGGTATGCCTGGCCTAGACACCTAACAATATATGTCCACCTAGCTCATTTGAGAAGAGCATTCTTCACATCTAAATATACATTTTCTATAATTGTAAAGTGCTGCAAAATATGTTGACACTATAAAAATTATAATTAAAAAATACTTTATAGACTTACTTAATTGTAATGTTTCGCACTGATTGTAACAAAGTGTAGTAATTCCAATATATCTCAATACACATTTCTTGACAGCAGATTCTATGAACATTCCTTAATAGAAGAGAGCACATTGCTTTTTAATATCCCTTTAACACAGCTACCGGGTGTAAGTGCCTGTAATATGATTATTGAGAAACTGACAGCTGCAGTAATTGCATCAGAATTGTTATTGTGAAGTAATAATCTCATGCCATTCTCAGGGAGGTGTGAAGGTGCAGGGGACCCCTTTACCGTATTACCAAAGATCCAAATCTACTGCTCATTTTGCAAACAGACAATTAGCACTTCAAATAATGAAGTAAACCTCAAACTGACATACAGAGCCCAGGGCACCTTGTATAATTAGTCCAATTTGCTAATGCTACAAATCGGTAATTTGTCTTGAAACATGTAAGTCTCTTGGGGATCTTAGTGAAATATTACAGGCTGCTACTCGGAATCTTGTAGAAACATCAGTGGCTGATACAGTAAAAGGAACTTAAATTTCATCTGGCTGCAATAAGGGGTCTGTGGAGTAGAGGGACATGCTACATAAGCAAAATCAAATGCGCAGTAACACAGTGTCAATTGTTACATGTGCAGACCAACCAAAAAATGACTTCCGCCACCCACGGAGCAGACATGAAATCTTACCCCTGAAGCAGTAGAGAATCGGAATCCCACCACACTCCCATGTAAAATGAGGACCATAACACTCTCCGTGAAACCGGAAGAGAATAATGACTGGTGTCATTTCAAAAAAATGTTGCAGGCTGACCCCGAAATGTTTAAAAACAGACAATTATGCGGCCTATAAAGCTGTCTGTTTCTGGAGAGCACATTGTAGGTCAGTGTAAAGAACACATGTGTCCAAGTAGTTAGATAAAACTTTATGAAACATAAAAGCGGATTACTGTAAATAGCAGCCACAACAAGAAAGAATCTCTCGGACAGATAAAGATCTGGATAGATACGGAAAGAAAGAGCGACAGACCGAATTAAAGAGAAAGATTGAGAAGGCTGTTCACTAAACTGAACTGCCAGAAATTAAAAGCGATTTTCTAATTTTTTTGTTCAAAATAGTAACTTTGGAACAAGATGATCAGTTATGTATGTTTTAAGTTCAGCTATTTTGGTTCAAATTTTTAAATTAACTTTGAATTCTTGACACCTCACCCATTACGGAATAACCTTGGCAGTATTTATGGCTACAGATGAGAAGAAAATGTTTGATGAACAAGATAAAACTTCTTAGAAATTTGGATGCTTTAAGAAATCACAATATTTGTTGAATGAGCGATTTGTTTTAAGGATTTGAATCACCACGACATCAGCATAGTTTGTAACCAAGAGGAAGCTATACGTGTTGTGAATTTTGTTTTCATTTTTTTTCTGAATTACTGAGTGAATTGTTGCTATGTCAACATACATACATGCATCCCAGTGTGCGCAGGCACGGATAATATAGATTGTTAGATAAACAGGGCAGGAACTTTGACTGTCAGATTACTCAGATAGCTTGCTTGTAGAATATTATACGGATATTTAAAGAGCATGAAACTCTGATACAGAAATGAGAGAAAGAACCAGTGCTCGATAAGAAAAATGGTTTTATATTTGCTCTAATAGACGATATAACTAGTCAAGAATGCCTATTACTTCCTACATACGACCTTGATGTGCTGCAGGATGACCTTGAAAGCGAGCACTTGTTTTGGAAGCTATATTCCGTAGAGCTCTCTGCCTAGCAGGCAGCGAGACTGTTTCAGGACATGAAAGGCATCTTCTTGATAAGAGCTTGTAGCGTTATCAGAGTGGCTTTACAGAGACCGCTAAAATAAGGCTAATTCCAGTATTATTTGAGCCGACTCGACTACACCTCACATCTTTCTACGTAAAGATGGATTCATTATTCCTCAGCTGGGGGTGTTGGGAAAAACCACGTGATACATTATAGCAGCTGTACCAATTAACCAAGCTAATACTGAATGATAATGTATCATTGTGGAAGGTTATTTCAAAAGGAAGACAAATGACTGAAATGTTATTGCTTCCTGCTGAATAATAATTACACAACAGAGATGTCCTCATAACATGGAGACAAATTGAAGTCAACTCTGGGAGTCTATCTTGGCCTAGCTAAATTTCAGTCCGAAAGATTCTTATATCAATATCGAGCTAATAGCTTGCACTGGTCAGTTCATGTCATTATTACAAACTATGATGTATAATACACTATAATGATCCCAAACAAATTATTATTAAATCTTGACCAATACTAGAACGGACAAGGAATAAATTCAAATGGATATTTAGGGGGCGGGGCTTGACCTCTAACATGGCCAGATGTGTTTGCCTGTAGCCCCCCACGATCTGGGCCATTACTACTCAAATACGGTGCATATTCCGCAGAAAGTAAACTATGAGCTGATGCTCCAAAAGCCGAGCATACCTTGTTGAGTCCAAATCGGGGAAGTCTGCTGGACATCGCCTGTGTCAACGTCTGAGGCCTACTGCATCTGACGCGCTGATGGTGTAGAGACGCGGCCGATCTCCTAGCAGTAGGCGTGCAACTCACTACTGAACGCTCAGAGCCCCATTAATCCCCCTTTGGACCGGTGGGGGATATCCCAGTCCCTACTGGGTTAGCTAGGCCAGTTCCTGGGAAACTAGCAGAGCAATCTTGCAAGTCACACGGCTCGTCCAAGATGGTCGCCGCACTGACACCTCAGCACAATCAAATGAGCCTGTCAGGCCAGAAGTGGAGAGAAAGCTTCAACGCCAGACTTGAGGCAATATACCAGGCCTTCTGGGATCGTTTCGCTAAGCGACAACCCACACTCACCCCTCAAGTGTCGCAGACAGCCTGTGAAGCAGTATCGGTTACCTGTTCCTCTTCTGGGCTGGGGGCCCAGCTGGAGTTCCCTCCATGCTGCAGTCCATACGCCCATGGAAAAGACCGCATTCCGTGAGACCCGCGGGTCCACGATCCCGCCGTTCAGAACAGGTGGATCCATGGACCAAGGGCACTGGCTCCCTTCAAGGCCCGGAACCGAAGCTACAGGGATCCGCTGCACTACGGGCTACTGACAACCCACCTGTCGCACACACACAGCACCACCCTACAGGCCCTGTGCCGGGGAGAGGGAACAACATACCTAACATGAAGATGGATTCTCTGTTATGGCCTGCACGAGGGGTTGGTTGATTACGGCCGACGATAAATCTCTCTATAGAACTCTTGTTGCCTGAAATTTAAATTAATGATGTGCTCAGCGTTGATAGTTGCTATTTCCCCTACCCTTCCGCTACCTACTAACACCCAGTGGTTTCACTGCTACTTAATCACCCAGTCAGTCAGCTTAGTCAGGTCTGACATGCATATTAGTGAAGCAGCACTGTTCTTATCTATGGTCTTTACCTTATCTAGCTTGCTACCTTACAATCTCTATTATGTGTACCTAAGCCTGAAGATCCTCTAGTTAGCAATGGTTGAGCTGTGACATGTAGCTTAGTTCCAATTCCACATTACTGTTTCTACCATACTTGTTCTTGCTCTTGTGATCTGACATCTAAGCATGTTTAATATTTTGTATACTGACATGATTAACTCCTTTATTCTCATATTCTAAAAATGTGCAAGTCTCATCTGTTACCCAACTGTAATACGAGATGCCCAGCCTGAGGAATGCCGCTGGGGTACCTCAAGCATGTTTGTAATTCCTTTATGCACGACAAAAATACAAATGAAAAATAAATAAATTAATTAATTAATGGATATTTAAGTTAAACCTCTGATATTCTTCAAATACTGGATACTGGGGCACGTTGGAAATCTAAATGCATACAGGTCTTTGCTTAGCAATTGTCCTGCACCCTCTGAGTGTTTTAGGGCATCATGACTCACCCATCTGGCATTGAACGGGTTAATGATTTTTCATAAGAGCATTCCTTAATACCTTATCTCTCACTTTGACTTACACAATAGTAACTACGGGGCTGATTCTTAGCTTGGCAGATTCAGGAATTTGCGACAAATTACTTTTTATGTAAATTACTCTATAAGCGTGAACTGAGGAAATGTAACAGATTTGCTATGATTGGACTGTGTGGATAATTTGCCGTAGAAAATGAAATTATTACCTACAAATGTTATGCTAAAATTGTCTTTTCTACAAAAACAGAGCTAGCCTTTATTGATGGAAAATACAGAGTTTAAAGTTACAGGAATTCCTTAGATCCAGCAGTATATCAATTGAGGCCACAATCCTCCAGATCTTGGTCTGTCTGTGCCCTATGGCACCCCTTTCCTTGGTTATCTAGAGCGGCTGCTGTGAGGCAGAGAAGTGCCTCAACTCTCTTTGTGGGTCAAGAGATGTGGGAGCACTCCACGTAGACACCCCCTGCAGCCTATAATAGGATGAAAGGCTAGAGCTTCATATGGGATGGCAACTGGCACTAAATTTGCCACCTCAGTGGGGCACCTGCCCCCATTCCTTTTCCCTGGCATTACTTGAGATTTCTACTGGCATATGCAGCAATTCTCTGGTTTGACCATAAAGGTTCCATATTTGGTAGCGGAGTCCCAGATAACCAAAAACAGCGTCTTGTAGTTGTGTACAGATGTAATGAATGACATCTGCCTGTCTTTTTCCCAGCCTGGCCCAAGATATTACTAAAACCTGTGTGCCAACGTTTTGCTCTTTCCTCAGTACATCCTCGGTCACTGATCTACCAATGTTTCAGGTGTGTCTACTGTCCACAAGGCAGCCAATGGGATATCATGATAACGATTGTTAATAAAAAAAAAACATGAGTTGTCCCTTCTCTGGAATGCTTAACCCCTTAAGGACACAACTTCTGGAATAAAAGGGAATTGTGACGGAATATTTCCATCATGTGTCCTTAAGGGGTTAAAAAGTCTATTTAATCTTACTTTTGTAAAATGTGCTTTAAATGTAGAGCAAAACCATTTCTTTTATTTGGACCATTTTTGGTCCTAGAATGCTAATGTATCCACTTTTTGAGGACATTTGCTACAATAACACCAGCATTCTATCAGATTGAAATCGCTTGGAATTTTCACTACATGAAAAACACACAGTCACATTTGTTGGAAGGTGCCTACCTTTTTAAGGTGTGCTATTGGGAGGAGATGGGACATGGTTACATTGTTGTCATTGTCTTGTTTTTACCTATGGCTCATCCCTTGTCCTATCTATTCTTCACTATTTTGAAAGGAGGGGCTGAGAGCACCTATAATATGCGTGCCCTATAGCAAGGTAGGTATCCCTTGAAACTCCAAATGCTGTAGGCTACTATCTTTGCCAGCATTACGGCCGTAAGAGCGTCATGGGAGATCTAGTCCGCAACATCTGGAGTACCGAAGGTTTCCTGCCCCTGTCCTATTAAATTAGCCCTGATTTTCATCTCATTTGCTGATTCACTTTCTGGTAAACTGTATATTTATTATTAAAGTTATTAAATCGGTAACTAATACTTCCTCAGAAATAATTATTTAGGAAATTATAAACCCAGTAAAATAACACATACATTCCCATAAATGGATTATAGCTTTAAGTGTTATACAACCTCTTTCGAGTTGCTTCTCCCTCAACCCCCTCACCACCACCCCCTTCTTCACCCCCCCATCCATTTCTATTCATAGTTCTCAAGAACCGAGAATCTCTTTGCTTTAGCCTGGTATAATCCATCGTTAAATCAATTGTCTAATTGTGAAATTGCTCTGGCTAATTGGAAGCTGTAATGGGCTCATGCCTTCGTGTGTCACAGGCTCTGAGAACAGATGGGGCATTTAAGGCATTAGCAAAGCTCAGATTCTATCAATCAATTACAGTACGTGACACTTGTTGGGCTTTCAAAGGCTCTGTGCCAGTCTGCCACATTAACCTTCCTTAAATGACATTAAAGGACAATGAGAAGAAGACCATTTAATAAGACGTATAATTGTGATGACTGTTGCTCCCATCATCCTCAGCCAAGACTAATAATAATAACAAGTGTTAGCTTTCATGCATTTCCTAATTTTCTGATAATAAATACACACATCATTATCAGGGTTGATAGTATATAGATTGTTATTAAAGTTGATATATTAATTTGTTTTGTCTTAACAAAACAGAGTATTCACAGTATGTTATCGTATCCAACACTAATGATTTTGGAGATACTTTGTTTGGGAGTATGTTAGCTTTAGAACACTCAGATAAGTGCAACTGTTACAAAGTTAAAGGGACACTATTGGCACCCAGACCACTTTATCTCATCGAAGTAGTCTGGCTGCAGTGTCCCTGTCTGTTTTACCCTACTATCAAACATTGCAGTTTCTAAAATTGTTTCTAGTACCTGTTTTAATTATCAAATGCTCGAGGGGACTTATAAAACTATTAACACTAAAGTGTTAGGAATACAGGTTTGTATTTCTAAAGCTATAGTGTTCCTTTAATCATTCATCGGCCTTGTGCTTCTTTCATTATTTTATCTTATTCTAAAGTGCTCAGAATGTAGCTGTTAAGGAGCCATGATCTAAGATGTTTTCAAGCAGTGTGACATAATGTGGGGCTTTTACTTCCTTGTTACCTCTCCAAATTTGGACAGGAATTATAGCCTGCGGGCACTGGGTAATATGCTTTAGTAGTTATGGTACTTATCATGTCCCTTTAATACATATTTATAGTTTCAGCCTAGTCTGATAATGCATGTCTCAGACTGCCAATAACAGTTACAAAAACCGAGAATTCCTTCAGTTTATCAATGATGATCAGACTTGGCACCCAAGATTTTTGTGAACCAGATTTCTCATCTTACTTATCCAGCTTACAAATGGGCTAAGCATCATGGCAAATGCATCTCACAAATATCTTGTGTGCAAAGGTTGGCCAATACTGATCTGGGCAACAAGGGGTTTCACCTGTGATGTCTCCTGTTAAAAGAAGCAAATTAAGGACTATTCATGGTTTATTGTCCCATATATCAATCCAAAAAATTGTGTTTTAAGCTATATCTGGTAAGACTCCATGAACATTTTGTTTTTTATTCAAGTAGCATACATTGGCCTGAAGCTCTGTTTACATCTTGTCCAGCTTTGCTCCCAAAATGACCTCTCTTTGGCCAGAGACCTTCTCCTCCCTTTTCCAGTGATATTTTGGGGGTGGGTAGAGGTGATCAGAGGAAACAGTGGGCAGGAAATAAGTAGTATGAGTCGTGGCCAGATTGCGGGTAGGGAAATTTAAACCCCCCCTGACTTGGACAGCAGAGCTGTACCTTGGAAAACGGAAAATCAATTCTCAGTCCTGAAGCTCTTGCGGCAAATCCAGAGAGGTCCCATGCATGCTTATGGGCACATGGGGTGTGAATTTGGCCCTGGTTGCACTGAGTAGTCATTTTAGAACCTTAAATGAGATACAATTACCGTTTTAAAGTTAAAGATAGCTAAAGCAGACCATAATGCCATCACTGCCAATGATTCCTGACCTCTTCTTGTAGAGCAGGCATTTCCCAGTTTCCGTTCTCACTAATACTGTTTGATTTGTGCAGTCTGGATGACATTGTGTATCCACATGAGGCTGTTTTTATGCTTCCTGTGTACACATCCGAGAGTCTGCTTTTATTTCTTCCAAATGTGTAAAGACAGACAGATGGTCTATATTCATTGGATAAATAGCATTCCACCATTGACATTTTTTCTTTATAGCATTAATTTATTCTACAGATAAGGTGGATTTATTTGCTTACCCTAAGAATACAGAGAGTCTCCTCAACTATAAGCAAAACATTAACTTGGTTACTCTGTTCACAGGAACCCGACCGCAGGGACCTACTGCGAAATTTACCATCTAAGGCTGACCTAGCCAATATGCTAGGCAAACTTGAAGCCTCCATCCAAACAAAACTGGACGAGCTAGGATCCGATCTCAGGCAGGTAGGCCACAGGGTCACTGACCTGGAGGAGGATAGAGATGTGACTCACTCCCAGATTTAACACCTCACTTCTACTATTCAGTCTCACTCCCACATGCTCACTTATCTTTAATGAACCATCGATGACCTGTATAACATGGGCTGCAGGAACAATCGCCGGATCCGCGGCATACTGGAAGGCCGGAACAAGGATATACCAGCGATCCTGACTGATTTATTTAATCAGCCACTGATATGCCAATAGCATTTGATAGGACCCAGACAGAGGGGTGCAGAGACAGAGGCACCAAGTGATATCATCTGCCGATTACATTATTTCACTGTAAAAGATAATATCCTGCGAATGCAATCCACCTCGCACCCACTCCTTTATCAGGGTAACCCGATTGAAATATACCCTGACCTGTCATGGCTCAGACTCCAAGCACACAGAGCCCTAAAACCTGTAACAAAACAGCTGCGTAAACGCAATCTGAAATATAGATGGGGCTAGCCTTTTGCCTTGATTGTAATACATAGTGGAACCACGCACACTATATACACTTACCCAGACGTGCGGCCCTTCTTGCAAGCGCTGGACCTGCCCGACACCCCGGTCATGGACTGGTATCTGCCACAAAAGGCTCAAGACGTCTCGCACCTACCACAACGTACGAGATGGAACACCCTATCAAAGAACCGGAAAACGGACATCCCGTATGCCTCACCTGGAAGGGGATCCTCCGCTAGCCAGAACCTCTCTTAAACCATGGGACTGTGAGTTTTGCCCTCCTCAAGTCTGAGGACTTCTGCAATGTTGTACTTATGGCAGTTCTCCCTGACTAAACTCTGAGACTGACCCGGGGAGCGGTGGGGACATGATCGTGATCGCGACCTACCATCCGCCATGAGGAGCACTCAAACCAACCCATACTGGGACAGATAAAAAAAAATAGAATGATTATAATGATGGGGGAGGACGGGGGAGACTCCAACAATTCAATTCAATTAAGTGGGGACTTTGCCTCTATTTCCTGTATTTTAATTTACCTATAGTTTATTTTATGCTATATGATTTATGTAAATTTACTTTATCTTAATCTTATTATTATTATTCTATTTGATTTTTCATACCCACTATATTCCAGACTATACTCACGGGCGCCAAAGGGAGATTTAACTAGGGACCGTAATCGGGTTATTTAGAGGTCTTGCCTCCAATCCATATAAATAAGCTTCTTGGATGGCACCCCCCCTTTCTGAGTAACCCCGCTGGCCCCCTAATATGGGTACTACTCTCACAGAGTAGCTCCACAGCAACAATACCATCTAACCTCTATCCTTTGCTAACTACCCCTCTCCTCCCCCTTCCTCCTTTTTCGTAAAGGGAAAGATAGGCAACGCGACTCTCACCTTAGCGAACGTGTATCTCCCGAATAAAAAACAGTGCTAGGCACTGCGCAAAATCCTCACTAAACTGGATCAATTCCAAGAAGGCATTCTTATTGTTGGGGGCGACCTTAACATTACCCTAGACAATTTCCTTGACACAACAAACACCTCCAGGGATTATCTAGCACCTATCTAGCACCTGCTCGCAACACAACTCCACTCTCTTCTACATGACGCAATACTATATGACAGCTGGAGAACCCTACATCCCATAAATAAAGACTATTCCTTTTACTCCCCCCCCCAACAGGAATATATACACGCATTGATATGCTCCTTCTCCAACACAGATACCTACATCTCATTCGCTCCTGCTCCTATGGTTCAATCACGTGGTCGGACCATGCACCCCTGTCTCTTGCCATGTCAATCCCTTCCTTGCCCCAATCTTCTCCACAATGGAAATGAAACGATCTCCTCCTCAATAATGCAGACACGGTTGCGCAACTAAAAACCTTTCTCACTAGATTTTTCGAGGAAAATAAACAACCCGATACACTCAACACCTTTATCTGGGAGGCACATAAATGTGTAGCGAGGGGAGAACTGATTAAGAAGGCCGCAGCTCACAAACGTAAAAAGGAAGAACAACTCTCTTCCCTAACAACCGACATAAAAACCCTAGAGGACCAACACAGACTAAACAGATCCCTAGACACTTACAAGACTCTTATAGCTAAGAGATCTGAACTCACGACTCTCTTAAATCTACAATCTAAATAAACACTTTTACGGACCAGACACACTTACTACACGCAGGGAGGCAAATGCGGACGCTTGTTAGCCCAATCCTTACGATCAAACAGGCAAACGACATTCACATTTTGATGCTGAAATTGCGTTTGACAGGGTGGACTGGTCCCTGATGTTAGCTACACTACAACAAATGGGTTTCAGAGATAATTGGCTCAGTTGGTTATCTACCCTGGTTCCTATTTCTAATGGCACGAGACAGGGGTGCCCCCTGCCCCCCTCATAGGGGGGTGGAACATAAAACCTCCGCTTTTGCAGCTGACTTACTTTTTTTGATTTCCAACCCAATACAGACAATCCCACAAATTCTAGAGGAAATGTCCACTTACACTAGGATATCAAACTTCCAAGCCAACCTGACCAAATGCTAATTGCTCCCAATATGTACAGATGCTTTCACTGACGCAACACTTTTTGCACTTCTTATGGGCTCCAACAGTTATTAAATACCTGGGAATAAACCTACCCCACACATTAAGCTGGACATATGACCTGAATTTCTCGCAGCTGCTGACAGCACTTTCCACTAACTTAAACCGCTGACATTTACCACAGCATAGCTGGTTCTGTAGACTTAATATCCTTAAAATGAATGCACTTCCACACATCCTTTACCTACTCCAGGCCCTCCCGATAACCCTCCCGAAGCACTTCTTCACCTCTACTTGCAATTTTTTCTCGACATTTATATGGTCCCACAAACACCCCAGACTTGCGTACACTCTCCTAACAAGACTGAGAAGAGAGGAGGTTGTAGGACTACCAGCTATAGAGCTTTATTACAAAGCTGTTCACCTCTCCAGACTGTATCACTGGACCCAAAAAACGTTACCACCACAATGGGTCACACTGGAAGACTCCTTTCTTCACATTCCTATACACACTGCCCCGTGGCACAAGTCAGGCCACATGTTCCTCTAACATAAAGGTCACCAACTATCCCGGCCACGATCAGGATCTGGGATTCCATCAGGACCTGGAGGGATTTTTCCCAATACCCGTCTCCGCTATACCCTATCTCCCACAACCCACTCTTCCGAGTTGGACTATCGTGCAAAACCTACAAAGAGTACCACTCTACCCCCAAAACTCACGCTCCACTCTATCCTCCAAGATAGGAAGATAAAGACAATAGCCGCAATTCTCCCACAGGTACCTCACACAGGTACACAACAATACCATTACACCCAATTGTCACACTTTATCCAAGGTATCCACTTGCTACCGACGGAGCTAGAGATCTAACAAAGTTAGAACTTATGTGCTCATCTCACCCCCTTCAGAGAAATGTTCTATCGGTTATGTATGCCTTCCTCCTAACTGCCCAAGCCACTGCCCTGCCACACTATACTGCGAGTTGGTCGCAGGAATTACTGCTACAAGTAACCGAGGGCCAATGGAAAACTAACTTTTTCCAAATCCATAAGACTTTTATAAGCCTCACAGCACAAGAGAGTAGCTATAAATGCATCAGTCGTTGGCTCTACACCCCAGTAAAACTGCACAAACTACACAATAATACACTAGATTCTTGTTGGAGATGCCATCGACCAGATACGAACCCAGCACACATTTGGTGGAATTGCCCACAAATTAGCAAACTCTGGGAACGCATCAGCTCAATACTACACACTATTACCGCAATAAAGCTCCCATTCCCATTTTTCTGTTTCTTCTGCTACCAAGCGGTCAGAGGAGACAGAAATCTCTGTTAACATCTCTCCTTCTAACTGCTGCAAACCAACTCATTCCGTTACACTGGAAGCATGCCAACCCTCCCTCACTGCGAGACTGGATTCAAACAAATGGAAGAGATCACCTACTCCCTCTCCAAAAACGACCTCACATTCCAACAAATTTGGAAACCATGGGACGTCTTTATACAAACGACCTCCCGCAACACAGATACCTGAATGATGCCATGGGCAAACTCTCACAATAAAATACTCTTAAATATATCATAGGCTATTTACATTGACATACAACAAAATAAGTGTAAATTTTAAGAACATAGACACTAATCGGATGACAAATTTATTTTTTTAACACAATAGTCACTAGACTAATTTATATAATATTGTCCTTTGGAACTGTCATCACTTGATCAACGGTCATTTCTCTTCCAACTTAAGAATTGAAATGACAACTTGACTATCCCGCCCCACCAAACAGAAACCCCAGATGCCTTTTTTTTTTTAAAGTCCCCCCGCCCCCCTCTCCTATCAGAGGCTTCATTAGTGATGTATATCTGTGTTCCTCTCTGCAACATGATCAAGGCACATGGCCCAACAGAAAATGAAATAAGCATAACTCAAATGGAGTACAGATAATAGCTCTTAGTCCTTTGGTATAATATTCACCACTCAAGAGCAACTTTGATATTTCTGCTAATACATTTTTGTCCAATTACACGTATGGGAGAACTATTTAAAAGCATTTCTAGAACTAAGCTGGCACAAGGCCTTGATTAACCTTGAGTTTTGACTCATGGGATTTCGTATGCACCTGATAATGAGATATTCGAGATTTTCGTCCAACTTAATTGTTCAATGAGCCTCAGCAAAATTCATCAGAAGCATTGGAGCTGTCCATTGAATGAATGCAGATATATCCCATTACAACTAATGTGAGGGCATATGCTATATTAATTTTTATCTGGCTAATCTGATCGTTTCACGTCCTTGTCTTTCCTGAACTTTCTTGCTGTGCCTGTTTTGTGCCACACGATGAGCCAAATAAAAATGCTGCGTATATTTATTTGCATTCTACGCTTTTCAGTCCCAATTACACCCAGTTCTTTGTGACTTATAACTGTGCTCATCACGGCTGGACCTCCTGATGTGTCACACTTATTAACTATATCTATGACAACTGTAAGGGGTGAGAATTATATGCTATTGCAGGAGTCCAATTAGATATATTGGTAAGTGAGACACTGCGAAAAAAGTAGGATTAACCTATCCTTTAAGAAAGAATGACATGTAGTACCATATCAGTAGGCTGGCTGAGGGTCATGGCAAATGTAGTTTATCAACAGCTGGTTTGCCATTCCTGGCGCATTGATATTTACAAACGGCTGAGTTTGTGCTGTGACTAACACTTGTCAGGAAACTGATCAAGTTATTGATTACTAATTTTCAGTATACCCAGGGACACAGCATGAAAAAAACACACAAAAAAAGAAATGTTTTTTTTTCTGGCATTTTAACTCTCCAGGAACCTGGACTGCTGGGGATTCCAGTCCAAGGTTTCACTGGCTCTGGATAAACTTTTTTCACTAAACCTGGTTTGTGCTTGTGGAAAACTGTGTTCTAATGCCAAGCAAAGCTTTCCATAGAGCCATAGAACATTTGATTTATTTCCCAAAGGTCTGTAACATAAAGCAGAAAGATTGATTGTAACCACCGATTTCTCAATCTAAGGTAATACATGTATTTATTATGCCTAGTGCTGATTGTGTAATAATATGAAATACAAAAGGGGGGAGTGAAACAAAGGAGAGACTTAAAAAAAACTGAGCCAAATAATTACAAGTATATATATATAGTGTGTCTCACCCAAAGATTCACCAGTGGCAACTGTGCTTGCCGAGGCCTGCTTTGTAAATTTCAGATTATAAACCTCTTAATCCATGGCTTTGAATAGTATTGGCTAAAATTAAAAGGACACTATAGTCACCGGAACCACTGCAGCTTAATGTAGTCATTCTGGTGTCTATTGCATGTCCCTGCAAGCTTTTTAATGTAAGCACTGCCTTTTCATAGAAATGTCAGTGTTTGCATTGCTGCCTAATAACACCTCTAGTGGCTGTCACTCAGATGGCCACTGGAGGTGCTTCCTATTTCAGTGCTGCGTTCAGAGTCTCCATGCTATGAAGGAGGCGCTGAAGAGTCTCCATGCTATGAAGTAGATGCACTGTGAAGACCCCAGCTCCTTAGTCCGACTCTACAACAAAACCATGAGAGATACCTTAGAAAGCATTGTACCAACACGCATACGCATTGTCAAAACCCACAACAATGCACCATGGTTTGATAGCGCCATCAGAGAAATGAAGAGAACAGGCCGTAAACTCGAGAGAAAGTGGTGCAGGGCACATGACCCAGAGGATAAAGCCACTCTTACCAAACATCTAAACGAATATCAATTCAAGATAACTCAGAAAAAAAATGTATCACGCAAAATTGCACTCTCACACAATAAACCCAGGCAACTGTTTCACAAAGTAGAAAGGCTCTGCAAACCAGCATGCATGCATATCCCCACCGGAGACTTCCCAGATCCTCTAAAAGAAGCTGTGGTAAAACCCCTCCTAAATAAACCTTTATTAGACCCGGACTGCATGACTAATTACAGACCAGTATCTAACCTTCCATTTCTGGGAAAAACAATTGAAAACGTAGCCGCAACTCAACTGGAGGCCCGTCTATCAAGCTTGAAAATCTTTGATCCTTTCCAGTCAGGTTTCAGATACCGCTACAGTATTGGAACAGCACTAGTATGAGTGCTAAATAATCTCCTTATGGTGAGAGACAAAGGTGATTACTCCATCCTTATCCTCTTGGATCTCTCAGCTGCATTTGACACCTTTGACCATAGGATTTTAATAGAGAGCTTGCAGCACATCTGTGGTCTAGGAGGAACAGTTCTTAACTGGTTTAAGTCTTTCCTCATTGGTAGATCACAGAGAGTAACATCAGGATCAAGCTTATTGTCACCAACAGAACTGGCCTGCGGAGTTCCACAAGGATCCATCTTTGTCTCCCATGCTATTCGCAATTTACTTGCTACCACTGGGGGACATCATTAGGCGGCATGGCCTAAGATATCATTATTACGCGGTTGACACACAACTCCACTTCTCCTCTACTCCAGATACCACAGACCCAACATGCCGCATCAACCTCATAGAATGGCTAGTTGGCTTAAATTGAACCCAGACAAAACAGAGTTACTCTTGGTGAGGGGACTCCAGGCAACAACAAAAATCCCATGATCACCCAACTGGCCTGGAGCTTGAAGGCTCTGAACTCATCAAATCACCAAAGGTGCGAAACCTCGGAGTGCTGATTGACTCTGGACTATAATTTAAACAGCAGATTTCCTCTGTAATAAAATCTGCCTACTTTCTGAAAAACATAGCTAGGATACAACACTTAATTCCACCGGATGATATGCCAACATTAATCCATGCATTTGTATCCTGTAGATGACTGCAATGTACTTTACTTGGGCCAGAAATCCATCACCTTCAGACTGTAAGAAATGCAGAAGCCAGACTACTGACCAATCAAACTCGCTCCTGCCACATAACACCTGTTCTCCACTCCCTGCATTGGCGTCCAATTAAAAGGCGAGACACCGTCCTTACAGTCTTTAAAAAAAAAAAAAGACTCACCTCTTCCATCGGGCACTCAGTCCACTCAGCTGACCTTCAGAAACCCCTAACTTTATGTCTTTATGTTTCTATACTTGTAAAGTGCTTTGAGTCTCCCGGGGAGAAAAGTGCTATAAAAATAAATTATTATTATATATTATTGTATATATTATATTATTATTCAATGCATTTCTATAAGGAGATGCTGATTGGCGCAGAGCAGCATTTTGCCGCGCATGCGTGATAGGCTCCCAATACTTTTCCATGGGAAAACATTGAATTGGCTGAGATTATCAAGAATGACGATCTCTGCTACGGAGACGGGGTTGGAAAGGTAAGTTTAAAAACCTTTTATCTCCAATCTGAGGGGGGCCGGGGACCTTTGCTGCTCCAGGACTATAGTGTTAGGAATACATATTTATATTCCTTTAAGTCCCCAGGCCCAAATCATTCTGAACTACCTTTCCCACGATGCTCAGTTAGCCCTAGAGCAAGAAGCATGCAATGACATAAATGGATTGGTGACGCAAGGTTTTCACCTGAGCACTATGGGAATCGTATTCCTGATGAGCCAGACGTCTCATGTCCGTAGAGGGAGGTATGTAAATAACCTTCTAATCTGCATCATCTGCTTGCTGCTGACATGGGGTCTAATAAATGATTTAATCACATGTTACATTAAGTTCGGCAACATCTCTGCTCCAGCTGTCTATGGCTGCAGGTTACAAATGATTTCTTTTTAATATAGAATTATCTGGCCTTTGCATATGGAAGCTGGGCTGATAACACAAATGTGTTTTAAGGAGCCCAGGCAGATGAAATATAGATCCGTAAAGTAGAGGTGTGCAGAGGCGGAAAGCAGCAAGCGGAAATGCTATTATTTTGATGTATACAAACTGCTTTGCATTGCAAAGTAATGGAAAAGCCTTCTGTGCTCAATTGCTGGTAATTTCCAAATACAGACAGACTGTGTATCCGGACATCATCAGGTCAAGCACTTTCAGAATTTATCTTTAAATTAATGAAAATTAAGGAGGTTTGCAGAGGTCCAGAATAAGTGGGGATTTCCCAGGTTCGTAATTTTTTGGAGAACTTAAATCAAAAGAGAACAACTAGTGATTTAAAATAATAGCGCACACAATAAATATTTTATATAGAATCTTTTTGTAGCAGGGCTTTTTTAAGCAAGATGCAAATAATATTTTTAATATGTAAAATGTACAGTATTTGTGCAATGGTATTTTTGACTACTTAGTGTATTAGATTTTTAACTTCTGTCGCAAAAATAGCCTCCCCACAATGCCACAAAAAGACACTGACAATGAGGTGTAGTGGTAACGTTTAAGTAGGTTAGTTTCTTATATCCTGATGAGGGCCAAGTAGCTGAGGGGTCATTGCTGGACTTACCCCAACCAAATTCACTATTAGACGTTCAGCTTGGATCTTTGTAGGATACATTACTGTGAGTTTTATTGCTGTGGAACTCTGTGATGTGTTTGTACACACTGCACATTACTGTGAATGAATGTTATTCAAGTGAAGCTCTATGATAATTCATGCACACTGCACATTACTATGAGTTTCATTGCCGTGGCGTTCATACATACCACACATTATGGTGGGCTTTATTCACTAGAAACAAACAGAAATCCAAATTAATTTTTTCCACACAATTATTTTACACTAACTATCATTCAATTTTTAGTTTGCAACAATTAGAGTTTAGTGAATAAACCTCTGTTAGTATAATTATTGTAGAGCTCTGTCATCCTGGGACTGCAGGGTAAGAACGAGAGACAACAGTCCCAAGAAGGACCACATGGTAGATATGAGGGACAAGGGTTCCAAGAAGGATTGCAGGGTGGTTATGAGAGACAAGGGTCCCAAGAAGCACTGCAGTGTAGGAATGAGGGACAAATGTTCCAAGAAGGACTGCAGGGTAGGAATGAGCAACAATGGTTGCAAGAAGGACTGCATGGTGGATATGAGGGACAAGAGTTCAGAGAAGTATTGCAGGGTAGGAATAAAGGACAAGGGTTCCAAGATTGACTGCAAGGTATTAATGAAGGACAAGGGTTCCAAGAAGGACTGCAGGATGGGGATGAGGGACCAGGGTTCCAAGAAGGACTGCAGGGTAGGAATGAAGGACAAGGGTTCCAAGAAGGACTGCAGGGTGGGGATGAGGGACAAGGGTTCCAAGAAGGACTGCAGGGTGGGAATGAGGGACAAGGGTCCCAAGAAGTACTGCAGTGAAGGACCGAGGGACAAGGTTCCCAAGCAGAATTGCAGGGTAGGAGTGAGGGACAAAAGTCCGACGAAGAACTGCAGGGTAGGAGTGAGGAGAAAAGTATCAAGAGGGATAGTGTCTCCAAAAGATGATTCCCTGGAAGGAGATTTGTCTGAAGGCTTACAGATAATTGTCTGTGTATCCTAGGCAGGGCCAGTGCAAGGATTTTTGCCGCCCTAGGCAAAAGTAAAGTTTGCCGCCCCCCCATATGACATCACAATGCCCCATGTTAACTAACGCAAGTGCTGCAGTGCCGCCGTGTTTACATTAAAAGGCCTGCAAGGACAGGCTATAGACACCAGAACCACTACATTAAGCTGCAGTGGTTCTGGGGACTATAGTGTTTCTTTAATGTGAGGTAAATTAGAGATTAGTGCCACGAATAATATACTAGATTGCCTACTTACAACCAGATGAGGATGGTGATGGGCTCTAGCTGCAGTCTGGCTCCACTCGTCTGGTGTAGAACAGGCTCTCTGGAGGCTGTTTGTGTTCTGGGAGAACGGGAAGCAGTTCCATTTTTTTAAGGCCCTTTACGCAGCTCAAGGTCTGGGCCCCAGGGTCCACCTTCATGTTCCACCAATTAGTTTGTTCACAGGAGTAGGGGATGTCCTGATATGTGTATAAGGAATGCATTGTGTGAATCTGTGTTTGTATGTGTAAGGGCTGCAATGTGTGTTTCTATGTATGTACGGAATGCAGTGTGCGTCTGTAAGGGGTGCATTGAGTGTGTGTAAGGGGTGCATTGAGTGTGTGTAAGGGATGCATTGTGTGTAAGGGTTGAATTGCTTGTGTGTGTGTGTGTCTGTGTGTGTAATGCATTGTGTGTTTTTCTGTGTGCAAGGGGTGCATTGTGTGTGTGTGATGGATGTCAATCTCTCCCCCTCCCTTGTCACTCTCTTCTCCCCCTCTCCCTCCCTCGTCACTCTCTTCTCTCCCCCCTTGTCTCTCTCTTCTCCCCCCCTTGTCCCTCTCTTCTCCCCCCTCTTGTCCCTCTCTTCTCCCCCCTCCCTTGTCACTCTCTTCTCCCCTGCGTGTCCCTCTCTTCTCCCCCCTCCCTTGTCACTCTCGTCTCCCCCGTTGTAACTCTCTTCTCCCCTCCCCACTCTCATTCCCCCTCCTAACCCCGTCAATTCCCCTCCCTGTCAATTTCTTCCCCCCCACCTTGTCAATTTATTTTCCCCCCTTTCAATTTATTCCCCCCACCCTGCCTGTCCATTTATTCCCCCACCCTGCCTGTCCATTTATCCCCCCCTCCTGTCCATGTATTCCCCGTCCATTTATTTTCCCCTCCCTGTCATTTATTTCCCCCCCTCCCTCCTGTCCATTTATTCCCCCCACCTCCCTGTCCATTTATTCCCCTTCCTGTCCATTTATCCCTCCCTCCTGTCCATTTATTCCCCTCTCCCTCCTGTCCATTTATTCCCCCCACCTCCCTGTCCATTTATTCCCCCTTCCTGTCCATTTATCCCCCCCCTCCCTCCTGTCCATTTATTCCCCCTCTCCCTCCCTGTCCATTTATCCCCCTCCCTCCTGTCCATTTTATTCCCCCACCCTCCCCTACCTCTATTGTGTAGCGTGGCGAGCCCTGTATGATCCATGGTACAGGGAGCTTTTGTTTCCTGTACCCGGCCGGACTAAAGGAAGTGAACACTCAGTGTGCACTTCCTGTTAGTCCGGCCGGGTACAGGAGACAGCTGCTCCCTGTACCCGCCGACTATACAGGGCTCGGCCACGCTACAGAGAGGGGCTGACAGGAGGGAGCGCTGAGCGCTGAGCATTTCCCTCCTGTCAGCCCCTCTCCTCAGGTTGCGCCCGGGCGGTGCGGTCCGCCCTCATGGACGCACTGCCCGGGCAAAGCTGCAGCCGCCTGCCTAGTCCGCCTAACAGGTAGCGCCGGCCCTGATCCTAGGACATTCTTGAAACTTAGAGAATATCACTATTTTTTCCTGGTTGGTTGGCTGAGCATCATGGAAAGTGTAGCTCAAAAATTCTCTGGTCTGTTCATTTTACTTATCACTTCTTCAGAGCTTTAGAATGTACCAGCTCCACGAGTCGGGTTTAGAACGAGCTGATATCTCTAAACTGCAATAAGTTTGTTGAAATTAATATTTTAGACCTTGATAAAGCTTACTAGAGAAAATCGCTGCAAATTTCACAATTACAGGCACAACGCAAACTCCAGATGCTATCAGACATCACAGAAAACCAATCTACAGCCTATTGCGGGCTGAAATCTTTCAGCTCATTGACTTGCTGGAGAACAAATATTACTGAACGAATATAATGATTCCAATCCCTTCTGCCTCGCAGTCTTAAAAGGAAAGATTCTCATCTAATATAAATAATCTGCCATTTATACTGCAAGCAGAATGTCAGATCTATTGATTGGCGTTATTTCACAGAATTGTTATATTAAATTATCTCACATCGGTTCTTCAAATAGAACAGGCGCCACTCTTGGGAATGGGCCTCAACTAGCTCTGTCAAACATTATGGGGCTTTTTCAGTAAGTGTTGGATTTTTCTTTTTATAAGTAAGAAAAAGCAGTCTAAAGAAAAACAATCAGTCGATAAATTAGATGCTTTCTTCATTATTAACTTGTGTTTCTATACCTTCTTGCATTTGGTAGGTTAAATATTTTTGTTGTGTTTTTTTGGTTGCTAATCCAAATATTGCAAGAATGGTTGACAGTTGAAGGATGATTTAACCCCAACATTCCAATTGGCTGTATCACTGATGGAGCACTATAAGCACAACTGACTTCAACGGATATGTTGCAGTTTTTGGGTGTAGTCTCTCCAGTTCTTGTCAACCTCATTTCAGGGGGTATAACAAAATTTGTGACAAACGTAAGCCCAGTCTTCAGATAATGCATGCATTTCTAGGCCATCTCCAGCGCTCCTAGACCACCATTGGTCTTCGAAATTGAATAGATTTGTTTGGATAAGACAGAAGCAAAACCACATCTGATTTATTTTCTTTCATTTTTTTTAATGTTGTCTTTTTGTTTTGTCTTTGTTCTTTATTTCCTGAATCCACTTCCAATACAAGTGATATATGTATTTATACTAATCAACACAATATGCACATTGTACAAAGTAGAGATAGTCAAACATAGAGACATAGAATGTGACGGCAGATAAGAACCATTCGGCCCATCTAGTCTGCCCAATTTTCTAAATACTTTCATTAGTCCCTAGCCTTATCTTATGACTAGGATAGCCTTATGCCTATCCCACGCATGCTTAAACTCATTTACTGTGTTAACCACTACCACCTCAGCTGGAAGGCTATTCCATGCATTCACTACCCTCTCAGTAAAGTAATACTTCCTGATATTATTTTTAAACCTTTGTCCCCCTAATTTAAGACTATGTCCTCTTGTTGTGGTAGTTTTTCTTCTTTTAAATGTAGTCTCCTCCTTTACGGTGTTGATTCCTTTTATATATTTAAATGTTTCTATCATATCCCCCCTAGTCTCGTCTTTCCTCCAAGCTATACAAGTTTTGGGGGAATTAGATCAACGACGGTATAAATCCGTAATGGGACTATAAATCTGTTAGCCCCCTAAGCAGCTTCCTGGGCAACTTGCTCTGTAACACCGTTTCTGCTAATAATAAAAATATCAACAGTAATTGCAACAAGTTTCACTTATAGAAAAAAGGTAATAAAAGTCCTTATAAAAAGAATAGTCCCAATGATTAAAAAGAAACCAGTCTGCTTCTAAATTCTATAAATAGTTGTCAACCCCTGGATTAACATAAGGTTTGTACACTGAGATATATTATCTTGCATTCCCCTAATATATAGATGCAAAATATGTTATAACTTTCAAATGAAAAGAATATATTTTAGTTACTACTCCCTATACTCAAGGATTTGTGTTCCTGCTAATCTAGGGTCTTTCTCCCGGTAGGACGAGGGCAGCGTTGATAAATAGCCCAACGTATCCCATGGATTTGTAGGCAAAGCACAGGTAACTTAAATCAGCTATAAGACTGATGACTAGGCTTTATATATCTCGATTGGGACAGCAGAGGATAGAATGGAAGGATTCATTGTCTAGTGATTTTTTTTTTCAGGGACTGATAAATAGGTTTGTGGATTTGTAACTCTCTGCAAACACTGAATGAAACATGGACATACAAATCAGGTACATATTAGAGTGTGAAACACAACAGGGATTATTTATCAGACACACACATTGCTGTGCTGTCTGCGAAAACTCTGCACCTGAGTCCACCTTGCGATTGTTTAGACAAGAATATTCATTTAACTCTTTGCGAGCTAGAAAGGTACGCTAGAAAGTTTTCACTTAACAAACGGTTGCGTTAACGACTAGGCAAGTTGTAAAACAAAAAGAAACAAAAATCAATGCGTTTAGCACTCATCTGGTTAAATGAATACCATGTGATTTAATTTGGCTTTGGTTCTGCATTGCAGAGACCTTAACACAAAGATATATCCTGCATTAAATCCAGCGGCGAGAAAATGGTGCTTCGGGCAGTATTAATGCATGTATTTTTTTCATGCTCTGCCGAATTATAGAAAGCAGGTGACATACCTGTTTCGTTTGGAATGTTTTATAGCAGCTTTGATTTAACTACAATGAAATGATTTGCAAATGCAGGAGAGGAATGGACTAAAACACTCTTTGAAAGGCCAGTCTGTCTCCCCAGCAATGAAAAATTCTTGCATGCTTTATGAAATAGTATAGATCCAAAATAATATATTACATCACTTATTTTATTAATTTATTACTGGCATTTATAAAGCGCCAACATATTCCGTAGCGCTGTACAATTGGGAAAAAGACAATAGATTATAAACAGACCAAAACAAAAGGTAGAGGACTCTGCCCGTGAGCTTCATGTAGGAATAAGTAACAACAATTGTATAAAGGGTCGTGCTTAAGCACCATAACAGCTCTGCATCATTGCAAAAGTTATGGTGCAGGGAGTCAGTCCCCCTGTTACTGAGTCACAGCACACTCCGGCTGATTAATGTACTATTTTGGAAAAATTGCTGCAGCTCTAAGACTGTCTCCTGAAGCAGTGACATCGAAGGAGGAATGTTACATCCCTCTTTGCTATTGAAGATCAGTTATATTTGTTTGTGTAGTCTTCATGCACAGTGTTCCTGCTGCAACATGGCTGCTATCAGCTCATGGCATGAGTTAACTGAATCTGGGGGGTAAACTGCATATCCTATAAACCAGATTTTCACTTAGACCAGAATCAGAATGCATTCAAATGTAGATCACATTCTGCATACAGTGTTCCTTTTAGGTGGCACTGTCTGTCACCGTCTGGTGTCTTCACAGAGGTTGCAAAGACCCCCGACGTTGACATCATCATTAGGGGTCGGGTGGCCGGGGGCAGGTAAAGGTGAGTTTTACTTACCTCATGGGCGCTGAACGCCATCTTCTCCCGGCAGGTCCTCTTCACCCCGTGTCTCAGTATACATTTTTTGACTAGGTTGGAATTCCAGTGACATTTCAACAAGATACTATCTTTATTAAAAAAAATATATATACTATCTTTATTATATACTCATTTTTCAGGGAGATGACCGTGCCGCTTTAACTAAAAGAGATTCAACATTCTGAGCCTAAAAGAAAAAAAAGGAAGATTGCTGAACCAGCATTAATTGGCCCTAAA
Source organism: Pelobates cultripes (assembly GCA_933207985.1). Lineage (NCBI taxonomy): Eukaryota > Metazoa > Chordata > Amphibia > Anura > Pelobatidae > Pelobates > Pelobates cultripes. The sequence goes on from OW240916.1 coordinate 20,635,170, forward strand.
TGTTTGTTTGAATGTGCCTTGACCACCAGACCATGGTATTCTATGTCCAAATAAGATGCACATGGTATAAATGAGTGCTTTCTGGCTGTGTGTGCTGTTGATTTGTCAGCAGGATAGCGTAGGCTTGTTGTGGCCACCTCTCTGTATGATTTCCAGAAATCTTAGTGGGTGGGAAGTGCTCTGAATAGATGCATTTACTGTGCCCTTAATGGACTTCAAAAGGCTGCAATACTCTGTTTCAACTTGCGATCAGGGACTGTGTTAGGAGATGGATTTGAATGTAAGAATTGGCAAGCTTGACGTTCAACCCAATCGCTGCTGCCTTTCACCAGCTGAGTAGTGAAACACAAAAGCAGCCTTCTTTATAAATCGCCAGCGATAAACCCAGAGCATTAACAGGAAAGGGATTATACGCTATTTTCCCCAGCGCACTGGGCCCGTGTTTTAAGCACAGCACAGGAGTTAGATTACCCTCTGATAATCCACTAACTGATTTAAAAGAAATTCATTAAGTGACCTTACAGCCTTGAAGAGGGGCCCCTAATAGAAGGAAGAGATGTATATCTTCCAAAATATTTGAGCTCATTAAAGCTATTTAAATATACCACCTTTTAATTTTTTCACACTCAGGCAGACATACACACACACACATACAAACAAATGTGTGTGTTTGTATGTGTGTGTGTGTGTGTGTGTGTGTGTATATATATATATATATATATATATATATATATAGTTGATGCTTCCATTATCGGTATTCAAACATCAAGCCTAACAATATATAAAATAAAAAATGCCATGGGTGCAAGTAAAAAAATAAAAAGGGAAGTTTAAAAACTCACTGACCATGTATAAAAAAAATGAAAAAAGTTAAATCTGTAAATAAATTGGGTCCATTTGTGTTGAGTTTCTTTTCATAATAAATCAAGCAGGTTTACGTTGGCTGGAATAAATGAACATTTCTCCTAGATTGTCAGCTTGTTTGAGCAGGGCATTCGTCACTTCTGTCTATATAATTGTGTCTGTAAACATCATTTTTTTGTCTGCCAGTAACTCGTTAAACAACGCCACTACAATTGTAAAGCCGTGCAGGAAATGTTGGCACTACCATAAATACTAATAATATCTGTCCTTTGAGGAGAGAGATATACATCTTTCAAGTTAGGGTTGAGGATATATAGCATAACCTTGTAGCAAAGTGGTACAGGACAAGTTAATACATAGGTTATTAATGCAATCGATAAACACTTGTTCTGATTCGGAAATAGTAATAAGTGGTTTCTTTGCTAAGTAACTAGTTGTTTGGTGAAAATGCAGTGGCATCGATGATGCGGGAATGGCACCTTTCCCAATACTACAACAGACCTTCACCCTCCCGTCTAGGGAACTATTCACATACCTACGCATAAAAAACATTCTACATAATCATAAACTACATAGAGGCAGGAAATACCCACCGCCACGATTTATCCTCAAGTGCCAAGGAAAACTAAAGGGCATCAAAGCATATTCTTTTTGTTACACCTCACTCATGAACCTAGTAGACAAGGAAATTCCCTCATACATGAGCTCTTGGGAGAAGGATCTCCATACACAAATTAGCCAAGATACATGGCGGAGGGCTCTGGGTAGGGTGAAGAAAACCACATACAGCCTGGCCCACAGAGAGGCGTTTTGTAAATTACTTATGAGGTGGTATATGGTACCGTCACGCCTAGGGCATATTTACCCAAACACGTCTCCCATGTGCTGGAGATGCCATGACAACGAAGGCACACTACTCCATGTATTTTGGACATGTCCGAAAATAGGCGAATTCTGGGACGCAATAGAACAGTTTCTCTTAGAGGAGCTGAAGATTAAAGTACAAAAATCCCCAGAATGCTACCTACTCCACATCTTCCCCCATTCATCCAGGGAGGACGAACTATACATGCTCACTCACTGTCTCATTGCAGCCAAAATAGCAATAGCACACAGATGAAAATGCAGTGGCAGAATTTGAATAATTTATTTTATTTTTTATTTTTTTAATTTTCAGCCACATTCTGCAACTATTAAAGGGCCACTATAGTCACCAGAACAACTACAGCTTATTTAATTTGTTCTGGTGAGTAGAATCACTACCTTCAGGCTTTTTGCTGTAAACACTGTCTTTTCAAAGAAGATGCAGTCTTTACATTACAGCCTAGTGGTAACTTCACTGGCCACTCCTCAGATAGCTGTTAGAGATCCTTCCTGGGTCATGGCTGCCTAAAATGCATCCAAACATTCAGTATCTCCTCCCACTGCATGCAGACACTGAACTTTCCTTATAGAGATTCATTGATTCAATTCATCTCTATGAGGAGATGCTGATTGGCCAGGGCTGTGTTTGAATTGTGCTGGCTCTGCCCCTGATCTGCCTCCTTGTCAGTCTCAGCCAATCCTATGGGGAGCATTGTGACTGGATCAGGCTACCACTTCTACTGATATCAGCAGGCAGTGGGCAGGTCTAAAGGAAACAGGCACAAAGCCAGCATTTCCAGACTTGAATACAAGTAAGATTTCTATATTTAGGGAGGCATGAGGGGCCCAGGGGGGCTAGATGGTGGTTTTAACCCTATAGGGTCAGGAATACATGTTTGTGTTCCTGACCCTAATCACAGGTCACTGTTTAGCTAGCAAAGCGCTATGTATGGCGGCAGAGGTTGTTAGATAGGAAACAGGCTGATTAAATGGTCCTTAATTAGTTCTTATTTGAATACAATGGAAAACCAATGGAAAACAAGCAGAGTATATATGGGGTGAAACTGCCTTAAGCTCCTCCTCTTTCTTTGCTGTTCCACACTGGGAGCAAGTCACAGCTGTTTTTTGCACTGGTTTCATTAGTACTATTCATGATCCTTATTGTTGGGCCTTCTTCCTCTATCTCCTTTTCTTTTAGCGATGTTTTTGCCGCTTCCCCAAATGCCCAGGCAAATGCCTTGTTAGCCTGGTGGCAGACGGCTAGCAGAACTCCAGGCAGACAACAAGGGAATGCTGATTACTGGCTCATATTCTGGCTCCCGGCATCACTCTGTGGCGCACAAGGGAACTGAGCAGGGAGCGCTCACAAACACACGCACCCTCGCCGCCCGTCTGAACCTCAACTGGCTGGGTGGATTTAAATTAAAATTTTAGAATAATCTGTGAGTGTTGGGGGGAAATGTGTGTGTGTGTGTGTGTGTGTGTCTGGCTGCCAGGGTGTGTGTGTGTGTGTGTGGCTGTCTGTCAGTGTGTGTGTGTGTGTTTCTGGCTCTCAGTGTGTATGTGTGTTTCTGGCTCTCAGTGTGTATGTGTGTGTCTGGCTGTCAGGGTGTGTGTATGGCTGTCAGTCTGTCAGTGTGCCTGTGTGTGTATATCTGTCAGTGTGTGTGTGTGTGTCTGGCAGTGAATGTATGTATGTATGTCTGTCAGTGTGTGTCTGTGAGTGAGTGTATGTCTGTCAGTGTGTGTCTGATTGATTGTGTGTGTCTGTGAGTAAGAGTGTGTGTCTGTATGTCTATCAGTGTGTGTCTGTGAGGGAGCCTGTGTGTCTGAGTAGCTGTGTGTGTCTGTGAGTGTGTATCTGTCAGTGAATGTGTGTTTGTGTCTGAGTGTGTGTGTGTGTATGTCAGTGTGTATCTGTGAGGACGCCTGTGTGTCTAAGTGATTGTGTGTGTGTCTGTCTGTGAGTGTGTGTATGTCTGTCAGTGTGTGTTTGTGAGGGAGCCTTTGTGTCTAAGTGACTGTGTATATCTGTCAGTGTGTGTCTGTGAGTGTGTGTCAGTGAGTGAGAGTGTGTGTGTCTGTGTCCGAGTGAGAGTGTGTGTGTCTGTGCCCGAGTTCCGTCATGCCTAGGGCAGCACAGATTCAAAATACACAACTGTGTTCTGTAAAGAATTGTTTGGGGGAGGTTATTCCCTTTTGGGGTTGGTTTGGTAAATTTCCCTTGATGTGCTGTGTTTGTTCCCCTGCTTTAGCGCGTTAGCGCGTTCACTAAAACTTTATTTAGTGCTGACTGCAGACGGTCTTTCTCTTTTTTTTCCAGAAGTGGGTAGAAGTCTCCTTGGACACTTGGGTACTGCAGACAATATAGGGGTACGTGATGGAGTTCACTTTCAAACCTTTTCAGTGGTTTGCCCCGCATCCCGTCCATTTCTCTGTAGACAGCACCCATTTAGTCGATGTGGAAACTACACCAGACAGGGTCAATTCAACCTGTCATGGACTGCAGATGTTTCTTCAGCAACCTCTGCTAGTTAAAAAGAAGACAGGGGTATTCAGACCTGTGATAACTTCAAGAGTCTATAACACTTATGTAGTATACCGCCATGGAGGGTATCCATCTTCTGAGGGACCTTCTGCAGGAGGAAGACTGGTTTACTTGCCTCAAACTAAAAGGTTCCTGTCCTTCCTTTCCCTTGATTCTGCTGGTGCAAAACACCATGGAACTGACACGCCATCTTCGGTCCACATTTGGATTTTGTGCTGGAATCAGAAGCCAGCCTTTGAGGTTGGGATGCTACCAGTGACAAGACTTTCACTGGGAGTGTGTGGTTGCAACAGGAAACCTCCCTACATATCAATTGTCTGGAACTTCTGGCCTGTTCCTTCGCCATTCACAGCCTCGAAAAAGGAAGATCCAATTGCGGCATTCTGTTCTGGGTGGACAATGTGTCTGCGGTGCACTACATCAATCGGTTAGGGGGCGCTCGCTTTCGCTGGTTAATGGACATAACAAAAGATATACAGAACTTCTGTCTTGATGGCAACATTACCTTAAGGGCGGAATACCTCGTTGCCTGTCTTTTAATTCATCAATCTTTTTTGATACTTTGAGATGATGTTTGCACATGTTGTTATGTTGGATATTATGTTTCTATATTTCGCATTTAGGAAGAGGAGGTGCTTAAGACTGCTTCACCTCATATGTACTCTCCTTGTTTTTGATTGGTTCTTTGTTTCCTTGTTGTGGAACAGACTAGATGGGCCGAATGGTTCTTATCTGCCGTCACATTCTATGTTTCTATGAAGTTCAGTAAAGAAAGATATATGCAAAATATTTGCCTCCTGTCATTATTATGACAAATTAAGATTATAAATACACTAAAGTTAGCATAATCTTCAATTCTGAGCTAATCCACGTGGCACGTTTCTGGAGTTCGTTCATTCTCCATAATAAGCTCAGAATATTTACGCAATTTATTAAAATAAAACCCTGTCGTTTCTTATCAATAAATAAAGCATCCCACTAGCAAAAAGTCTTGTCTTGTTCATTAGTCAACTTATTTTCCTGTGACACGAGCCAGTATTACTCTCTGTAGGTTTTGCCATGACAAAGATAAGCAATGCTCCGTAGGACCATTAGCTGCACTTCCGTAACAGCCTAAGCTGTGGATAGCAGTTCATTGTATATTTATTATAAATAATATAAAGAGATTATACTTCTTCTGTTTTATCGCTACCCTGGGAAGACTATGAACGTTACAGAACTGTTACAACAACATAACAGAGCGCAATATTTAGTGCCGCTAATTGAACCATTGTAAAGCTTGAATACTATGTGACCTTAAATTACTGAAACCATTTGTTTCAATATTCGGCTGCTGCGTAAATATCAGACATATGTTTAATTAGTTTTTGTGGCTTTTTACTTTTTCTGTAGTTTATTTTTATGTGCTGGAGATTTCCAGATAATCTAGTAAGTGTATTTTTATTGCAGCTTGATTTAAAATATTTAAAATGCTATTAAGATTGTGTGGGGGTGATCTAAGTTAAATCTTCAAATGTAAAGTTCTGCTCCTGCAAAATAAAGCATTACAATATATAATAATATCTGTTATTCCACCCAATTTGTGCTCCATCCGTACCATACCCATTCTGTTCCCCAGATACCTTAATCAATTTGTAGCCCATCTATTGCCCCACACAATTGGCGCCCCATCTATTACTACACTTAATATTTGCCCAAATTTATGAAATCACCCACTTTACGTAATCTATTACGCACTTAATACCCAACCCAATCTGTACCTCCATCTAGTCCTCACTCAATCCCTGCCCTATCGGTTATCCAATATAATCTGTACCCCATCTATTACCCCACCCGTTTATTTTGCTCCATCCAATCTGTCCCCATCTGTTATGTGTGCCACCATCTAAGACCCTACCCAGTATGTACCCCACCTATTACTCCATGCAATCTATACCCCATCTATCATTCTATCATCAATCCGTTACCACAAGATCTGTTTTAATTTGTAAACACTCACTGGGTAATTTACCAAACCATTAATTGTTGTCATTTTCAAGAGGATTGCAATTTGAGATTAAAATAGGCTAAAATGTAAAATTCTCAAACTCAGCTGTTCCCGAAAATTCAGTTTAGCAAGTAACTAGTTAAGCCCTTCATTCCCAAAAATATTAGATTGAAAAATAGAAAAAATATTCACATAACATCTATTTGAAGCAAAGGATGCATAGCTAGCATACGATACAGTAGGTGTGCCAAAATTAAATTTTTTAAAACCCTAAAAATGATTTAAAAATACCTTGCAGAATGTAAAAAAGAATGTATTTGAGAATAATGCCAAGATTAAGTAAATACAATTAAATTATATTTTTATTTAAAAAAACAATCAAACAAAATAACAATCTTCATCAATCTCTGGAATGCTAATGCAATACTGGAGAGAGTGCATTCACACCTCTCTCCTCACTGATTATAGGAATGATATGACTCATTGAAACTTCCTGTATTATTTGAATGCAGTGGTTGAGCTTGCATTTTCATTATATATGTAGGCATTATATGACCAGAGACATCTGACAAAGAAATGTGTTTGCAGGCTGGTTATCAATCATAGAGTATAAATAAAGGTGAGTGAGGCTTTATGGACTAAATTGCATTCTGCATATTATTTTGAAAATGTAAATATATATACTGGATTTTGGCAATGAAGTGGTTAAGTTGTATGTCGGATTAATTTTGTTGCTCTGCAGCAAATCTGAATCTCCCCCAAATTTGCCATTTAGCTTGAAGAATTCCCTACAACTATCTGAACGTATTTGTATATTTTTGAAAACAATGTTTAGTTTTTTTTCCTGCTAAGGAAATTCTTTGTACATAAACAGTAACTGCAACAGACGCAAGTACAGCAAAGTGAAATAGAAGCACAGTTAATATCAATAGATCACAGTGTTTCTCAGGCACATTGGTGGAATCAACAGCAAGTTCTTTGTTGTGAAGTTAGAACACAGGAACTGCTGCCTGTTATCAGACGAAGAGACCTCCAGGGTGCTGGATGTCATGTAATATTACACGAGGGAAATACTCTGTATCAGGAGAAAGTCCTGTTGACTAATGCATTTGCGGGAGAGCCTGTAATGGATAGATTTGGAGAGATTACTTAAGACACTGTAGGCACTGTACTTGCTTCATCCTATTGAAGTGGTTATAGTGTCTAGTATTCACTGGAGCCATGCTTCCATTTAGAGTTAAACTGTTTTTCTTAATGGTGTGAAGCTAAAGGAAAGTTCCTGAATCCCATGTCCGCTGTGCTGCTTGGCTTAAGGAAGAAACATTAATTGACCTGAGCAGCATTGGCAGGTGGTGATTGGAAGACAATATCAGCTGATTGTTTTCAGCCTATAACACTCGTCCATTTCTGGTATGAATTGGTATCATTAAGGAAGTGATCAATGTCTGCTTTAACCATACCTTCAATGGGTGCTGGTTGGACTGTGGATGGCCAGAGATACATGTCGTAAATGGTTTAAAGGGTTACTTCAAGCATCCTGTCCACTACGGCCCGCTGTAGTAGCTATGCTAGGAGTACCTTGACCCCATTTCTGGGGCAGACGATTTTGAAATGGTTTATCCTCTTACCTGGATCCCATCGGGCACCGAATAGCCTGTGACCCATCAATTCTGCTGCCCATCCACTGGATGTGAGCGCTAGCTTGTCACTCTCAGCTCTATGTGTAGAAATATGCAAAGTCAATGATAAATCTGGCCATAAATGTCACTCTAAAATCATCCTCTGGCAGAACTGAACCTTTATAAAATATAGCTGCTGTGAAGGTAACGTCACTGGGTTCACAAACCTACACCAAAACATACGTTGTGGAACACACACCAAATTATTCAGCAAATACAAAACTGCTACGTGACCCAGGTTTCCTGGAATTGTGTCAGTATGGAAGTCAGTTTTGGCATCCTGGATGTTACCTTTATGATGTCCCACTTCACTGGGACACTGAAGAAAAAGAGACACAGCAAAATTGATCCATGGGTGTGTACAGAGCTTGCTGGCAAAGTTGCCATTGTCTACAATATGGCTTCCACTGGGTACAGATCAAACAGTGCAGCTCCCTCGGGTGCTAAGATTGCATACGAGACCAAGAACATCTTCTATATTCTCCACAATATCAATGGGCAGCATTAGATGGCTTCATTGGCTAGCATAGCAGAAACCTAATAAGCATGCTGTGTAAAAAATGACTTAATTAACCTTTACTGTTCATTTAATATCACAGATTAAAAAGCAAATTAAAACCATCTTTCAAAGCCCCACAAAGTAGATTTTCTCTGCTTTCTTTAAATCCGAAGATTACATTAAAGTGGATGTCTATGAACTCCGAGACGCACTAAGTTATGTTTACACGGGGGGCAGAGAGGCTGTGACGAGCAAAAATAAGGAAAATATGGTTCTAAACCATTCACTTCATGGCTCGTTCTGCACGCATCTAATTACCTGACTGCAGTGAAGGTGATGATCAGCTGTCGCTTTATTGGAAAAAGTTGCTGTTTCAGCATTTTTAATGTTCCTTTGTGTCGGAAATGATAATGACACATTTTAACAGATTGGGTTTGAAACAAAAATGGCTGCGTGCTACATTGTTTCAATGTACCGAAGATTCTAAGTATCAAATGTTCAATGCATCAGCTCATCGACTTCCGATTGCAGCCCTATTATCGGTGTTAATATCTTTATTGGAGAAATAGCTACATAAAGAAATGTGGGTCTGTTATAGCTCTCTCTGCGCTGAGAGTTTGGCTTCAGAAATCGTTATCAACCCTCCCAAACTCCTCCCCCCAATCGAGGCATAGCTTGCAAGGCCCAACAGATAACACAGTGTCCAAAGTGAAACTGGAAAAATGAAATATTGTATAGTAACATTGAAGGTTTATTCATTAAAGTGGGAATTTTGGATAATTGATTATGAAATGATCAATTATAGGCCAAATAGCTGAAATATAAAGAAAGCTGTGTTGTAGATATTTTTTCAGTTTGGGCTAAATATTTTTTTCCAATTCTCAGCAATTTCCAATTTCGAGAATAGACCCCAGAATATCAATGCAAATCGCCTGTACAAAACCATTCCACCGAGCTCCAGTAATTGCACTAACGATAATTGTACTTGCAATAACGATAAGACAACATGCTCAGCCAGACATAGTGAGCTCTGTGCTCAAAAAGATCGATAGTTTGACAAATAAATGTTTTGAAGATAAAAAAAAAAATACAATAAAAGATGGCACATATTTTCCAGTTTCCAGTTTCCTGCCTGATTTTATATAATAGGAAATAGTTTTAGACTGAATGGGATAACATTGTTGAATATAAGTGCCAAAGAAATAAGGTAATAGCTGAATGAAGGGAAATGTTACAATAGAATGAAATCTTCAGAAAAATTGTCGCTTTCATGGTACTCTGTATCCAGAGTGGCCACATTTTCGAAGGTCTGTGATTGAATGTGCTATAGTTCTTGTGTCTCACTGATGTGCTGGGATTGCTAATTTATAAGAAATATCAAGGCAATAATGGTCAATGCTTGCCTCCTGGGATGAAGGTGAGTGTCAAGGGGGGATTGTGCCTGACTGCAATGACGACTGGATGTGTTTTCCGAGAGCTCTCCAAGTCCAAAATGAATTAGTCCAGTCTCCAGTACATTTTGTCTGCTTATCTTAAGCATATTAAGCTTTTTTTGGCACCCTGCATCTACTGCCTCTGGTGTAAATCTACATGAGACCTAATCTAAGCGAGGTCTAGTGAGCAATGTCATGGGGAGAGGCGGCCTATTTCCAGGCCTGATGCACACAGGCCTGCAATATCATGAAACTGAAGCCCTGCTGCCCACCATGGACCGGTTGGCGTGAACCTGGTCCCCACCTCCACAGAGAGCAGGCTGTGCTGCTGTGCTTTCAGTGGCACCTAAGTGAGACAAACCCAATATGGCAGAAGCTGCATGTTCCCGACTGCAACAGGGAGGCAAGTGCTGTACAATGCAAAGGCTGAACTACATCCGTGAGGAATTCTGGCAGGACCTGCTATGAAAAAACCTCTAGCCAGCCCTACCAGCCAAACTACCACGCTTACCTGCTCGGCAACCCCAAAGTTCCAGGAATCGGTGCATGGCTGCGTATCCTGTGGAGACCCCAAGTGTTGCATCTCACGTGTCTGTCTCCCTCCAACTCAATAGTACTACCATCAGCTCTACCTCGCAGGCTCGCTGCCTAGGTCTACTTTTTGACTCTAACCTCTCCTTCACCCCTCATGTCCAGTCAATCACCAAATCCTGCCACTTCAATCTCAAAAACATAGCACACACATATATTGGACTCGATCAGCTAAAGTGCTGATCAATGCCGCTATTCTCGCCTTGACTACTGCAATTCATTTCTCAGTGGTCTTACGCGTTTCCAGTATGCTGTGTTACAGACTATGATGAATGCAGCGGTGAGGCTCATCTTGCTGTCCACCCGCACATCCCCACTCTGTCAGTCCCTACATTGACTTCCTGGGCTGCACTGTTACTGTGGATCTCACTTCTCCACTCGGTTAGATTCTCACCCAGTTTCCAGTCCTTCAAAAAATATTTAGAAATACACTTTATTAGGAAAGCATATCAGTTCAACTGTTACTAACTTCCCCTCCCTGCACTTTGGTAACCCATCTTACTGCTCTCCTGCAACTGTGTCATCAAAAGAAACGGCATAATAAACTCCTCTTGCCTTTTTGGCACCCCACCAGCAGGCTTTTAGCTCAGTGGGGACACGTCCAACTTGCTACCTCTTAAGGTTCACCAAAGAGACAGGGGATGATGAGACCCAACCATTACCCCCCACCTTCAGCTAACCTGCAAAAAAACACCACCCCTTACTTGGCAAAGCCCCCCTGCCCTTCCCCCGCTGCTGTGACAACACCCTGGGCCCAAAAAACAAAAGGGAGGGTGGGTGGGAAACTTGTTGCTGGCCCGGCTCCTCAGTGGCACTGAGGTCAGTCCCAATTGTCACCACCCACTTCCTCTCATACAACACTCCCCCAACATAAACACAGCCTATTCTGTTTCATCCATTCCCACACTCATACATATGCCATTGTCCGCTAAGCTGCGCACGCTCCCTGAGGCCTAACCCATCATTGTAAACTTTTCTAGTAACCTACTTTTCCGCGTATACGAAATACATCCTACTCTAACCTCTTGTGCCACTACCTCTAGAATGTAAGCTCATTTGAACAGGGCCCTCAACCCCCTCTGTTCCAGTGCGCCCAACTTGTTTTGTTTCAAATACTCCCATTGTACAGCGCTGTGGAATTTGTTGCGCTCTATAAATAATACTAATATATGATCAGGATTCCAGCCCCATATTTTGAAACCCAATTAATTAGGCTTGTTTCATTAACGGTAGCACTTTGCATCTCTTCACATGCCAACATCTCTTTTTTGTTTTGGAACAAAGGCCCAAGTAAAAGAGCAAGATCACTCACCCTGTCTGTCATAGCACAAACATTCATCAGATTATTACCCTCATCAGTGCATATCCAAAAAGCTTGCAGTAAATGGGACTTAATTAAATCGGCACTGCCACTTGCAGAATCTTTGCATTATTATTAATTTATTCTGTATTCTCCAGAAAGTCGTGAACTATCAAACTCCGTTCGGCTGTCATTTTGGCACCTTTTGGGGGGATCTGAGTTTCTGCCAGTCATGAGAAACGTTTTTTTTTTTGTTTTTTTTATTTCAAATCACCTATAACTACAGTGTATTTTAAATTAACTGAGAAAAAAGAAATTAATTTTGTCAGCCATATTTTCATCTCCAAATAAGTCCATATAGGAATTCCCGTGTGATGCCAGGCACAGTTATTTTATTTCCCAAGGTGACTATTTATGGGCGGATGTTCTTCGACCATGGTTAGGCAAAGAGGTCTATCCATAGATACTTAACATCTTGTCCTCTTGTCCATCGGTATCATGATTCACAGTTTATTTTCCAGCCCTTGAGCTGAAATATAATCAATTCTCCAAAGCTGAGAAAACACAATACCCCAGGGACGGCTGAGAGAATACTATGTCTCCAGCGTTTATGATCAATGCTAATTTCAAATTACACTTCCCCTTACTAATTGGGATCTTGAATTATTAAAATGCTACATGATTTATTTTAGGAATAAAATATAGAGTACACCAGCTTCAAACAGGCATCAATAATTAGAATCTAATTTATAAAGAGAGATGGGTGAAAAATTTCACAGTAAAGCAAAACATAAAAAGCTGGCGTCCTTGACTCTACGGACATTCTTGCAAAAGCACCTACAATTTGCTTGTCTTCAAAATTTCGTAAGGGTTAAAATTTGCATAAAATAAAAAAATAAATTTTTCGCAAAATTGTAGTGCCCACAGTAGAATCTGCGCTGTTAAATATATGTTCTAAAATTAGGCAAAACTGATAAAAAGCAGCTAGAAAACAGACGCATTAATGGGAACTAAGTCTGAGCCTGTCATGGATACTGTCAGTTTGTAAGTGCTATCGACAAGTGTAAGATCTTCCATGCCATTAGCTAAGCTCTTCATTGATTTTAGTCTTTTAACAAGAAAATCTCTTCGGTTTATGTAATCTTCACAGCTCTAAACACCGTTGGCGTCCATGCTTTGTTGATTATTGTTTAGACATGGTATTATTAAGTGCAAACAGACGCAGACAAAGTGTCCAAGTGCAGGCAGAAAAGAATGCACCAATTCCAAGCAGCCGCATTGGGTTTCATAAATTTCGGGTTCGTAAATTTACGTAAAAACACTTTTTCCTCCTCTTCGTTCCCTGACGGTTATCATCCAGCCTCCCAGTTCCCATAGTTTGAACATGAGCCTGGATTATCGAAAACAGTTATTATTATTATTATTATTATTATTTTATTATTTATATAGCGCCAACAAATTCCGTAGCGCTGTACAACAGTTCAGCGTTAATTTGCGTTGATCGGAAAAGGCAAAAAGGCATATAATGACGCACACGCTCTGCTCTTTATGAGGCATTTCTCTGATATCCCAGAGGAAAAAAAAACTTGAGACGGTAGGACAGGGATCCCAAATCATGACTGTCCCACCGTATACAGGATTGTTAGGAGGTATGAAATATGAAATTGTGACATGCATTCCACAAATTGAATTTTAATAAGGGTGTGATTAGGGTGGGGTTGTTCTGAGAAAGCTCTAGTGACTTACTGAAAACAGTTTACGCAACTAAAATGTCATTTAGAACAAGAACAATGGATCTTATTTGCACCAACTGATTTCTAAACACTTTTATTGTAGTTTAAAGTCACATTACTGGGAGTATTATTGCTGTGGAGCTCTGTTATACACTGAGACACCAACAATATGGAGCTCATAGAAAATAGGGGCATTAGGATAAAAAGAGAGACAGATGGATTTGGGCCTAGAATAGAAAAATATTACGCTTCCTAAGTGGACACACTTGGTAGGTATGTGAATGCGCGGCTGACACGCGAAACTTCTGAGAAGCCTCTGGTTGGTCGTTCCCTGGCAAAGACGAGATAATCTGTGCTGGGCAGAAGGGAAGGACTTGCAGTAGCTGCAGATATTAGATCTGCAACACTCGAAATCCAATATTTTACACATCCCCAAAGACAACGTGCAAACGTAATTACATGTATGTTTTATTTGGCATATCTTCTAAATTGTTCATCTTTATTTATTATTTTACATAAATTGTCTCCAAACCATTTATTGAAACTGTCTATTGAACAAGCCTGCTGCTCAGGACACAATACAGCAACGCCTTGGAGCTCTGTTCCACACCATACGTTTTATGAGTCACTGGAAGATATGTAAGAGTTAATAAAAAAAAATAGAAAAAAGTAATTAGGGTCTCAGCCAACCAAAACAATCTCATCAACACATCACTGCTAACGGAGACACAGCGAAAGAATGTTTCCTAGACACCAGAAACAAAGGTCCGGGGATACCCCTCCAACGTGTAAGGATAAATCTCTCGGCTGCTGAATAGAGAGGATTGTCCTATTAGCGAGGATACAGCTCTGAACACTCCTGCCGAGTGAATGATGACTTAATGAACATTATGCCTTTTATACTGTAACGTATAAATAACTATTTAATTTGAATGCTGGCCAAAAACACTGCACATTTAAGATGAACCTTCTGAGTTGCATTACATATCAAAGTCACTTTAACCTTTTGTTTTCTCTTTAATGCCTATATTCATTTTTTTTCTTTTTATTATATTTGTACTGTTTTTTTTTTTTTAATGAGAACACATTTTTTATTTCTTAAGAGGACAAGGCATTATGAAGCAGTAAACGATAAGAGTTTGGGGGTAAGCCGTGGTATGGCCAATCACCAAATAAAATATAAATATACCTGCATTCACTTGTGGAAATGTGTCTAAAATCTACAATAGAAATCATACAAAGCTTACAGCAACATGTTTACAATAAGTGATACAACCAATTGTGGGGATTAGAAGCACTCACTTGTTGGGGAGCCGTGTCCCTGCCCCCTTTAGTCCTACAATGAAGATCACTGCAGTTTTCGAGAAACTCATTGCAGTACTAAATTGCCTGTAGTGGCTGTCTACCAGAAGGGGGAAGAACCACATAGAAGTGACCCAAGGAAGGACCAAAATGCACCGAACGCAATTCATGCCTGTTGAGAAAGCGCAGTGCCTGGCGTGAAATGCGTTCGGGTACATTTCGTTCCTTCCTTGGGTCACTTCTATGTGGTTCTTCCACCTTCTCACAGGTGCTGTACTTTTATCATTTTTCGTAGCATCTGTTATATTTTTTTTACATATTTTTCTCCAGTGGGATTTACTGCATATTATGGCAGGGTAGGATCACAGAACATGTTGTTATCACCCTTCACATACTATCTGATATAGGACTGGCGCATATGAGGACTGATCTAGGCAATCTTTTGCTTGTAGTTCCATGTTTTATATTTTTCCCTTTTCTGCAAATAAATGTACCTTTTCTAAGAAGTCTGGTGTGCAGTGGAATGTACTAGTAAGGTCTGAGTGTGCAGACATTAGGAATAGTTTGGGGGTAAGCACAACTTAGTTGTGTTGTGATTAATACTGAGCAACGAGCATTAGGGCAGAGACACCACCAAAACCAAGACAAAAAGGATTTATTCACTAATTGCTGCGACGTGGTTCATTTACAGATACTTTGCAAACTTTAGGTTAAAACAGCGAAGTTGGCACAAATATCCACAGCATTCCACTGTTAATTTAAAAAGCCCCAAATATCATTCTGATGGATCCAGCAGTAAGATAGAGATTACTTTCCTTTAATTTCAACTCGTTAGCTCCTGTAGATACTATCCCTGTAATGTAATCAATGTATGTGCTATACCAGCCTATCGATATATTTCGATTTAAGGAGGCCATTGTTTATTCATCCAGTAAGTATACGAGTGATAGTTTAACAGGAAAGGGACACAATTCATTCCGGCCTACGAAATATCTCTTTCCAGACTTTCATATGGAATCCATTTTCCACATTATATTTTTAAAACATCCCCTGACACCGCATAGCTTTATATCATCTTAAGACAACAGTTACTTTATTACTTGGCTACGGCCCCAAAATGGCCTGTACGTCTATCAGCTCAGCCTCAAACAAACATTTCTCATCATAAATTTCCATCCAGGTGTATCAATCAACATGAAATTCCTATTAGGATCTCCTTCCCTGCTTCCCCTTGTCTGCTTAGCGAAATGTGAATGTGTCTCCTTGAAGGGATGATATTGCTCTATAACTTGGCCTTTAATCCCTTAAGTGCAGGAGGGATGCCTTCTCGATAATGCATTTTAACCCTCCCCATCCTCTGGTTCCTGTAGCTGAGCGATAGCGTTAGTAGCTAAAATGAAGATAGATGTTTATCCACCGAAGCTGGGGTGGTGCAGAAAGGACAAAGGACTTGCAATCTTTGAGCCACAATAGTTACATTAGAATACTCTCCAATCTAGCTATTTTTCAAATTTGGTTATTGCTAGGCTTAATATCATTTTTAGACTTGCACGAAAAACCAATTGGAGTTTCACCAAGGGTAGTGGAGGGGGTGGTGGAAAGCTGTACCTATGTTGGGAAATTTAGAGTTAGTTATGAATAAATTAAACAATTTAAGTATTTCAGTTTTATTCTCTATGGTAAGAATTCAAAGTGAAAGGAACTCTGTAGGCACTTTAACAACATAATCTTATTTAAGTTGTAAGAGTGCCCTAAATATGTTCCCCCATGACCTCCGTTTGGTAAACGTCTGGTAACCCTAGTTATTGTGGCTTACAATCTACAGACCACATGCCAACTCTCCTCAAATCATGGTTTAGTGAATAAACCTAATATTCTTGTAACAAAGGCTGTGCGTTATACAACAACAAAGAATATCAATGTATACAGCTATTATTGACTAAACTGTGAATTGTAGAAAGCTGGCCAGAGAATGGCAAATTTTAAATGGTGTCTGAGCTCACCCCGATTCATGATCTGATTGGGTGATCTCACAGACCAACAGACCACTTAGATCATGCATTAAAGCGTATCCCTGATGCATGATCTGATTGGTCCTTTCGGGGTGAGCATTAACACCTTGTAAAACCAATGACATCATGATCTGACCAATCAAGGTTCTGGCATTGCGACCGCGTGTCTTTTAAAAGTAATTGCAACAAGTAATTGATAACTAATCACTGACAACAATTCTCATCATCAAATTCAATTGAATAGTTGTTGCAACTCTAACTTTCTTCCCCTCCTGTCCTTATACTTGTTTGTAGAAACAGCTTGTCTTTTGTTTTTCCCATTGTATTGGGATGTGGAATATCTTGGCACTATGTACATAACTGTAGTTGTGAGGTGTGATAAACTGTGATAAAACACCATAACCCCCTCACATTAGTCATTATTCCCATGGGCACAAATCTGGAACGTTGCTATTTGCATTCAAAGGTGTTGGCTTTTTATACTGGCAGATTTTATATGGAAAGATAATGATGTATTAATAGCCACAAAGTTAATATATCTATACATATTTTATCAGTGTAAAGTTCAGCAAACACAAGTACACATACCGCTTCTCTCCTTTTCTGCGTAGGATGCTTGTTGCAAATTTATATTGCCACATTTGACGAAATCACAAAGTATGCGTTGATGTGACAGGTACACTGAAGACACCAACCAAGAGCCAGTGATGGAAACGTTTAAACCTATTAATTGTGAAGATTGTGATAAATCTTTTCAATCTCCTTTGAATTCATAGCGCTACATTTGACAAAATCAAAACGAATGCGTTGATGTTAAAAGTACATTGAAATGGCCTGCTGCGAATTTCATTTAAGTGGGTCAACCTCATGGACCAATCAGATCATGCATTTGGGTAGGCATTAATGCATAAACTGATTGGTTCTGCAAGGCATTGCCGCTCACCCCGAGCGGACCAATCAGGACGTACGCTGGGGGTAGTTGTTAATGCATCATCCGATGGCTCTGTGAGGTCAGCCAATCAGATCATGCATCAGGGTGAGTGCTAAGGCCTTTTTAGGGTTAAAATTGCTCATTTGGAGAGATTTTCCAGTTTTACTGTTCTAGCTTAAAATTGCAGTTCCTCTATCAATTAATCTACAATTTCTGGTTTAGCAAACAAGCCTAATAACCTTCTGGTAAAAGAACAGCTAAAGGGTGCAGATTAACTAGAGTTTAGTTAAAAAAATGTTTTACAAAGCCGTTAACTGAAAAGCAATTATTTTCAGTTTCACGGACTAGAGTACTGTGTTTGTCTGTACTTTAATAAAATCTTACCTACTCTGCACCATAAGCAATTGTCTGTGGCAATGATTTTTTTCTATTACTTTTTTTTTTGTGTTTGAGTGCAGTTTCAGGTGCCTGTCACCCCTGCTACTTAATTTTTCAGTAATTTGGAGTTTGGTTTAACCTTGCTATTGAATCTATATACCTGTTCAGAACTCCTTTTGATCGTTATGTTTCTTAGTCTTGTGACATGATCTGTGTCTGCCCTGACCTTGGCATCAACCCTCACTACTTACCCTGTGATTCAGCCCTGGCTCAAAGCACCTTGTCTTGTGGATAGTTAAACACCTGTAGTACCTGTTTCTTCATCCTTCCTATAAACTTACTTACAAGAATTTTAGGGAAAAAAATATAAACTGCTTTTTGAATTTTTTTCATATTTTTGTTTCATTTAATTATCTCGGTAGAATAATTTGGATATCCAAGCCTTACGATATTTTTATACTGCGAAAGTCTAAACAAAGAGCTGTTTTGGCATTAATATTCTTGCTATTTTGTAACTTAAAATGTCTATGTGTAATATTTTTGAAATTTCAATTAAAAAAAAATAAGATTTAAATTTAATACTAGTAGTTCATTTTCATATTTTGCTACAAACATTAAGAAAGGTAATTATAAACCGTACAGTAACAGTGTTAATATTTTATAATAAAAAACAAAAGTTCATTTTAACTAACAAAATATTGTGCCAAAACGGTCTTAATGTTAATTAAACCCACTAAAGGCATAAGACAATATGACTGTCTTGTATCAAACAGGGATTATCCTTTCTGATATATCCTTTTCTGTAAAAACTCAGACACTATCCATCCTATAGAGGACAGTCTCCTTTTTTATCGTCTCCTGCTGAAATGTGCTTACCACCGTTATTCCTTAGAAATCTTTAACCTCTTTAAACCTCTGCTTCCTCGCTCCACGCGATTATTCGTAGAAGAGTCCGCATTTCTCATCAACCCTATGAAAATCCACGCACATGATAGTAAAAGGTGATAAGGGCCTCTGGGCTGGTGGAGACTGATGCACACATCCCATCTCCTATAAGCATTATCTCATTGATGGAAAGCTTTCAAAGCTGAAGAGGGACCCACAGAGAAGGTTATTTCTCAAATTATACAAAGAATGTGATCTTTCATGTTGTGCAATATATTGCACATCATCCGCTCTGTGATAAAGAGGAGTTTTTCACCTCAGGCTGGGGTGTAAAATATATGGCTTCTTGTTCAATTATGTCAAGCAATCCGTCAACCAAAATGTGTGAGGGATTATGGGGTAATATGTCTAGGTTTCCATTCGCTTGTGCCACTGCGAGAACGTTCTTAAATATGCGGGTTTAGCAGAGATCAGAATGGAGGCTTTCTTTTACGCTTGTATATTTTGTACATTTTACCGTTTTTAGAAGAAAATTAGATGTTGCCTTTTTAACCGGAATATGTACCAAAATAGAAGTTTACTTGTAGGTTTTTGTGTTTTATCGTTTGTAGGTTGATGTGTTTCAGTTGAAACATGTATTATAGAATGTATTTTCAAATACTCCTGTCATTAAAGCTAAAATGATTGGGCAAGATGGGCAATGATCCTGGTACATGCCCCTCTGAAGAGTAGGTTACCACAAGCTAGAATGTTACCCTGGGAGGACACGGGATGTTACCCTGGGAGGACACGGAATGTTACAGTGGGACAATATAGAATGTTACCCTTGGAAGACATTGAATATTACTCTGGGACAAGATAGAATGTTACCCTAGGAAGACATGGAATATTACTCTGGGACAAGATAGAATGTTACCCTAGGATGACACGGAATGTTACAGTGGGACAAGATAGACTGTTACCCTGGGATGACACGGAATGTTACAGTGAGACAAGATAGACTGTTAACCTGGGATGACACGGAATATTACTCTGGGACAAGATAGAATGTTACCCTGGGAAGACACAGAATATTATTCTGGGACAAGATATAATGTTAACCTAGGATGACACAGAATGTTACCATGGAATGTAACCCCAAGACAAGATAGACTGTTACCCTGGGAAGACATGGAATATTACTCTGGGACAAGATAGTCTGTTACCCAGGGATGACACGGAATGTAACAGTGGGACACGATAGAATGTTACCCTAGGAAGACACAGAATATTACTATGGGACAAGACAGAATGTTAACCTAAAATGACACAGAATCTTACCCTGGAATAACATGGAATGTTACCCTGGGAAGACACAGAATGTTACCCTGGGACAAGATGGAATGTTAATCTTGAATGACATTGAATGTTACCCTGGAATAATATGGAATGTTACCCTGGGAGGACACAGAATGATACCATGGAATGTTACCCTGGGACAAGATAGACTGCTACCAGGGGATTACTTGGAATGTTACCCTGGGATAAGATAGAATGTTACCCAGGGATCATACGAAATGTTACCTTGGGACAAGATAGAATGTTACCCGGGGATCATACGGAATGTTACCCTGGGGCAAGATAGAATGTAACCCAGGGATCATACAGAATGTTACCATGGGACAAGATAGAATGTTACTCTGGAATGACACAGAATGTTACCCTAGGACAAGATAGAATGTTACCCGGGGATCATACGGAATGTTACCCTGGGACAAGATAAAATGTTACACACACACTCTGACAGGCACACACATTCACTCACTCACAGACACACACTGACATGCATACACTCACTGACAAACACTTTAACTGACAGACAGATACACACTGACAGACAGACACAGTGACAGACACAGACATAGTCACTGACAGATACACACACAGTGACAGGCACAGACATACTCACTAAAGACAAAGACACACACACACTGACAGACACAGACACACTCACTCACTGACTGACAGACGCACTCACTGACAAACACACACACTCACTCACTGACAGACACACTCAATGACAGACATACTCACTGACAGCCACACACACTCACCGTTGCTGGGCTCCTTGCTGGGGCTGCTGGCTCAGCTGGGTGGGCGTGCGGACAGGCGGTGGTGGTGAGGGAACTGAGGTCTTCCTGTTTTGCTCCCTCGTGCATTGCTGGGGCAGGAGTGACGTCATATTCCAGCTCCTGGCATCACAGAGGGGCGTATGGGGCAGCAGGAAGAGCTCAGAGGATTGCGCTCCCTCGCCGCTCGCCTACACTATGAGCCAACCGGCCACCTCTGGCTCCCCCCCAGGATGTGAGGCAAACAAAGCACTTGCCTTGCACTTAGGGCAGCGTTTTTTGCCACCTCCTTGAAAGTGCCGCCCTAGGCAAATGCTTTGTTTGCCTCGTGGCAAATACAGCCCTGTGGCCAGCATAGTGTGTGGCAGAGATATGTAGGAATTGGAGTCCAATAACAGCTAGAAAGCCACTGTAGGGACAGTATCCCAAGATTTGCAGAGAATAATGGGATTTGCAGTCTGACAACAGCTAGTGGACAAAGTGAGAGCACCATTAATCTTTCTAGCCGCCTGCACAATGACTTATAAAGGTCCAAACACATCTTTAAATTACTAAGTTAATTAACATTCACTTTATTTACCAAACCATTATCTTCATACGAACACTAGTGAAGGCTCTTAAAGTCTATATTAAGCACTTGTAGCATGCTTAATTTGCATGTAATTAAGAGAATTCTCAGAGAGCGCCACTTCAGGTGAATGCTGATAAGGAAATAAGGTACGATGAGTCGCAAAAAATTTCAACTGCCTGTTCTCGTGCTTTAGATATTTATACCTACAATACACTGCCTGTTTATTGTGCAAAATCATCAGTGCGAAGATTTAACTGTTTGAATAGCGTAACCGCGTAGAATGGACCCTTGGTGGGGAATGGTGGGGTCCCTTCATAGCAATAACAGCCATATAGTAATAACGGCGCAACGCATTGACTTTTACATGTAGTATCTTAAGATGTCCTTTAAGGGACAGTAAAATAATATTTGAAAGTTAAATATTATTCCTTGTTTTAGTAACTTAACTAGGCTAAAATTTTGCTATAGTTTGTGCCATTTTTATCTAAATAAGATTAATATGCCTTGTGAAAGATACAACATACCAAGCACATATAATACAATACCTGACAGCCTCTAGAGGCGCTTCCGCAACGCTTAATGTGTAAGTCGCATTGAGCCCACAGAACGTCCATAGGAAAGCATTGAGAAATGCTTTCCTATGGGCGTTCCTTTGGCCGTGCATGCGCACTTGGGAGCTAACGTCGGAGGGGGAGGAGAGGTCACCAGCGCAGAGGGAGCACGGCGCTGGATTAAGGTA
Source organism: Pelobates cultripes (assembly GCA_933207985.1). Taxonomy (NCBI): domain Eukaryota; kingdom Metazoa; phylum Chordata; class Amphibia; order Anura; family Pelobatidae; genus Pelobates; species Pelobates cultripes. Next base: position 20,657,594 of record OW240916.1, read on the forward strand.
AGTGGCTTAAGGGCTTTTAACCCCATTAGCCCAGCGGGAGGGGGGCCCTGAGGGTGGGGGGTCCTGAGGGTGGGGTGTCCTAAGGATTATATAGTGCCAGGAAAACAAGTTTGTTTTCCTTGCACTATAGTGGTTCTTTAACCCCCACCGTGCCATGTGCACATATATGATATTGCTTTGAACATACCTGGCCATCGTGAGGCAGTGGTCACGATTGTCCTGCAGAGGTTTGTATTTAGATTTGCCTCAACTGCCCTTCTCACCCCAGTAAATGATCCAGTAACATTAGTGGGGTGACTGTCAGAAGTGACTGTTCTGCTTTAATATAAAGATGTTTGTTGATAACCTGAGAAGTCTGATACATTCCATATATGAGATATAAAACAATGTCCAACATTTTAATGTTTTAACATAGTATGCTGCCTGGTTTAATAACCAAACCCTAACAGACGAAGCTTTCAGTGGTGAATCTGTACATTGTAGAACCGTTGTGCATGCATATGTTGGGGTCCAGTTTTTGCAAGATTTAATATTAAAACTAATTTTGTTTTTACCTTGATCATACCTCTAGGTGCCCTTCAACAATAAGGGGCAGTAAACTAAAACAAAATTGATTGTGTGCTTTAATCATCATATTAAAAAATGGGTTCAACTGACAAATCTACTACATTCCCAATATGAGATATAAAGCATTTCTTTTCAGTACTACCAAGAACTAAAACCAGTTTCCTTTTCATTCACTGAGAGATCGCTAAGGATGACACAGTGAAAAGGAATGGTTTCCGAAGCTGTGTACCTGCAGGAAGAATGGATTTGGAACCCTCTGAGTGCCAAGCAGGGAATGCATTGCTGCCCTGGTACTGAAAGGGTCAAGCTTGCAGTAGCTACTTGCTACTCCCAACCATGACTTTCGCTTCCTCGACAGCACATTAATTCCTCCGGACCCTGTCAGATAATTGTTTATGAAAAGATGAATGGACGTAATAATATTCTTTGAAGGCTTTTGATGTATGTGGTGTTAATGGATCGGAATGATCACTTGGTTAATAACTACCATGTGTATTTGTCAAGCAGGATGCAGGCGGGCATTAGTATTCAGCTGCCAGCGAGCGTTATCATGCGGGTTTATAAGGAGGTGTGCGCGCGTGTGACAGGCCTCCCATAGATAGACCATGAATAAAATAGGAAATAGTACCCAGACATAATTGAACTGCCAGTGTGGATGTACCGAAAAAAAAAGACAGGATATCTTAATAAGTCCAGATAGCGGGGAGTAATGGGGGCAGCGCAGAGAGACTTAATGAACACACACATCAGCAAGTGACATGAGGTTTGGGATATCAGCTCCCAGAGACTTCGGCGTCGCTGGCTGTTAGCTGCAGATTTCCAAAGGGTTTTTTTTTTTTTGCACTCTATATTTATATATTTTATCAGTCAGCCTGCTGGTTTCTTTGTTTCTGCCGTACACTGTCTTGTCGCACAATGAGACTATGAGACTCTGGGGCGTGATCTACAGGGTGCGACATGGTTGTGTACATGGTATGGGCCATGTTTAAAGGGAGATACACATGTAAAACATAGGGACTGTTGACTGTCTGCTATCTTACTGAGAAGATGTAGAAGTACTGATCATGAACAAAAGTATTGGACAAAAACAGGGAAACAAGACATGGAGACAGAGCACATTTCAGATTTAACAGTTGGCACACAAGATCCAATAATTTGTGAGTAGAGTAATTTCTTACATTTGTATTTCAAGAAAATATTGGTAAATACTACAGAATACCCAACCACAAAAACAGCTTTTTGTTTTTTTAATGGCAGAGTTTTCTAAATCTAAAGGGTTCTCAGGCACCAAGACCACTTATGTATACATTTTGTTACAATAGTTTGCCTTACTCTTGTTAGTTAATCCTACAGGGCTGTATGCCTCTCTCCCCATACCCACAATCCTCATCCATACAGTCACATCTGATATAATGTGTATATGCTAACCGAGACATCTACGGATTCTGTTACATACCTCACAATATTTCAAATGGGGCATTTTATTTATGTAAAATACACCGACAATGTGGAGCTCCTAGAAAGGAGGGATACCGGCCCAAAATAGGGACTGTCCCTCCTAAATAGGGACACATGGGTGCTATGCTGTCATAGTAAATTTATGAAAACATTAAAGCTACCTAGCAGTCTAGTGGATGTCAAACTGTGTTCTATTAGGTTACCCAGCAGTTTTATTCATGTTTCCTTCATTATTATTATTTTTTTTTTATTTATATATCGCCAGCAAATCCGTAGCGCTGTTCATAAACAAAAGCACTTGCTATTGCTAATCTGCATGTCCATCTGTGCAGGAGAAAACTCAGTCAGTCCCTGTTCTTTGCAGATCAGCTCACAAATTTAGAGATTTAGAGATAACCATCTTTGTTATTTTAATGCATAAAATGGGGTGGTTAACTTCAGCCTTAGAGAGTATTTAATTGGCAAGTAGACATTGCAACGGCCAGAAATGGCAGGAGCTTGAGAAACACATCTAAACACCCCTTATCTACCGTAACGGAGGACTACCCCCTTCGCCACCCTTGTAAACTGCATACCATACACGTGGACGTGGGTACAACAGCACTCCTGTCCCTGGCATACGTTGCCTCCAGGGAATAATTGCTTTATCACATAGTGAGGCAGATCCAGTTAGATTAAATAACTCTACTGATCTCCTGAGATTAAATGCCAGCTTAGCTAAAGTCCAAGGATTTGAAATATAATACTGATTAGCTTACAAGCAAAATCCCTTTCTTTTCAAGATATTTGGAATTTAACTCCCAGAACCAGGGTCTGGGCAAAGAATCTAGGTAGTGCGATCAGAGGTTGAATGATTAAAGCTGCAAGACAGGGAAACATTGCACGTTAGTACATAGGTAGACAGTTGCTTCTGTGTTTAATTCACAACCCCCTGCCTTGTGAATATTGATACCTATTTCAAGAATACAGGGACAGCGAGGGGAGAGGAGGTTATGGGCAACATACACAGGTATCTGGTCATCACAGAACTACTGCAGTAGAATATATGCTTTTTTAATACCTGCAAATTAGTCTGATTTCTATGTCTGTCACAGAGGATAAGGCCTTACAGGCACAGTGATGTTTTTTGCAAATCCTTCAGTTATCTGTAATTTTTGTATTGGGCTTGTAGGCACCTGACTATAGGTAGGATGTATATATACAGGTGATACTTGAAAAATTAGAATATCGTGCAAAAGTTCATTTATTTCAGTAATGCAACGTAAAAGGGGAAACTAATATATGAGATTACATGCGATGATTATGGCTTACAGCTCATGAAAACCCCAAATCCACAATCTCAGTTAATTAGAATATTACATGCAATCAATAAAACAAGGAGTGTACATAGAACAATATCAGACCTCTGAAAAGTATAAGCATGCATATGGACTCAGTACTTGGTTTGGGCCCCTTTTGCAGCAATTACTGCCTCAATGCGGTGTGGCATGGAAGCTATCAGCCTGTAGCACTGCTGAGGTGTTATGGAACACCAGGATGCTTCAATAGCGGCCTTCAGCTCTTCTGCATTGTTCGGTCTCATGTCTCTCATATTTCTCTTGGCAATGCCCCATAGATTCTCTATGGGGTTCAGGTCAGGCGAGTTTGCTGGCCAATCAAGCACAGTAATCCCACGGTCATTGAACCAGGCTTTGGTGCTTTTGGCAGTGTGGGCAGGTGCTGGAAAATGAAATCAGCATCCCCACAATGCTCTTCTGCAGAAGGAAGCATGAAGTGCTCCAAAGTCTCCTGGTAGACAGCTGCGTTGGCCCTGGACTTAATGAAGCACAGTGGACCAACACCAGCAGATGACATGGCTCCCCAAATCAACACAGACTGTGGAAACGTCACACTGGACTTCAAGCATCTTGCAGTGTGTGCCTCTCCATTCTTCCTCCAGACTCTGGGTCCTTGGTTTCCAAATGAGATGCAAAAGTTGCTCTCATCAGAAAAGAGGACTTTGGACCACTGAGCAACAGACCAGGTCTGTTTTTCTTTAGCCCAGGTAAGATGCTTCTGACGTTGTTTGTTGTTCAGGAGGAATACGACATCTGAAGCCCATGTCCAGGATCCGTCTGTGTGTGGTGGCTCTTGATGCACTGACTCCAGCCTCAGTCCACTCCTTGTGAAAGTCCCCAACACATTTGAATGGCCTTTTCCTGACAATCCTCTCCAGGCTGCGGTTATCCTTGCTGCTTGTGCACCTTTTTCTTCCACACTTTTCCCTTCCACATAACTTTCTATTAATGTGCTTTGATACACAATATCCCACTTTGGGACATCCAACTTCTTTCGCAATTACCTTTTGATGTTTTCCCTCCCTATGCAGTGTCTCCGCGATGGTTTTCTGCACAACTCTCTTCCCCATGATTGTGATTCCTACTGAACCAGACTGAGAGACCATTTAAAGGCTCAGAAACCCTTTGCAGGTGTTATGGCTTACTTAGCTGATTAGAGTGGGACACTGTGAGCCTAGAATATTGCACCTTTTCACAATATTCTAATTTACTGAGATTGTGGATTTGGGGTTTTCATGAGCTGTAAGTCATAATCATCGCACTTATGACAAATCACGGCTTGAACTATATTGCTTTGCATGTAATGCGTCTATTTCATATATTAGTTTCCCCTTTTACGTTGCATTACTGAAATAAATAAACTTTTGCACAATATTCAAATTTTTCGAGTATCACCTGTATATAAGAGGAGCAGCGCCTAGAGAAGTCCTCTGTTGTGGCCAAGTTTGTAACAAGACAAAGGAACAGTAGAAAAACTACATAGTTTAGCATTGGTTTAAAAAAAAAGAGATTCACTTCTTGTGTGCCTGAGCGGTATGATCCATGCCTGATGATGTGAGGTGTGTCTTTTGATGCAATGGGAGGTGGTCCGGAGGTTATGCAATATAAACAGAATAGATTCCGATATAGTGCAGTATATGTGGTGTCACAGATATTGAAGATATTGTATATAAAGATACATTCACATTTTAAAGAGCCTAAAGACGGCTCCCAATAGATAGCGCGAAGTGGCAAAATCCCCACTCTTGGATATGTTGGTAGTTGTAATTCCCACTGTAATGATATGTGAATAAAAATAAAATATTGTGCACACTGTAGTTTGAAAAGGTGTAAACATAATAGGAAATGCACTCACAAGTGTGGAGCAAAAAAAAAAAGTATTTTGCTCAATTCTCAAAGTGTATGTGGTACATTCACCACAAAGGAATATGATGTCCAGGTGTCAGGAACAAAACAGGATTGTCCAGGAGTATTAGAAATTAATTTGTTTTATTAAAAGTATCTTTAAAAGTACATAAAACACACTAAAATATAACCCTAACACATTTCACCACATTAACTGGGCTTTATCAAAGTATCTGTTTTTTTTTACGTACGGGAGGGGGGGAAGCAGGGGTACCTTAGAAATCGGTGCCTAAGGGCACCTGACATGTAAATTTGTCCTGCAAGTAATTTTGTGCAAGAATGTAGGGGGCTTATTGCACCTTAACCTATGTGACAGACAACAGTTTTATGGTGCATTACATGAACAAAATATATCATAAACAGATACTGAAATATTTCATAAATCACAACATCATGATTGGTCTCTGAGACAAGGAGAAGAGAGAGTCGTTAATAACAGTGAGAATTTTATGTCTATGGAAAATTCTGGCTAATAACAGTCAGACCTCTTCCCTGAATGGGGTGACCTCTGGGCCATACCACTACAGATAAACATAGGGACATCAGTGGGCACACAGTTGCCTAAAGAAAACCATGGTAGCTTGACCCATGTCATGTAAAACAGTTTTAATGGGGTTGTATACCACCTCATTAGAATTGTATACATTTGTTTTTCAAATTAGACATGAACGGATTTCCCCAATGACCCCCCTAAGATGTGTGCAGATCCTTTTCCCATTGAGTAAGACATGGGTAAGGTATCAGCTTCCATCGAAGAAAAGTACAAAGAAAGTTACAGGGAATTAAATAAACTGTATCTTGCTGGGTTTCCTACTTTTTAAGTGTTAAAGTACATAAAAAGTACATAAAAAGACAAGCCTCATTCAGTAAGAATATTAGATATAGAGATAGTTTAAAATGACCAAAATTAACCCCCTCTCCATGTCCCTATACTGATCTCCTCCTTACATCTCAGGATTTAATGGCACCATAAAAGTGCTTAGATTGAAAAAAGAAAAAACTCAGAGTAACTAAGGGAAATCTTATGCGGACTAGGCAGGTCTCGGCACTTCCTCAGAATTTAGGATTTATGGGGAGCCAAGTTTGCTATTCTACAGTAAGCACTCGGGAGATTCCTCTTGATACACTGATCCAAACTTAAGCCTGCATCGGATATCAGAGCTTAATCACCAGAACGTGCATGTGTACTGACGCTAGGTATTATTTACACTCAATATCCTATTATGGTTTATAGATCTCAAATAATCGGAAAGGCGCCCTCTCTAGTTATACAGTTCATTTCCTGCGAGAGTCTAAGAAAAACTGTCAAGATGAGAAAATTGTATTTTTGTGGGAAACTTGTTTTTTATTGGGAGATTTGTCACATAAAAGATAGAATCACACAATAAACATTGAAAAAATAAAAAAGAAATAACTGTAATAGTGGAACATAATGTAACATGACAAAAAGAGTAAGTAAAGTAAAGACCAATGGGCAATGAGTAAAAATGGAATGAAGACGAGACATGAGTCTGTAAGGGAGAACAATTTAGTATAAGGCAGGATTGTAGAGTGGTCGTATCATCCCAGAAAGATGGCAAAGATCATGGTTTCTGGAATTCAGGTAGAACAATACGTTTCATTCCGGAACTTAAGAGTAGCGATTACAGACTCGTTCTTCTTTAATGCATGGTTACTTGGTACTGCAATTTCCTTTCCTAATGTGTTTTATACCCCACCTCCTATAGACTGTAAGCTCGTTTGAGCAGGGCCCTCCTCAACCTATCGTCTCTGTAAGTTTTCTTGTAATTGTCCTATTTATAGTTAAATCCCCCCCTCTAATAATATTGTAAAGCACTACGGAATCTGTTGGCGCTATATAAATGGCGATAATAATAATAATAATGGTTCAATTTATTTACACTTTCACACTGATATCACAACTGTTTTCAGATCAGGCACAGACAAGACATTTAATGCTTTAATTTTCCCTAATTCCTCTCATAGCTCATAAACTCCCCAATTGCTTAACTGCATTGAGTCACTACTTTAGGCAAGGCAGACATTTAAATGCTACAATACGCTGTCCACTACCAGGTTACTGTTCCTCTTCAATAAGTGAACGGGCGACATGTGAGTCCTGTAGAATAATGTACATTAGTCATGAAATTCGTTGGGCAAAGCTGCTGTGTCTTGAGTCCTGCGCCAGTCATAACACACGTTTAAAATATGGGTAAATAAAGCTGTCAGACAGAGGAAGCAATGCACGTGGTGGGTAATTTGATGTTTTACGCTCAAGTGATAATAGATGCAAATATAATATAAAAATAAATAAATCTTAATATGGCTGTAGCAGAATCCTCGGAATTCAAATAGTCTACACTACAGTCTATTTATTACTGGAAAGGGATGGTTTTAATTTTGTGTTTCTGGCTATTTTACTGAGGTGACTTAATACCTTAGTGACCAAGATTTAATGAAATTGAAACCTTTTTGGCACGTTTTTTGTGTGTTTGTAGTTTTCACACAATACATTTCACAGACCTTGTCTATCCCACCACCATGCCACCAGATTTTTATTTTTTTACCTCTACCTCCGAATACAGCAGTACACCCCGTGTAGACCTTTTGATTTTTGAGAAGTTATAGGATCATATTGCAGAATCCCAATTTCAGTTTTCAAATTTCCAATTTTCACCAACTGACTCATATTGGCCACGTCCCTTTTTGGGATGAAATAAAAACCACCAATTGCACTTTAGCCCCATCACGACACACTATTTGCAAAAAGAAGACAAAAAAAGAAGACATACCCTACATATTTACTTTTGCTTGATGTCTGAGTAACTTGTAAGGTCAAATTTGAGATATGCCCTAAATATGACATGTCTCTCTGCTTCCTAGTGACGCTATTTGGAGAAGTGACACTATCCGTGTCAGTATATTGTACCACAATTTGTAACCCTAGCTAACCCTAACTCACTGTTACATGAGCAGTTTAGTATGATGGCCTCTAGGCTAAGGCTAATCAATCTCTATGATAGCAAGTCACAGTGATGACAAGCTTTACATGACAAACTTTCTCACTGTGATTGGCTCCCAGGGCTGTCAGTCAGCGTGGAGGTCAGTCAATACAGATTTATTGATGCCGTCCAGCAATTGGTCAGTGATAGCTAATCCCAGCATGCACTGCTGCAGGCAAGTATTAGCTGCCAGTGATGGCATAGAACATGTGTAGGCAACCTTCAGCACTCCAAATGTTATGGACTACATCTCCCATAATGCCCTGTACAGCCATAATGCTGCCGGCGGATGCCTATCCCTAGCACAGAATCAGTATTTTTGGAACAAAAAGTACCAATTGTTTAAAAAACAAAACAAAAAAAAATCACCCAGCGTAACAAACTGTGCCCTAACCTACCTATTGCACCAAACATGTGTTAGTGCCTTCATTGCCCCTTTTGATTTGGGCATGAACCCAAAAATCGAGTTAATATCTGTATTTATCCCCTATCACAGAGGGCAATTTCTATCAGTACAGAAAATTCCCACACAGCACCAGCAGATGGAAGTGTCTTATTAAACGTGTAAATAACCAGCTCTCTGATCCCAGCTTCCAATAGCCCCCTGATCCTTTTTTTCGATGACATTAATCCGGGTTTTGCTTCAGGTATAATTGCAGGCCCTTGACACAGCGACAATGCGATTAGGAAGAACAGAAAATGCTAATGACAGGTTACCGTATCCCAGTGCTGCGGCACACAAAGGATCTCAGTCCAATGTTTGCAGAACTGCCATTCTGAGATGCTCAGACCTGATCCTCCTATCCTTTCACTTTTTAACCAAAGGGACAGATTATCATGTCATACCATTCCCACAGGTGTCAGATAAACCGTAATTAAATCAGTGAGAAGAGGGCATCTTAGCCTCTAGCACACCTGTGTGTAGTATACAGGGCTCCATCACAGCCCAGCACCTGCTATGAGGGGGGATAAAATGATGTAGGAAGGAATACGACGTAGGAAGGAGCTCTGCTAATCTATTCGACATTTATTCAAGGAACTGGAAATTGTGGAGATTTGTCAAGGGGATTTAAAGCCTTTAAAGTTGCAATTCTAAAACATGAATCCATACTTGCCAGTTCCCAGCAATATCAACCCAGTCACTCATCCTTCCAAAGTTGATAAAATGAGACTAGTGACTTGGGTAATATTTAAAAAGACACTCCAAACCCTTAAAGCAGTTTAGCTTGCTGTAAACCTTTGTGTGAAGAGTGTTCTCTTTTGTCATTTTACGAAAAGTACAGATTTCAATAGAAATTAACACTTTTATAAATTAACCTTGTCACACCCCACATGCTGTCAAACAGACAACCGGTCCTGTTTCATCCTGGTTTATTTGGCTCAGTGGAGCTAAACTCAAGAGTCAGCAATTACCCAGAGTACCTGCCTTGCAATGACTTCTCATTGAGCTGCATTTGGGAAGTCTGTGATTGGACAGCCACAGAAAGTGTGGGCGGGGTTAGAAGGGGAGGGCATGCAAAGGCAGCAGACAAGAGAACAACATCTTTTGGAAGCTGTTTTTAGATATACACCCAATTAAAAAAAATGCTTGCAAGTTTTCATCTCTAAACAGTTATTTTTATTTAATAAATACTCTTGTATAGAGCCAACATACTCTGGTGTTCAAGATACATTGAGTGAAGAATGTAACAACAGGATTAAATCTGCATATTAGGTTTCGAAAGCCTGGTTTTCAAGTTTTCATTCTATGAATTGATGTTACAATGGTTAAGCATAAATAATTCCTCTTTAACTATCAAGATTTAAATCCAGTCAACTTCAGACAAGCGCTAGTAATTACGTAGGATGAAATCACATGAATAGGGTAAATAATTGCTGTATTCTCACCTTCCTTTCACAGTTACACAGAATTCCAAGCAGCTATTTCCCAGCAGGGAGTCAGAATGCATGGTGCTATCATACTGATTTAGCAGGTGACTGACAGCTCACTCTCTCAAACATTTTTAAAGGAACTCTCAGAGCACCATAACCACGACAGCGACCTGGTGCCCTAACATTGTAAGAAGTCAGACCATTTTTGGCTCAACTTCTTTCTTAGGGCCTACCAGATGCTGTTCCCCGCCTCTACTACTACCATCGGACAGCTGGATGTTCCTAAGCAAAGCTAAGCCCTTTTTACGCAACATACTCATAGAAACCTTTAAATACATAAAGGGAATCAACACAGTCAAGGAGGAGACTATATTTAAAAGAAGAAAAACTACCACAAAAAGAGGACATAGTCTTAAATTAGAGGGGAAAAGGTTTAAAAATTATATCAGGAAGTATTACTTTACTGAGAGGGTAGTGGATGCATGGAATAGCCTTCCAGCTGAAGTGGTAGAGGTTAACACAGTAAAGGAGTTTAAGCATGCGTGGGATAGGCATAAGGCTATCCTAACTATAAGATAAGGCCAGGGACTAATGAAAGTATTTAGAAAACTGGGCAGACTAGATGGGCCGAATGGTTCTTATCTGCCGTCACATTCTATGTTTCTATGTAACCCAGGTAGTGGTTATGGTGCTTGGACTGTTTCTTTAAATCCTGATGGTGTTAGCCTTCACAGATTCCACTTGAAGGATGTTTTAGGTATATACTATCCTTTCTATCACACATTTGACCTTTATAGCTCCAACAGGAAGACTATTTCATGTATCTACAACCCCTTCTATAACACCGTTAGCCGTCAGCGCTGGAAGGTTATTCCGGATATCTATTACCCTTTCTATATCACTATTAGTCTGAATTGTTTTCACTGCCCATTCTGTAAAGTACTGTTTCTTAATTTTTATCCTCATAATGAATTCACTGTTAAACATTTTATTAACAAAGGGCACATAATCTGGCACACACAGAGTTTTTAACTCAAAACAGCCTGGCGTGACGGGTAAATGCTAATACAATTAAAGGAAAAGGGAATGCAGGAGAGGTTAGTTGAGAGCGAATGCTTTTTGTCACAAAAGGGAAGATTTTTAGCAAGTTTGCATAGATACGCATGCAGCAAATTAAAAAAATTAAAACAGGAATCCTTCCAAAAACAGATTTAGAATTCTACTTCCCCGAATACATGTCTGCCTTATCTGTGTGTGTGTGTGTGCCACACAATAATCTGTGTGTGTGTGTGTGTTGTTGGTATTTAGGGAGTCCTGCAGCTATTATTAAGTGAGACCTGGCTACGGAACTTTCTAACTCTCTGTGTATCGCCAAAGCTGCTGTGCCTTTCTTATCTGAACCAGGCAGTGTGACTGATGGCGGCTGTAATTTCCAATTTCTTTGTCCCCTGAGATCAGAACTCTTTGTTATGTACATTACAGAATAAACTGAACAATGTCTCTTCTCCACTCTGATGGCCGTGTTTGGTCCATCTGGTACCGGCTAATTCTGCTTCAGCTAACATCAGTCGCCTCCATCTTCACAGAAACAGACTGTAATCTGGTTAGTGCAACGGTGTGTGCCTTACATATTGTGGCTTCAGTTTTTTAGTATGCCAACTCTCTTAATCTAAGCTTTACACCCATAGGCCACAATTAAAAGGCACAGGCTTGTTATGGTGGTAGAAGGGAATAAGTGCAGGCTCTACAGGGTTTCCTCTGCACCTTGAACTCATTGCCTCTGCTTTAGATTTCATAAGGGAGAGATTTCCCACCCTTGTTTTCTGGTCTGATATTTGTAGATCAGGAGTAAGTTATGTATGCTCACTGGAGTCATATGCAGGGAGGTGTGACTAGGGCTGCATAAACAGAGTGATTTAACTCATAAATTTCAGAGAATTGAGCAGTGAGACTGAAGGAGCATGATCTATACACCACAACTGCTTTATTAAAGGGAAACTATAGGCACCCAGACCACTTCATCTGTTTGACGCGTTCTGGGTGAAGTGCCCCTGTCCCCTTAACCCTGCAATGTGAAACACTACGGGGTTAAGATAACTTCTAATGGCTGTCTTCCAGTCAGTCACTAGAGAAGCTTCCTAGACTCTAAATACTTAACTCTATGAAACGACGTTGGACATCCTCACGCTTTGCATGAGGACCTCTAATCATCTTCAAATTCTCCATAGGAAAGCAATGAATTAATGCTTCATGTGGGGGAAGCTGTAATGTGCCACCCTCATCAGCGTGACATCACAGGAGGAGGAGACCTAGCCAACGCCAAGGGACATAGTCTCATGAAAGAGGTAAGTGTAGGGGGGATTTAAATCTCTCCTTACCCGAGTTGGAGGGCACCTAATAAGTTAGGGACAGAGCACACTATAGTGTTAGGAATACAGGTTTGTATTCCTAACACCCTTTAAGCTAAATTTGTTTAGGTGCTTAGCGTATCCTTTACGTGAGTATGATGAGTTTGGCGAGGAGTCTCTGTACTTCAGGCAAATGCAGGGATCTCAACTGAAAGTCATCAACACCAGCCCTCTAACAACCAAATAGACCTCTTTTCATATTATTGTGAACATACTTTTGAATATGTGAATCTACATGAAGACCACAGCAGATCAGTTCATTTTTTTTATTATCACAGCCAGTGACTATTTGGAAGAGCAAATCTGCTAATCGGTTTTACTCCTTATACAAGATTAACATGTGAACAAGAAAACACAGACCTGTTGGTTGACCTTCAGTCAACAATTCCTCTCAATGGATAACTTAACATAACACAAACTAGCTACTGTGGGTGACTTCTTGATCTACATCAAATACAAGTCTAGTAAACATCAAAGAGCTTTAAAACGTGTTCATAAATGCATCCATGTCTTTAATTATTTGTTGTCTCTTCTGACCCCTTGTCTGTCTTCCTAGGTCCCCTAACCTCATTGTGCATATCTCCAACCTTCCTTACCCTATTTTGTGTCCCTCCAGTCCAATCACTCCCTTCCGTGTCTCTCCAACTTAGGTCACTCCACTGTGTGTATCCCTAATCTTTGTATCTCTCTCCAGACTATCTCCTGCCCATTATGTGTCTCTCCAGCCCCAACTCAACCCAGTGCCATTTAATACTCTTACCCACAAATATTGCAATGCGGCTGTACTCAGTGGGACCATGATAGAAGGTCTGCATTTTCCTCACCGCAATGCTTTCCTGGAGCTTTAGAGGTTTTTTTTTTAGTTGCTTAGTACACAGCATCAATGGCCTCATGCAGTCCCAAGGCTGGTCACATGCAGCCACACATCTGTGTAGCCACAACAAAGGGGCGACTTAAAAAAAATTATTTGTTTTTAATTATGGCCACTGGAACCTGGCTACGACAGTGTTAATGGCAACATGAAAATAAAATCTGGTAACCACTAAATACAGGTATGTTTTCTTTAATGACATGTTCTATGTTAAAATCCAGTCTGTTAAAAAAACAGAATGCTACCAAGCTCGAAAGTTGAAAAAATTACTTTCTAGCAAGTTCCTTCTTGTCTTGTCTTGTCTTGCTGCATCCTTCCTGTGGTGGTGGGCAAAGGGTGGCAATTTTTTTTCAAGAACAAAGCAGAAGATGCCATCAGATCGGTAGGAATTTCTGGACCTTCCATGAAACTGGAACAGGGAGACTTGACGCCAGCGCACATTTCAGAACATCTGAGCGTGCAGCAGTGACCTAGTCTGGCATCCCCACAAACTCTGCTTTCTTCTCAGGTTTTCTGTGGGTGAAACAGCCTTCAGAACAAAGTCTGGGAAACAATTGTGGCATGTAGACACACAGCCGGACACAGCTGTTGTAAGGAATTCTGATGACCGTGGTGTGTTCACAGCCATTCCGTGACCTTGCAATAGTGGATAAACTGCATTTAGGCATTACTGCACAGATTTGAACAATGTCAATACCTTATACGCACCATGTCAACTCAAACAACATGTTTAAGGTATCCTTCAAATCTGTGGTTAAAACTTGACAAACCGTAAATCCCCAGACCCTTGTATCTAAAACACTGACTGGGGAGACTTGTAAGCCAAAAAAATACCAGTGCTGAAAAAATACCCTAATTGTACTGAGATGGGGATAATTTTCGTACAGGACTATCATGGCTTAAATTGTACAACTTCATTGACAGCTCACTACAGCTTATAGTTTAGTGCATAATATCTGCAGGAATGCTTCAAAAACAAATATCTGTCTCTAGGAAATATTCGGGTGAGTAGGTATTTTTGGGGCAAAAATAGTTTGAGAAAGCCAGAATGAAAATGCAATATTCAACTATAGATTGGATACATCTTATTTAAGATTTTTGTTGCTACGCAACTCCCAAAAAATATTTACTGGGTTATTTACCTTAGCGAGGATGTAAAGTGAATTGAAGGTGAATTTTAAATTTAAGATCAAAATGGTTTGTCTGGAAAAATATCTAAGTCCGTTATGTTTTCAGTTTGACTACCCTGGCCTTAAATTTGAAATCTACCTTGAATTCACTTAAAATTCTCACTTTATTTTACAACACTTTATCCTTGGAGTTGTCATAACTTTATTCCCGTAATCACAGATTTTGATCTCATTTATTAATAATCCCAAGTATTATAACGCACTATAAAAGTATAAGGCAGAAATAAAACTACAGTTTATTTATTAAGAGTTCAGTTTAGCTTAGTCTTATCATACATATTTAAAGTTCTTTGCCAATAAGAAGCTTGCCGGTTTCATTTTTGTAACTTTTTTTTTTCCTGACACTATTACTTTATAACTTGTTAAATTCTTGTCGCAACTCTATGTTTACACTAGACAAACCAGCCATTTTACTTCTTATTCCAAATATCGTCACGGAGCAAAGGTTATGGTATTTGGGGATTAAGACCGCAACTAATTTTTATTTACAGAAGAAAAAAAAAAAAAAAGGTCTGCCCTTTCTTCTACATGTATATTTTTCTTTTTTTTAAAGCAGGAAAAAATGTAATTTTTTTTTAACCCTGAGTGGCCAATAACCATATTTCAAGCAAACATACAGAGAAGGTAAGTTACTCTTCCAGCTCTCAAAACCCAAAACAATACAGGTAATATTTAGGACTCGGGTATGTAGAATTTGTAACTGTAGCCAAGTTGTAAATGCCATACGGTCTGGGAGATCAGGACTCCTTGAATTAAGTTTGACGCGCCTTGCGAAGTTGTGATTCACATCGATTAGAGTGCCAGAGATTGCCTATAGAAATATATTTTTTTAATGTCCTATTTGTGGATGATCAGACACAGACTGCTACAATCTCAGCAGGGCATCGCCCGACTATCTGTACTTACATAAATAAGTGGCAGTACTCCAGAAATAATCTTCCAATAAAACATTTATGTTGAGTCTCCTCTGTGTTTACACAATCACCCGGATGTCTGATTGCAGGGCTACATTGAAGGCAAGAAAGATTAGACCTACTAACTTGCAGTACATGGCGGCAAACGGTTACAGATAAAGATGGGGTTACTGCCCAGACTTGTTGTATTTTCGTTAACCTTTGAAGTGTAACCTTTGCTTTTGGCTCATTTTCAGAAGAATGGTAATTTGTGGAACAGTGTATCTTTGCGTACATGTACTTGTGAGAGAAACATTTAAACCTCGACCAAACAAAAACCCTTCTTCAATTAATCGCTGCAGAGTGCAGTAACTTTTTATACTAAACTTAAAAATTTATGTATTTTTTTTAAATGACATATGTGCTCATATTTACGTTTGTATTATAAATATGTATTTGATTGCTGACTGCTTTTCAGATCTTTGTAACATTTCATAAACAGGGCAAACCTCGAATGAGAGTAGGAGAGGGATCGGTGTCCTACCAATTGCCCATAGTATGTAGAAAGATAACCTTGGCACTGTGAACTATAACAGCAATAACTCCGTGCCATGAAAGTTATTGCAAGTCCTTTCATAATAAACTTTAAAGCAGAGTGGTTGTATTTTTGTTTTGCTAAAATTATTTTAAAAAGCCACTCAAGTACCACTGCAAAAGGTTATGGTGTAGAGCGTACCCACAGTGGGTCTCCCTTTTTAAACAATTATAAATGCCACAATGTATTGATGACCTCCAGGTTTACAAAACTATGAATCTGAGTTTTAACTTAACCTTGTCATTTTATTGGCATTTCCACTGATCCTATGTGATAAGTGGAATTGTGCCTGCGAGAGATAATACCAATCCCATAAACCTCCAATAAAACTAGACTCCAGAATGAGAGGCTCCTTATTGGTGGAATCACTTCCTGGTCCTGGAGGAGGGCAACATTCTGCTCTGTAGTCTACCCCTTTAGAATATGTTCCCTCACCAATCTATCTGTTAGCAACTTTGTAAACTACACTAAAGAAAAGATTGATACCATAAGGTGTAAAATCTGTTGTTTCTCCTACAGTCAGTGTGCTTCCGTTCTTTTGTAGCAGATTAACACCTTATTCATTGACGCTATCCTCACACACCTAACTCATTTTCTTTCCTTCCTTTCTTGTCTTCCAACAGCAACAAATATTCAAAATCACTCTGCTTTCTTTTTTCTTCCAGAAGTCCTTCAAACATGCAATTACCACATGACATATGTACATAATCTACCACACTTGGGTTTCTTGGCCAGCTCGTACGAACGTTCTTGCAGTCCAACTCTCTAATACACTTCAATCTAGTTTGTTCTGTGGGCAAGCCATTGAAACAGCTTTAACCAAAGAGATGAAGGGCTGAATTTCTGCAATATATAGAGCAGGGGTAGGCAACCTTTTAGTAGTACGGTGCCAAAACAATATCTCGAAGTCCCTTGATGTGCAGGCCCAAATTTTTGTAAATTCATGTTTCTATGTTGCCGTATTCTGCTCGTGTTATTTATGGAGGCTGAAGCTGCTTTGTAACATTGTATTTGTGTGCATGTAGGTATATTCATGAGTAATTTGTGGTATTTTGTATGATACCTATGAATGTAGGCTATGTATGGGGGCTGCTTGTGGAATTGTGTGTGTGTGTGTGTATGATATGTCACAGTGTGTTTGTTGGTGTGTGTATGATTGGGGCTGCTTGTGGTATTACATGTGAGCGGCTGCTTGTGATGTTTGCGGGGACTGTGTGTGTGTGTTTGTGGGTGGTCAGTATTATTTATATGACATGGAGGCTTATTCTGCAGTTCTGTGTATATCTACTGTGTGGCTTCCTTAGGATTCAGTGGGGACCAGGCTGGCCAGATACAGGTTAAAGGCAGGAGCTGCTATAGTTGCTAGGGGCTGCTCTATTCCAGTATGGATTCCTGTTCACAAGTGCTGGAATGGTAAATTGTGGATTATCCCTCACCACCTTTTTGCACTAGCAGATATCTGAAGTCCCACCGGGACTGATAGGCCGGTGCCTGTTTGGCTCTAACAGCCTTGAGTGCCGTTCAGAGGCACCTCGAGTGCCATGCTAGGCACACGTGCCGTAGGTTGCTGACCCCTGATCTAGAGATTACGAAATGAAATGTTCTTGACCCATCTGCTGCTTTTGACATTGCGGACCTCCTTTTATTTTCTTCTTACCCTCCATAACCTTGGACCACGAGTTATTATTATTATTCCTTCATGATTTTCATTCCTCATCTCCTGCTCCTCTTTAATTGTCACTTTTCCTCTGCATTCTCCTACATAGCTATATTAGTAATTAGAGTTCCCCAGATTTAGTTACGGTTCTCCATCTCCCTTGGAATATAACTTCTATATAGACTTCACTGTACTGATACCTTGTTCTCTCCACTTCCTTCATGGATCTGCCACCAACAGCATATCTGTCTTTAATAGGTCATTTGCCACTTCTTGAATTACATTCTCTCCAAAAAGTTATTTTCAAATTCTCCTTTGGCAAAGTTGATAAGTGGTACATCCATCAGCTGTTCTCATTTTTAATTCTACCCTTTCTTTCATTCTTTGTATCCGGCCATTATCCAAAACACGCTATCTTCAGCAATCAAGTTCTCTGTCACCTCTCACAACTTGTCCTCACAACGTCTGTTTCTACCCCATTGCACCTTCTTTAATATTACTGTATATGCTGTGTAGCATATGTTAATAATGAATTTACTGCAGTTTGTGTACTGGCAATCTATATTCTCTTCCGGGCACATTACACGTTACCTCTTGTATAGATACAAATAATTTCTTGTACGCCGTACACCAAATTGACTAGGGTGGGCTTCTGTCATCCCTTGTTCCCTTGATCTGTTTGTTAAATTATTTGTATGTTTATGCTCACCCGTTACACGGTGCTGCCGAAAATGTTATCACTTTAGAAATAGGTTATTGCATGAAACATGGCATGGAATTATAAAAGGTAATTACTTAAAGCAGGACGCTGTTCTTCCATCCATAAGGTAAAAGGTATATGTGTAATCAGAGCCTGCCTTTGTAATTGTATTATCTAAATTATAATTATCTGGAGCAGTAAGCATTTCTCTGAAAATGTTGCTTTTATCTGCTTATTAATGTGAAACCCTTGCAGGATATTTAATGCCGAACATGTGAAGTTTAATTACGCAGTTTGATTATCGAACCATAAATGCCCTGCTTAGAATAAACTGTAATGCAAGTTAATGTATATGGCCAATATTGAATCAAGGTAAAAGGACACTTAATGGTGAGGACCTATTGAGGACAATATCCATGATTGTAGCCTCTGCAGTTTTCTGTGCCCAGATTAGGGAGTACCTAAACCAAGGGCCGGACATGTTAGTTGCCTGTAGGCATACAATTATAAGGTGCCCCCTGCTCCCCAACCACACAAAAAAGGCAGATAAATAAGTATAATTAATATATTGACAGAACATTGCAGGTCTAAAAACATTCATTTCTGACAACTGCATATGTATGTGTATGTAGATTTCGGATTGCAATGTACTGTCTTTGAATCTATTATTAAAGTGATTGCATGCAGCAGTGTGAATGCACGCAGGGTTAAAGACAATGTTAGAAGTGGTTATGGTAAAGGAGGGTTAAGGTTAGAGTTGGGTTAATGCCAGAGTTAGATTACATAGGATGTTTAGTGTTAAGAAGATAATTGCTTGAAATGGGTTAATGTTGTAGTTTAAAGGTTGTTTAAGATTATTGGGAATAGATCTAGAGTTGGGTTAAATTTAGTATTGGGGTACATGAGGTAGTTAGTTTTTAAGAGGAGTTAAACATAGGATTAAGGTAAAGGGTTTATTTTCAGAGTTTGAAGGATTATTTACAAAGTACTCGGCCTCCTATGTCTTCTGTAGTCCAGTCAGTTTCATTTGATTGATGATATTAGAGCTACAGGAGATGTTATACAGTGTGCACCACTCAGAGCTTCCCCTACTCCTCCTGCAAGTCATGTCTTGTGTGAGAGGCTGTTAGAGGGCAGATGGGAAGTGGTCCATTCCACTTCCTGTCCAGCCTCACACACAGACACTGGAGGATCTGGGACAGCACTGAGTGTTACACCCTCTATAACTGTTCCTGCAGCTCTGCTATTAACACTAACTAAACTGCAGAGGACACTGGCCAAGGCTGCTGGTACTTATCTCTCCTCACCAGTCTATTTGAGCTCAAAAAGTCACAAAATAAGTGCTGAAAATAGGCCTCCCTGGGCAGATGCCTGCACAGTCTATAGGGAAATCCAGCCCTGGCTAAGCCAATTGTATTTTTATTATTTTAAATAACCTACTTGTGTGATAAAGACAAAAACATTTGAGTTTTTTTATTAGTAGTTTTGCAGTGTCCTCTCCCTCCATTACTGATGGCTGAAGATAATGCTGAGGGTAAACAAATAACTATGTAGAGATTTGGGGGCATGTTTGAAAAATACTTTTATCGACTTTCTGATGCCACCTATTGGTTTCCATTGGGTTGTAAGATACTGTACTTCCTAAAAGAAAGGCCTTTATAATGTCCTATAATCCAGGGCTGTCATTGATTAGCAGCATCAGGTTGTGGAGTTAGTTATTTTCCAAATACATATATCAATAGACTTATGATGCTGGACATGGTTTCATTGGGGCAGTGAATGATTAAATGGGATTAGGTGCACAGAGTCAAATTCCGTGGGTAGCGTCTAGTACTCCACCATCTTGAAACTCACCAGCTGCCACTGATACTGAGTTTTTTTAAGAAAACCCTGCAGCTGTTCTTTATACGAACAGCAGGTAATTTTAGGAGTTGACGTACTATGGACCTCAAGACAATAGTGAAAACATCAATGTGGTCCTGTGATTTCTGAGTACTTAATAAAGATAAAGTCAGTGTAGAAAACTCATATTGACTATGTTGGAATGTACTCGAAATTCCAGTAAAATCTAAAGATATCTTAAGACAACACAGATACTATTTTTTTCATATGGGCAAAGCCTAAGTTGACAAGACTTGACAGAAGGCAGAATTGCTGCTGTCACGTTCATCAATACGGCAGTCATTGATAGTTGGTGTATGGAGGATCCTGTGGTCTTGTGGGATCCTGCATAGACCTCTCTGCCTTGTACCTTTGCACATTTATGAATGTATAACATTGAAACAACTCCAGGTTGATGAAGCATCTTGAGCTGAATATGAAGGTGGCATCACCTTCGAAGGGAAAGTTCAAGAAAGAAGATATGCCTTCAGTTTCTCCTCCAGACAGCTGTGACACAAGTGGACACGTCACCTTCAGGTGCCTTTTGTAAAATAGGCAAAGACCCCCAAAAGGGACAGAGTTGCATTAAGTAGAGTTTTAGATAGGGTTGTCAACTCAACAACAACTTAGCAGTACTCTGTAATTTACCATTCAATGTCTTCTTTGAAGATTCTGCCAAGTTCTACTCAAGAAACCACCCGCCCTGACAATACCTGAAAATATTTTTTATTTTTCTTAAATCTGATAGGGCGTTGAACGTAAACTCAGGCTTTCGAGTTCAAATGAACTCAGTAGGTTCAGTAGAGTCAGAGTCCGGTTAACTTTGAGTTTATATTAGGTTGATTTCGATACATCGGTGAACAGATTAGACACTGTTGCAGGTAAACTGGAGGCGGAATTATCCACAAAATATTAAATTGTAATAATGTGACAACATGATTGGGAAAAAAAACAACAAAATAGGTGACTGGTAAAAATTCTACAGCGCCACCAGTAATAATCCAAATCTGCTATATTATCATACATTATGCACTTCGTCAGATTAACACAATTCCTTAGGAAATAAACTCTGTTGATCATAGACTAAGACTCATAAATGGAAGTTGATCATAGAACTGTCATCCAGCGGAGGTGGTACAATGTTTTGTGTTAGATGGATATGCAGAAGGCAAAGATGCTGTGATAACAGGATAGTTTGTTATATGGAAAGCACAAACGTATCCTGCAGCGAAGTACAATGATATCTTAAATGCTGACTGATGACTTACGCTGGGTAAATGAGGGGGAATTAAGGCAAACTCATTATATGCTTTGACAGTGAAATTATTTTTAACTTATGCAGTGCTATCGCATGAGCAAAACACACTACTCCGGCACATCAGTCTTTACAATGGCTTGAGTCATTTTACTGTGTTCATTAACAGAGGGGATTCAAAATTCAAAAAAACTCCCTATAATGTAAGCATAAAAGTCTCCCATTTTCCCCAAATACTCTGATTTGCCTGCGGTAATATATATTAAAAACAAGAGGATATGGTCAGATTAACATTTTCACTCTATGGTTTATTAAGGAATTTAATATTATTATTAATTCATTTCTACCCCGGTTTCAGATCTCATACAAAACAACTTCACCACCTCCAACATTCTCAACAAACCCTGAAATTCAAAAGTGACTTAAATTTCTTACTGTAAAAATATTTAGACAATTCATAAATCACAAAAGTGTTATGTTTCTGGTGTCTCCGTTCAAAGCGTTTTATTACCCTGTCAAGATTCAGGAAACAGTTAACTGGAGGTGTCTGTCAAACACATCAAGTCAATGCACACTTGGACAGAAAATAATTAGTTTTCCTTACCATTATTTTAAATGATTGTGGTTTAATAAAACACAAAGAACTCTGCGGTATTATAATGGCATTGCTTAGTTTGAGTTAATCAGCTGCAAAAAAAAATCTACCTCTGAATTTATAAAAAGAGAAAACAGGGGAGAAAACCTTTTATGAAATGTCATTCAAATCCGCGAACTTGGTGTAATTATTCTGAAAACACTATTCCTGACCTAATTCTAAACTTCATTTTTTTAAAACAGATTTTAAGTGTTTTCTATAACGCTAAAATAACTTTCTTTTTTTTTTCCGCCCTCAGACAATTATGGCAATTTATGTTTCGTAGCTGTCAGAAAATCCCACATAGATTCAATTCTTCTGTGATCGATTTTTCTTCTGACAACGCTTTGAAAGAGGCACTCAAATAAGATTGTTAAACATGAAGATGATGAGTTACTTCGCACAATACAAGGACTGTGATTTTTACTGCTGATACAAAACAGTTGTGACATTATCAAATCCTGTTTTGTAAGGTATCTGCTTACGCAAAACGTATGCAGTCATCCGAAATAATTGAACGCAAGCTAGTGCTTAACTTTTATTGCTGGCTGAAATGTTAATTGCCAAAATATTATATATTTATATCATGACCTGTAATATGTCTATCATTACAAGCGGAGAGGCTGGATTAACCCCTTAAGGACACAACTTCAGAAATAAAAGGGAATCATGACGTAATATTTCCGTCGTGTGTCTTTAAGGGGTTAAGGAGAGCCGGCTAGAAATGGCGACTGCTGCCCCTGAGTTTACTCCCACTAGTCTCAGGCAGAGCTGGTGCGGCGCTAAGATTAAAAGACTTTTAGGAATTATCTAGACACTAACTTTTATAGAAATGCAATATTCAAGATACATATTGCTGATCCGTATATATGGAGAAAATAATGCCATAAATTATTTACCATCCTGGGTTTGTAGACACAATCATAAACTACTCGAGATATATTATATAGACTAGTGGTTCTATTGCATTAGGTTCCCATACTCCCAAGTATTTGCAGTGGATCCCTGTTGCGTTGAACCATTCCGTCTGAACATTCGGGCTTTAGACAGTTGACCCAATCAATACAGATTGAGATCCCTTTAACACTGGGAAGAATCGAGTGAAGAGGTTACGCAGATTTTATTTTGGTATATTAAGTTACAAATGAACAATGATTAGCTGTGATAAATTTGAAGAATAGGTCACCAAACAGATGTCATGTACATAATCTGGATCCCTGTCAAAAAAAAAGGTTAGGATCCACAGATACACAACTAGTTCTTCTGAAACATGGACATTCCAGTTATCATCTGGACTGTTACTGGCAAATGTCTCTGAGACACGTAAGACATGCTGATATTCCGTAGGTGTAACTATGAAAGATTAGTAACTATCTCCACCCCGGCTAGTCATATTTTTCTCCAATGACCACATGCCCCACATTGTGGCACACACCTGACACGACGCATATTTACTAGAGTCAATTTCAATTTTGAGGCCACAGCAGCTGAATTGAGATTATAGCTGCATTTTCCCAGTTTAGAAATTTTGACTTTAAGTTTGAAATTCACTTTAATTCCCTTCAAATGATCATTTTTAAATTTTACAGTTTCTTAATTCTAGAGCAATAAGCCTCCACACCTGTCATGAAGTAGACCTGGTTATGTTAGTAGTATACCAGTATGTACAGAGAATTGCAAACATAAATACATACAGGGCATTGCTAGTTAATTGTTCATGTTCATATAGGACATACAATATCCCCTAATTCCATCAAACCCCACATTCCATGTCTCTATGGTGTACAGTGCTTGCCGAAGATGCTGACAGTAAACAAGCACATTGTCTTGGTGAGTACCACAGGTGTGTGCTGGGTTCTGGGGGAGTGGGTAGAATATCAGAGGTGTCTGCTGAGTTCAACAGATGAGTGCCTGGTTTATAAGGTGTGTTATAAAATGGGACAAGATTGTTCTGGCTCAAGAAGTGGGTGTTGTACTGTGTGTAATGGGGTATAGGATTTATTGCATGATATATG
Source organism: Pelobates cultripes (assembly GCA_933207985.1). Classification (NCBI taxonomy): domain Eukaryota; kingdom Metazoa; phylum Chordata; class Amphibia; order Anura; family Pelobatidae; genus Pelobates; species Pelobates cultripes. Next base: position 20,681,834 of record OW240916.1, read on the forward strand.
TTATTTGTACTTGTGTGTATGATGGAGCTGTGCAGTGTGTGACTCTGTATATGATGGAGCTGTGAGCTAAGTATTGGAGCTCTGTGGTTTGTAACCGTAATGGAGCTGTGAGCTAAGTACTGGAGCTTGTGGTTTTTAACTGTATATGATGGAGCTGTGAGCTAAGTACTGGAGCTCTGTGGTTTTTAACTGTATATGATGGGGCTGTGAGCTAAGTACTGGAGCTCTGTGGTTTGTAACCGTAATGGAGCTGTGAGCTAAGTATTGGAGCTCTGTGGTTTGTAACCGTAATGGAGCTGTGAGCTAAGTACTGGAGCTTGTGGTTTTTAACTGTATATGATGGAGCTGTGAGCTAAGTACTGGAGCTCTGTGGTTTTTAACTGTATATGATGGGGCTGTGAGCTAAGTACTGGAGCTCTGTGGTTTTTAACTGTATATGATGGAGCTGTGAGCTAAGTACTGGAGCTCGTGGTTTTTAACTGTATATGATGGAGCTGTGAGCTAAGTACTGGAGCCCATTGTAACTGTATGTGATAGAGATGTGAGCTAAGTACTGGAGCTCTGTGGATTATAACTGTATGTGATAGAGCTGTGAGCTAAGTACTGGAGCTCTGTGGATTATAACTGTACGTGATAGAGCTGTGAGCTAAGTACTGGAGCTCTGTGGTTTGTAACTGAGGATGTGATGAAGCTGTGAGCTAAATGCAGGAGCTGTGTGGTTTGTAATTGGGTGTGTGATGGAGCTGTGAGCTAAGGACTGGAGGTCTGTGGATTATAACTGTATATGATGGAGCTGTGAGCTAAGGACTGGAGCTCTGTGGAGTATAACTGTATATGATGAAGCTCCGAGCTAAGGACCGGAGCTCTGTGGAGTATAACTGTATATGATGGAGCTGTGAGCTAAGGACTGGAGCTCTGTGGATAATAACTGTATGTGATGGAGCTGTGAGCTAAGGACTGGGGCTCTGTGGATTATAACTGTATGTGATGGAGCTGTGAGCTAAGGACTGGAGCTCTGTGGATTATAACTGTATGCGATGGAGCTGTGAGCTAAGGGCTGGAGCTCTGTGGAGTATAACTGTATGTGATGGAGCTGTGAGCTAAGGACTGGAGCTCTGTGGAGTATAACTGTATATAATGAAGCTGTCAGCTAAATGCAGGAGCTCTGCTCAGTGTAACTGTATATGCTTGGTTCTAAACCTTGTATCACAGGGATCCAAAATATGCACAAGGCATTCTCTCAGGCCATTCACACAGTCTTTAATTTTGACACAAAACATTCCAAATAAGAAATACACACACCTTCCTGTTTATCAGACTGTTCTCTAAGTGAAATGGTGTGAGCTCCACTGGGAGAACAAGCGATTACCATTTAATGGGTGCAGGTGTCTGATGATTCAAAATCCATGGGGGCATGGGTCCCAACCTAGGACCCCAGCCCTGCCTAGCCCTCTTCCCTGGCTGCGGGAGACTGGGGACCCTGTTGTGTTTGGCTACTGCTAGGCAGAGCTTGGCCAGTGTGATGCAGTGTTTGGCCAGTGGGAGGCACTGTGTGGCCAGTGTTATGGAAATATCAAACAGCATGCAGGGAGCGACACTCACCTGTACCAGTCCAGTCCTTTGTCATAGTTCCTATCGAAGAAGTGGGGTTCAGCTCCCACCGCCCTGATATCGGGGTGCACTCTCAGGAACTCCAGCAGAGCCCGGGTGCCTCCTTTCTTCACCCCAATAATGATGGCCTGGGGGAGCTTCTTGCTGCCATCCTCCAGAGGGGTGAGGGTACTGTCCCCCTCTGCCAGTTCATGGGGCTCCTCTTGCAGAGAGTAAGCCACCTCAATCCTAGGGAAGAGGTGGCTGAGTGGGGAGCGCTGGATCAGCCTCACCCTCTGCTCCTTCATCCTCTGCAGCAGCCTCTTCCTCTTCCCTGACTGCATGCTGGCCAGGTCCAGGAAGCCAGGCTCCTCTTCCTCGCTGCCCCCTATGATGGGTCCAGGCAGGCTCTGGCTGCGCTCTGCCAGGCAGTAGAAGACATAAAGGGACATGAGCAGGGAGCAGAGCATCACCACAAACTTCCTAAATATGCTCCTGGACAAGGGCTCCGGCAGTGACCCAGACAATGCCATGCTAGCCCAAAGCATGCTGAGCTCGCCATGCTAGGTAGCCCTGGATGCCAATGCCATATCATTAGAACTGTCTCTGGACTCAGCAGTGTGCCCACTTAACTGCAACCAATTTCACCCTTCAGCTCGGTGAGTGCACACTGGAGGACTCGTGCAGTGCAAGCATGGGATGGGCATATCTCCTAAAAACAGGCTGTAGATTGTAAGCTCTGCGGGACAGAAATGTATTATGTCGCAGTATCTGTTCCAGTTGGCTCCCTGGGTTACATCTCCCAATCCTGGTTAATACATGTGTAGACAGCTCTGAGATTAGCATATCCAGCTGTCTGCAGAGGGGGGGCAGAATATGATATTGTCAGAACCAATAGTCCCATTCCCCCCATGCAGTGAGCAGTGATAATCCAATCTGGGATGGGGGTCCTCACCCTGCAGCAGGGCTGGCTATGAAGAATGGGATCTTGCTTGGCTGGTGGGTGATGCCCCCCATGCCATGCCTGCCCCTGCACCCTGGTAGTGGCTGTCAGACTGTGTCAATGCTGCACACACGTGGGGATCTGGATACAAAACTTCTCACTGACATCACAGAATAGAATCTGACCAATGGGCCTTCATCAAAGAGGAAAGAATGGACCAATAGAGAGGCAGGAGGGGCGGGGCGTGTCTCTGAGTATCTCCTGCCTGTGTTCCAAAGCTCTGTATAATGTGATACATTTTATCATATAGCTTTAGCTGGGTATCTTCCTCTGCCAGGGCTGTCTGTCTGCTGTCTGTCTGCCTCCATTCTGCACTGCTATGCCTATTTACCAGCTCCTACCCAGGGTCCATCACTGTAGGTGCTGTATGCTGCTGCCATTCACATCAATCTCAGCCACTATCATAGCTGGATTAACCCATAGAGAACATAGAGCTCAGAATTAGATACCTGGCAAAGCTTGACCCCATTCACTGTCCCTATAATAATAGTTCATGGGGGACCCAAACTGACTAGAGCCCTGTGGGGTGTTAATCCTTTTCTGGCTAAGGCCCTGAATCCCAAAAGGTATAAAACACTAAAACTAACCATCAATATTATCCTCTGGAACCCCTGATTGTGTTAGATACTACCTCTCCCATCACTCTCAATGAGAACCTTCTGAAGGTTTATTTTTTTGTGGAGCTATAGCTATTCCCATACCTTTCAGCTAGAATTGTTGACACCCCAGATGCTTTGAGCAACTACCATTCTTATCACTCTCATGCAAAAAATAGTCTGACACTCCTGTGTGTGGAAGTTACTGCTATTCCCATTACTACTAGCTAAATACCTCTGCTATGCCAGATTGTGGAAACCACTACTATTCCTGTCACTCTGAGCTGAAACTCTGGCACATGGGATTTTATTGGACACTACTATTCCCATTAATCCCATCAATATCCCAAATTATATTATTTACTAGTACTGCTATCACTCTCATGTACCATGTAATCATCATTTCTCAAAAGAATGCAAAATTGGTCCACCGTGACGTTTCAGCCACCAACAGTGGCCTTCGTCAAATTAGTTTTAACCATACAACATATGACCAACTTTTTCTGTCCTCTCACATTGTACACCCACTGTGCCTCCTCGCTAGCCACATCCTTATCCCACCTAGCCTCTTCCTTTCATTTAACCCCTTAAACTCCATCTCCAGACAAATCATTTCCTTCTATCTTTTAACCCATTCAGCACCCAGTCCTTTTCATTTTACCCTATAAACCCTCACTCAGCTATCTGCCATTCTCATTCTACCCTTTAACCCCCTCAGTTCCCAGGCCAGTTAATTCTACAATTTAACCTCTTATCCACCTACCTCATTTCATTCAGCACATAAATACCTTCGCCAGGCACTTCTTACATTTTTTTTTGCCATTTTAACTCCTTCTTGACCCGTTACATTTCACTCTGCCTATTAACTGCCTATTCCCTCTCTTCCTTTTTCTTTTCATACTGCCCTTTTAACCTCGTCTCCAGCCCCTTCCATTCATTCAGCATTCAAAACTCTTTCTCCAGCCTCTTCCTTTCATTCTACCATTTTAACCCCCTAGTGACCTAGCCCCCTGTCCCTTTTAATCTACCCTTTAACCCTTTGCCCACCTGCTTTCTTTCATTTAGGTCTCTAATCTCCTCACCAGACCTTTTTTTATTGTGCCATTTTAACCGGTTCCTTGCCTACTACCTTTTTGCCCCATTAACTCTTCCCCCTCCTACTTTCTTTCAGTCTGCCCAATTAACCAGTCTTCAGCCACATTTTATTGCTGTCCCTTTAACCCTTTCTCCAGCCACTTTTTGTTGAAGCATTTTAACCCCCTCGCCTGCCATTTCCTTTTTCTCTGCCCATTAAATCCCTATCTGGTGAGTTTATTTCATTATGCCCATACTCCAGCCCTCGTTCCCCAGAGATAATTTGTCCTGGGAATGGGAGGATATGTTTGATCGCCAGTAAAGCTCTCCCACCCCTGATCAATAACTCTAATCATTACACGGAATGGCTTGAAGAGGTGCTTGGCTGAACACACAGGGCAAATCTAATATATTCAAAGCATTAGTGAAACGATCCTTGTTCTTACAACTCTAGGCACCCACGTTGTCTATGGAAATTAGATTGTCTCTGGTTTGCATGAAAAGCTCTGATCGGATTTGAATAAAGTACCACATTTCCTGGCCATCTTTCCTGCTGGGGATTAACCCTTACATCGCCAAACCTTTCTCCTGCAGAATAGGAAGCCTTCACCCTGACATTTAAATATATGAGCTACTTGAAATGACCTGAGAGAAATCGGCGGTGGTACACATGCTGTAAAATCTGTGTGGGTAAAAGGAGTAACGCCAGAAGAAGACATTATTTTATTTTGCCACCATATACAAATTTTGGGTAGGTTTAAACAAACAATTTAGAATGGACAGATTGGTGACATAGGGTATCTAATCACCATTGTACAGCGCTGCGGAATTTGTTGGAACTTTATAAACAATAATAATAATGTAGAGTTCAGTCTCATGTTTCAAACATTGGAAGGTATTAGACATAGAATTATTGTTAAACATTGGAAGGTTTTAGATGTAGAATGTTTGTGAAGGGGTAACTTTTTATAGTACGTAATAATTAGAGTACAGGCCTTTGTGCCAAATTAAATTTATAATACTTAACAAAACCAATAAATAACAGTACCTCATTCCTTTATTTTATCAGAAACCCTCCAGTTAAATAATTGATGTATGCCGCATGTGTGTGTGTGTATGTGTGTGTATATGAGAATTGGTGGTGTTGATGACACACAGTGTTACATACATTAATTCACAATAACATATGACCACTCTGACCTCATGAGCTTTTGTTTTAGTATCGCTTTTATTTTCTGCAGCGAGACGGCAACACAATACAATTACAGAAAGTGCCTCCCTGACAGTGTTTATTGGTGTAAATAATTCCTTTGATGTATTGGACACATTCTATGTTAACAGTGAGTATACAATGTTATTATTTATTATTCATAAAGCACCGATATATCCTGCGTTGTTGAGGGGACATGCTTTTTGTACTGTCATGTCCATCAGTCCTGGATGACTTCATGAGTAATACAACTATTCATTATACTATCCGAGATGATTTGGAACAAAACTAAAGTATTTTGTTTGTGTAAGATAATTTCGGTACATATATACTAAAGTTAAAATACACGTTCCATGTTTTCTGGATTCTCTGGTTTCGAAGTTCTGGATTCACTCAAGCATCACGTATTTTTTTATGACTTTTTTTATTGCTGTGGATCTCTGTAATGTACGCCAAAACATTCTAATTTTATTGCTGTCGAATTCAATGATGCCCTGAGGCACTCGGAAACTTCGGAAGCTCAATTCTCAGGTCAGTTTCAGTATTTTTGCTGTTTCTACAATCTTTAGTTTTTTGTTTGTTTGGTTATCTGTCTGGTTGCAGGTATGTATTTTACACTCCATGTTTCCTTGGCAGATTAGCGGGTATTTTCTTGTCTCAAGGCATGGTATGGTTTATCAGGGTGTCTCTTGTTATTTCTGCCCAGATGCCCAATCCGTCCCATTGGTATCCCATGCTCAGTTCTTAGTAGGTTTCATTCTAGAGATAACAGGTAAGCTAGTTATTCATACTCAGATAGCAAAAGAAAGCTGCTTTGATTTTGTACACAATGGACTCTCACAATTTTTCTTTAAGATCCTCTCGGAGATCTCCATCAATGGCCAGTGAGAAAGGGAAAAGTCAATGGTTTGAAGCTTGTAAAAACCTGCCCTGGATGGAGCAAGAAACTGAAACTGTCACGGTTCTCACCGCAACATCCCGACGGCCAGATGAGGTCGCCCCAGAAGTGCCCGGTGACGGACTTGAACCAGGGTACTTTGCAGTCCTGGGGCTGCTACTTTGCCTCTGAGCCACCATATCAGCTCTAGAGATAGACAGAAGTCTATCTTACCTTGTACCCAGCATCGGGGGCTGGATGTTATTCTGTGGCTGCTCCAATGATCTCAGCACACCTGTGGCTGATCACAAATTAGCCAGGTATAAGACACTGCCTCTCCCTGAGGGCAGTGTCAGTTCATTGACTCTGGTTCCCTTGTTTGGTTCCTGTCTTGCTATATCTGCGTTCCAGTATTTCCTGTCTGATTCCGGCTTCTGACCTTGGCTTTCCTACTGGACTACTCTGATATCTGGCTTCCCCTGACTTTGGCTTTCCTTGACTACGCTTCTGCTAATCCCTGCTGTACTGCTACTTGGAGCACTATTCCTGGAAAGCCCCCGTGCACAGACTCACAGATCAGGTGGCGTCTTACCTGGTCACCCTGGTCTGTGTCTACTTTGCAAGGGTGAGCGTATAACTCTGTGAGCCGGACTCCCCATCATGTAAGATCCTGACAGAAACATGCTTGGCATCAGCAGCAGGTCCAGTGGTTCCTACCATTGATGTGCTCCATGAAGTCGCAGGAAGGTCATTCCTGTAAAGACAGATAATTCTCCATATAGACCCATCAGCCCAAAGAGCCTGTGGATCAAAGGATTTAGTCTAAACTCACTAAGGCTTATTTCGTTACTTTACCTTTTTTTCCGGCGCCCGCACTGCTCCTCTCCTCTGGCCACACAAGCAGAAAGCACGCGTGGCCGCATTACCTCAGTCCTCCACGTCGTTGCGCGGCCTGAATATAATACTTACATTCGGTCCCGTGGACATCTCCCTCTGCCGGTACGCGGGATGGACTGCACCCCTAAATATAAAAGAAATAGCCATGACGTCATTACCTTAAAGGGACCATCTAGGCAACCCAATGCTGTTTGGGTGATTCCCTTGTGATTTCCTGTGTTTGACCTCGGCTTCGTATTTGACTTCTGATTTCTGATATCCTGACCATGGCTTCGTATTTGACTTCTGATTTCTGGTATCCTGACGCCGGCTTCATATTTGACTTGTGATGTCTGGTATCCTGACCTCGGCATCGTATTTGACTCGTGATTTCTGGTATCCTGACCCCGGCATCGTATTTGAATCGTATTTTCTGGTATCCTGACCCCGGCTTTGTATTTGACTCTGAGTATTTCTGTTATTTCTGTCCTTGATTTATCTTGACCTTGTTTCATGTTGTATTAATACGTTAAGTCCGGCCATTCTAAGGCTCGGTAATACGCCTTTCGTATCCACCTTTTGTGGGTTTCCTCTTTCCTGTGTGTTGGGGTACAACTTCCGTGGCTCACTTATAGTACCTCTTAGCTTTATATCTCCTGGAAATAAAGAACACTGAGTTGGATTTTTTTTTAGCTACAATCGGTTCATCCAGGGTAGTGCACAGCACTATTCATGATTATTGTCAAGAAGTGGGGAGGAAACAAGGAGGACCTCATGGCCTCAGTAAGCAATAAGTAGGTGAAACATGTCTTCTCTGGCACAAGAGGTTGATACCCTACTGTGTCCATGCCCCTATTTTCCCTCCTCTTTCTGGGTCCAAGTTGAGTCAAAAGGGAGAAATCTGAAATCCTCACAATTATTCATCATTGACAGGCTTTGGTTTCGACTCTTATTGAGCTTTCCTCAGGAGCCTATTTTATCTCTTCAGGGCGTTCCAAATTTGTTGGTGCAAGGTCCTCTTCCCCACCCAGCTGTACAGAACCTAACCGTGATGGCTTGTAGGTTGAGAGGGATAGCCTGAACAGTATGTTTTTGTTTTTTTAAGGCTCTCATTGCCATCCTTCTTACAGCATCTGGGAGATCTTTTCAGAATAAGCCATGAAGATGTCATTATTCACATGTTCATTTAAAGGCCTACTTAAGGTCCACGTCTGCATTATCAAGAATTACTTGGACACAGGATCCAGACATTGTTAGATTACAGATGCATCCTCTGGTGAAGTTTACATAGTTACATAGGCTGAAATTAGACATATTTCCATCAATCCTTATGACCAGATCTCCTGGGGGCCATGTGGTCTTCCATCAAACACTGTACCCTGTCTGATCCACCATGGATTTAAATTTTGAAAGGGAAGTACTTCAAGGTGCCTTCTTTTACTTTTGTAATAAAAGGTTTCTTCCATTGTCCGTTTAGTTTGTATTTCTTCCCATTCTTGGGAGTAGCTGGTGGAAATACTCATTAGTAGTGCTGCCTAGGATATTAACGAGAAATAGGACAATTAATTCATACTTACCAATACATAAATTTCCTGGTATTGTGTCATGGCAGAACTACGTTACCCTTCTCATTCTCTCGGTTTGATGGCTTGGTATACAGAATGAAGGGCTGAAGAGCTAGGACAACCTTTATCATTTTGGGGGTAATTCTTGTCCAGTGTGATTAGTACAAGACGTTTCCCTTTTTTAGTTCTCCCCTAGCATATTACTTGGAAAGGAAAATATCAGAGAATTACTTTTTCTATTTTTGCAGTCTATAATTTGCAACCTTTTTCTGAGCTTGAAATATGCTCAATTTCAACAGGAAGACCATACTTTAGATAGAGAATCGTGATTTGAGATTAATTCTACGTGTAAGCCTCATTCTTTTCATGAATATACTTACAGTAGAACTCCGAACACAGATTTAATTAAAAGTGGTTTAATTGCCTGGCTTGCTTAAATTACAATCTTTCTCCAGCAGCCAAACCAGAGAGGAGACTTGTGGCAGAAGTCTTAAAACATTAGTGAGAAAATTAAAAGTATTTAGATGGGGAAATTGTATTTGCATAAATGTACAATCGCTGATATTCAAGCTGCTTTGGATTACAAATTCCATGTCACTCAGGCAGCTTTTCGTATCCGTCTTTGTAAAGTTTCTGATGTGAGTTGCTTATCTTCTGATAGAGCTAGTAACCAATACCTGAAAGGATTATAGTGATGGAATGCTGTTGGCTGCTAGAGAATTGGGGAGTTACAGTCAAACAGTTAAAAAGGCAAAACTTGACCCTTGTTGCAACACAATAGGGTCAGGAACACAAACATGTATTTCTACCTATACATCACTAGAATGTAAATATCATGGAACTCCGAACTAGACTGTCGAACCTGCTGGCTTTTTTTTGGAAAGTGTTTAGGAAGGCTGTGAAAGTCACATGCAGGGCTGCATAAACAAAGTGATTTAACTCATAAATGGCAGAGAATTGAGCGGTGAAACTTCCGAGGCATGATCTATACCCCTAAACTGCTTAATTACTTAACTAATTAATTGCAAAACATGGTTATTCATTTTTTAGAAATGACAGAGTAAAGAGAGGAGGAGGCATTGTTATTTATGTTGACAAGTCCTTAAAATTTACTCCTTTAAGATACTATAACTCCCCTTCTACCTTTGATTTCCTTTATGGCACAATCGAGATCCCTTTCAGTAAAACTATCATTGTTGCTGGAATCTACCGCCCACCTAGCTCTCCGGTGCACTCACTTTCTGACATAGCCCAACTACTTGATAAAGACCTGGATACAGGTCGAAACGTTGCGGGTCCATTAAAGCTGCTTTAAACGTATCACAGTGAGTGCCTAAGATTTTTTTATTTGATGTACACTGCTCAAAAAAATAAAGGGAACACAAAAATAACACATCCTAGATCTGAATGAATTCAATATTCTTCTGAAATACTTTGTTCTTTACATAGTTGAATGTGCTGACAACAAAATCACACAAAAATAAAAAAAATGGAAATCAAATTTTTCAACCCATGGAGGTCTGGATTTGGAGTCACATTTAAAATTAGAGTGGAAAAACACACTACAGGCCGATCCAACTTTGATGTAATGTCCTTAAAACAAGTCAAAATGAGGCTCAGTAGTGTGTGTGGCCTCCACGTGCCTGTATGACCTCCCTACAATGCCTGTGCATGTTCCTGATGAGGTGGTGGATGGTCTCCTGAGGGATCTCCTCCCAGACCTGGACTAAAGCATCTGCCAACTCCTGGACAGTCTGTGGTGCAACATGATGTTGGTGGACGGAGCAAGACATGATGTCCCAGATGTGCTTAATTGGATTCAGGTCTAGGGAACGGGCGGGCCAGTCCATAGCATCAATGCCTTCGTCTTGCAGGAACTGCTGACACACTCTAGCCACATGAGGTCTAGTACTGTCTTGCATTAGGAGGAACCCAGGGCCAACTGCAACAGCATATGGTCTCACAAGGGGTCTGAGGATCTCATCTCGGTACCTAATGGCAGTCAGGCTACCTCTGGTGAGCACATGGAGGGCTGTGCAGCCCCCAAAAGAAATGCCACCCCACACCATTACTGACCCACTTCCAAACCGGTCATGCTGTAGGATGTTGCAGGCAGCAGAACGTTCTCCACAGCGTCTCCAGACTCTGTCACATCTGTCACATGTGCTCAGTGTGAACCTGATTTCATCTTTGAAGAGCACAGGGCGCCATTGGCTGTAAGCACAACCCCCACCTGTGGACGTCAGGCCCTCATACCACCCTCATGGAGTCTGTTTCTGACCGTTTGAGCAGACACATGCACATTTGTGGCCTGCTGGAGGTCTTTTTGCAGGGCTCTGGCAGTGCTCCTCCTGTTCCTCCTTACACAAAGGCGGAGGTAGCGGTCCTGCTGCTTGGTTATTGCCCTCCTACGGCCTCCTCCATGTCTCCTAATGTACTGGCCTGTCTCCTGGTAGCGCCTCCATGCTCTGGATACTACGCTGACAGACACAGCAAACCTTCTTTCCACAGCTCGCATTGATGTGCCATCCTGGATGAGCTGCACTACCTGAGCCACTTGTGTGGGTTGTAGACTCCTTCTCATGCTACCACTAGAGTGAAAGCACCGCCAGCATTCAAAAGTGACCAAATCATCAGCCAGGAAGCATAGGAACTGAGAAGTGGTCTGTGGTCACCACCTGCAGAACCACTCCTTTATTGGGGGTGTCCTGCTAATTGCCTATAATTTCCGCCTGTTGTCTATCCCATTTGCACAACAGCATGTGAAATTGATTGTCACTCAGTGTTGCTTCCTAAGTGGACAGTTTGATTTCACTTGTGTGTGATTGACTTGGAGTTACATTGTGTTGTTTAAGTGTTCCCTTTATTTTTTTGAGCAGTGTATAATCTATGGGATATGCTGATCCATACTCAGTTAGCACCCTGTGATTTTTTTGTGATTGAGTGCAACCCTTTTCTCTATTTTTGATAGCCCAACTACTAAGTGAAACTGTAGCTCAAAACCAAAAAAGTAAACTATTGGTTTCTGGAGATTTTAATATTGATTGGCTAAATCCGAAAAATAATAAATCATGTACACTGTTTAAGACTTTGCAGCTAACACAATTCATTTCCTCCCAAACTCGCATTAATATTAAAAGCCAGAACCACACCTTGTTCGATTGGATTCTGTCCAGTTGTCCTGACAGAATCTAGGAGGCGGGCGTGGTCCCTAACAGTTTCAGTGACCACTGTCTAGTGTACTGCATTACCAAAACCAATTCACAGAGGTAGAAAAGTGGATAGCGGATAACAAACTCTTCCTAAACACTGACAAAACTGTTACAATGATCTTTCGAACTGTACCTAAATTATGTAAACTACCCAAAACTAGGTGCCCCATACAGAAACAAATCGTGCCTAAGCCCTACAGTAAGGAAACATAGTGCAACAAATGCTAATGCGGTCATTGATGATGGGGATGTAGTGTATGCACCTGCATCGCAAACCCACGTTGATAAATGTAATACGTTATAAAATTCCTTCTGCCGCTTTGTACTAGAATGTAATTACTTTACCCACCACTGTGACATGTTAATAGAGCTAAACTGGCTATCGCTGGAATCCCGACGCACTTTTCATCTTTCCAGCCTTGTGCATAAGAGCATTTTGGGGAACCTCCCACCCTACCTGAGTAGAATGTTCTCCCCGGCTGTTCCCACCTCCTATAACCTCTGATCCAGTACTAGCACGATATTTAGCATACTGCAATACAAAAATAAAGTGGCTTGATCCTCATTTTCTACAGAGTACCACAATTATGGAATAACCTCGGGGACACAGTCAAATCTTTATTCAATCTAAAATCTTTGAGATCTATGGCAATATACAGGGAGTGCAGAATTATTAGGCAAGTTGTATTTTTGAGGATTAATTTTATTATTGAACAACAACCATGTTCTCAATGAACCCAAAAAACTCATTAATATCAAAGCTGAATATTTTTGGAAGTAGTTTTTAGTTTGTTTTAGTTATAGCTATGTTAGGGGGATATCTGTGTGTGCAGGTGACTATTACTGTGCATAATTATTAGGCAACTTAACAAAAAACAAATATATACCCATTTCAATTATTTATTATTACCAGTGAAACCAATATAACATCTCAACATTCACAAATATACATTTCTGACATTCAAAAACAAAACAAAAACAAATCAGTGACCAATATAGCCACCTTTCTTTGCAAGGACACTCAAAAGCCTGCCATCCATGGATTCTGTCAGTGTTTTGATCTGTTCACCATCAACATTGCGTGCAGCAGCAACCACAGCCTCCCAGACACTGTTCAGAGAGGTGTACTGTTTTCCCTCCTTGTAAATCTCACATTTGATGATGGACCACAGGTTCTCAATGGGGTTCAGATCAGGTGAACAAGGAGGCCATGTCATTAGATTTTCTTCTTTTATACCCTTTCTTGCCAGCCACGCTGTGGAGTACTTGGACGCGTGTGATGGAGCATTGTCCTGCATGAAAATCATGTTTTTCTTGAAGGATGCAGACTTCTTCCTGTACCACTGCTTGAAGAAGGTGTCTTCCAGGAACTGGCAGTGGGACTGGGAGTTGAGCTTGACTCCATCCTCAACCCGAAAAGGCCCCACAAGCTCATCTTTGATGATACCAGCCCAAACCAGTACTCCACCTCCACCTTGCTGGCGTCTGAGTCGGACTGGAGCTCTCTGCCCTTTACCAATCCAGCCACGGGCCCATCCATCTGGCCCATCAAGACTCACTCTCATTTCATCAGTCCATAAAACCTTAGAAAAATCAGTCTTGAGATATTTCTTGGCCCAGTCTTGACGTTTCAGCTTGTGTGTCTTGTTCAGTGGTGGTCGTCTTTCAGCCTTTCTTACCTTGGCCATGTCTCTGAGTATTGCACACCTTGTGCTTTTGGGCACTCCAGTGATGTTGCAGCTCTGAAATATGGCCAAACTGGTGGCAAGTGGCATCGCGGCAGCTGCACGCTTGACTTTTCTCAGTTCATGGGCAGTTATTTTGCGCCTTGGTTTTTCCACACGCTTCTTGCGACCCTGTTGACTATTTTGAATGAAACGCTTGATTGTTCGATGATCACGCTTCAGAAGCTTTGCAATTTTAAGAGTGCTGCATCCCTCTGCAAGATATCTCACTATTTTTGACTTTTCTGAGCCTGTCAAGTCCTTCTTTTGACCCATTTTGCCAAAGGAAAGGAAGTTGCCTAATAATTATGCACACCTGATATAGGGTGTTGATGTCATTAGACCACACCCCTTCTCATTACAGAGATGCACATCACCTAATATGCTTAATTGGTAGTAGGCTTTCGAGCCTATACAGCTTGGAGTAAGACAACATGCATAAAGAGGATGATGTGGTCAAAATACTCATTTGCCTAATAATTCTGCACTCCCTGTACCTCAGCACAGAATGCACCTGTCATGGTTGAATATATTTATCCCCTGTTATATGTTAAATTTATATATGTGTGTATGTATATAAATATATAATTTGTATATTATATTTTTTTGTAATATTGTATCCTATTGTAACAATGCAATGTTTTGTGGACCCAGGACATACTTGAAAACGAGAGAAATCTCAATGTATCCATCCTGGTAAAATATTTTATAAATAAATAATTAAGCTAAATGTGTTTTGGTGGCTATAGTGTTCTTTTAAATAACATATATGTTAATGCAGAGCTGAGGTTTATGGTATAGGTACAGTACGCCGCACATGTACAAATTGCTGCTCAGCCACGTCTTCAAAGAAAAATAAACGAGAAACATGTGAGTGATAGAATGAAAGTGTCATTCACAAAAATGCTTCTCGTTTATATTTTCCTCAATAAGAAACATCAAGCAAGATATTTTTTAGTATATTCTGTATTTCTGTAGACTTTACCACGTTTATGACTTCCGCCCCTTGACTAGGAGGACATTTTGAGGAACATTGTGGAAAACAGGGGGGGTAGAGCTATGGTGCTAAGTGGAATTTACTATTCCCCCCCAAAAATACTAAATATTGCAAAAAAAATAAAAAATAAATGTAGAATAATTTCCTGAATAATTATCAAATGCCATTAATTATTCTTCATGAAAATGCGTTTCTGCACAATTATAAAAGAGGCACCCCCGTTCAAAACTAAGAATACATTCAAATCTTAATTTCAGGCCTAACCAGTGCAGCCAGGCATCTGCTTGAAATGTACACAGGCACTATAATCCACTGTTGAATTTTTGCCCTAGTTTTCATGCCAGGAGTAGATAAGTAACCCTCTTTGATACATAAGCCCAGTGGTGTTAAATTGTATCCAGCGTCACACTCTGATAATTCGGCAATCAGCACAATGGGGGAATTTAGAAGCTGCATAAAGGAAACGCAGGTGGGCTAAGGGAATTGAGAGGGACGCAGTAAGCTTTTACAAGGTGAGCGTAGCCATGCTGCCCACCGCTTGGTACTTATAGTGTTATCGCTATCATGTTCCGGCACCCTGGGTGCCCTGCCACCTGCTCTGCTCTTACAATGTTCAGATACCACCCTGCCATTGGAAGAGGGCAGCCTGGCATTACACGGATCTGGCGCAGACCAGGGGACATCTGGGAGATATCGGGCACATGAATTAATAAAGACGAGGTAAGAGGAGATGCCAAGGGAGGCTAATTTTACACTTTTAAGGATACATTGCACTTTGTTTCCTTTTTTTGTTTTGTGATTTTTTTTTTGCCTTGTGTTTTAAATGGTATCAGAATGGTGCCGCAGTGTACTGACCCGGCATTAAAACCCAACAGAGTCTAAAACTTTACGAAAAGGGAGCGATAAAGACAGACAGAGAGTGAGATATAGACAAACTGACATAGGGAAAGATATATTCAGAAAGATAGACAGGCATAGAAAAACAGAAAAAAGGTGGAAAATATACTGAGAGACAGAGGGAGAGATGCACATAAAGAGAAAGTGAGAGTATTGACAGACAAGATAAAATAGAGACAGGTATACGGTAAGAGATTTGTATCATTAATGTGTATAAAATAAGTGTTTTCATACAAACGTACGATGAGATGAAAGCGTTGTCCCTAAACTAGAGGTAGGTATTTACACATATGCATAGTGCACACATACCTGGGTTCCACAGTAAAATAATCTCCCAATAAGGACTATCATTATTCTATCTCTCCAATGTTCTATAGGATCCATGACCCTCCCTCACAGAAGGAATCCCCTTAATATATTCAGATATTCCTCAGCCAGTGTAAATAATGAATGTTCAAAGTCTGTATTCGTCTGCAATCTATCAGTGTGCCTTTATACCCATCACTGTAATATATATGTATAATTTACAATACACACACAAATGAACGCAGCAGACACAAGACGCGCGAGGGGTGACACAAATGAATTAGCATGATTTATATGCAAATGTGTCATGCTTCGCTCAGGCGCGAGGTTACGGAAAAAGGGAACCAAATCTGGCGCTCGTGACATTACCCATAATCAAGTTTCCTCTTAAACCGTAAAGCATGCCGGCTGACAAATAACGTAGAATGATTTATTCAGAGCTTGCAATCTATTTATGATGAGCAGGCAAAGTGGGGAGAGGGTCTGTAATGCAAGTGACCCCTTTTAGCATCAGAGGGGATGATAATTCACCCTTCAGCACCAAAGGTGTTTGCATTTTGGAAAGAGATTCATTTTTCTCCATCATTACCCAATGCCATTCATACGCCAGTTATTCTCACCGTATGCTGATGAAGGCCAATCTGCACGGGTTCACGTGGCTGCTTTTTGTATAAAATTGAATGTGTTTTGTTTTCGTTATCTCCAACAGATATTAGTATACAGAAAAACCAAATTGTAGGAGAGGGAGACTTGGGGTATATTTCTAAATTCTAGAACACCTTTAACTATCCCATACCAGCTATGACAGCCTCAATCTGGTACCCAAGGCTTGTTCTTTTAGGAGATATGTTGTGTCCCTATGCACTAGTGAGATAAATATCAAGTTTGCACAAGAGCTTCCAGAAGACTCAACACTTTATTACAAGCCATATACTCTGTGTCTCAGATTACTCCCTCCTAATTTTGGCAATTATTTTGACACTTTTTTTTATTCTGTAGTTTGGGCTCTAACCAGCTGATCACCTTGCAGTAAAAGCAGGTAAGCAGCACAAAACGCCTGCAGCACAGCAGCTGCCCCTGCTAAGGAGTTGGCTCCTCGAGTCAGGAACCCCTTCTGTTCCCAAAACTGTAATTTTTATACGTTGACCCAGAAACGTGTTTGCACTGGGCTTTATTTATAAGGCAACAAACTGGAAAGAATGACATCTTCATTTATAATGATGCACCTACTTTTTGTCTATACTAACTATTCAATTTTAGCTCAGAAAAAAATACTTTTGGTGCTTAATGGGACACTATTGTCACCAGAACAACTACAGCTTATTGTATTTGTTCTAGTGAGTATGATCAGTCCTTTCAGGCTTTTTGCAGTAAACATTGTCTTTTCAGATAAAATGCAGTGTTTACATGACAGCCTAGTGATAACTCCACTGGCCACTCCTCAGATGGCTGCTAGAGGTGCTTCCTGGGGCAGTGCTAACATTGTGACTGACATTTAGTGTATTCACACTCTGCATGGAGACACTGAACTTTCCTGAAAATTTATTCAATGCATAATTATCTATGAGGAGGTGTTGATTGGCCAAACCAGTGTTTGGCCCCATCTCTGCCCCGCCTCCTTGGAGATCTCAGCCAATCCAATGCTTTCCCTATGGGGGATGATATCAACCAAAGAGGCATGGGCGGGACGAGAGCCAGCAGGGACCCATGCAGCGCTGGAAAAAGGTACTTTTTAACCCTTTCTAAGGGTGGGAAAGCCACCTAAATATACGTTTGTGTTTCTAACACTATAGTCATGGGTGTCCGCGGGGGGGTCAAGGATTTTTCAGCTTGTTCTGCTATTTTTCGTGTGAGATTGAAAATGCACTGCAATACCGGCGCTGGCCAGTAGTTGGCGCTGTGTATGGAGAGAGACAGGGATATGAAGCTACATCTTATCCCTGCTTCTCTCTCCTGACTGAATCCACAGGGGAGCAGCACAAGCCAGAGACAGGTAAGTGAGGGATGGGGGGCAGCCTACAGATCAGGTAAGTGAGGGATGGGGGGCAACAAATAGATCAGGGGAGTGAGGCATGGGGGGCAGCCAATAGATCAGGGAAATGAGGCATGGGGGGCAACCTATAGATCAGGGAAGTGAGGCATGGGGGGCAGCTTACAGATCAGGTGGCGAGGCATGGGGGGCAACAAATAGATCAGGGGAGTGAGGCATGGGGGGCAGCCAATAGATCAGGGAAGTGAGGCATGGGGGGAAACCTAAAGATCAAGGAAATGAGGCATGGGGGCAGCCAATAGATTAGGGAAGTGAGGCATGGGGAGCAGCCAATAGATCAGGTAAGTGAGGGATGGGGGGCAGCCTACAGATCAGGTAAGTGAGACATGGGGGGAAAGACTATAGATCAGGGAAGTGAGGCATGGGGGCAACCTATAGATTAGGGAAGTGAAGCATGGGGGGCAGCCAATAGATCAGGGAAGCGAGGCATTGGGGCAGCCTAAAGATCAAGGAAGCAGGAAAAATGGGGAGGCAAACAATAGATCAGGAAGTGGGCATGGGGGCAGCCATGATCAGGGAAGTGAGGCATGGGGGCAGCTCAATAGATCAAGGAAGTGAGGCATGGGGCAGCCTACAGATCAGGGAAGTTAGGGGCACAAAGCAAGCCTGGCAGATCAGGAAGTGAGGCATGGGGCCACCAGATCAAAAGTGAGGGGCATGGGGCAGCCCTAAATGATCAAGGGAAGTGGGAGGCATGGGGCAGCCACAGATTGTGAAGGGAGGCATGGGGGGCAGCCTATAGATCAGGAAAGTGAGCCATGGGGGGGGCAGCCTATAGATCAGGAAAGTGAGGCATGAGGGGAAGCCTATAGATCAGGAAAGTGAGGCATGGGGGGCAGCCTACAGATCAGGGAAGTGAGGCATGGGGGGCAGCCTACAGATCAGGGAAGTGAGGCATGGGGGCAGCCTATAGATCAGGGAAGTGAGGCATGTGGGGCAGGAGAGACAGCCTATAGATCAGGGAAGTGAGGCATGGGGCAGCCTATATATCAGGTAAGTTAGAGATGGGGGAATCCACCTACAGATCAGGTAAGTGAGGCATGGGGAGCAGCTAATAGATCAGGGAAATGAGGCATGGGGGGCAGCCTATAGATCAGGTAAGTGAGGCATGGGGGGCAGCCTACAGATCAGGGAAGTGAGGGAGGCGGGAGGGGAGAGACAGCCTGTAGATTAGGTAAGTGAGAGATGGGGGGTGCAGCATACAGATCAAGTATGTGAGGGATGGGGGGGAGGCAGCCTATAGATCAGGTAAGTGAGGGATGGGAGAGACAGCCTACAGGTAGGGTCAGCAAGGAGCAGGAAGGTAAAGTACGAGAAGGAGCAGAAAGGAGAAGGAACAGAAACGAGCAGGAAGGGACATCAAGGAGCAGAAAGGGGCAGCAAGGAGCTGGAAGGGACAGCAAGGAGCACAAAAGGTAAAGTAGGAGAAGGAGCACAAAGGAACAGAAATGAGCAGGAAGGGTCTGCAAAGAGTACGAAGGGTCTGCAAAGAGTACGAAGAGTCTGCAAGAAGCATGAAGGGTCAGCAAGGAACTGGAAGGGTCAGCAAGGAGCTGGAAGGTAAAGCACCACAAAGGTAAAGTAGAAGGAGCAGAAAGGGTCAGCAAGGAGCTGGAAAGGGCA
This sequence comes from Pelobates cultripes, assembly GCA_933207985.1. NCBI lineage: Eukaryota > Metazoa > Chordata > Amphibia > Anura > Pelobatidae > Pelobates > Pelobates cultripes. Next base: position 20,701,434 of record OW240916.1, read on the forward strand.
GCAAGGAGCAGCAAGGGACAGAAGGAGCACAAAGGTAAAGTAGGAGAAGGAACTGAAATGAGCAGGAAGGGACATCAAGGAGCAGAAAGGGGCAGAAATGAGCTGGAAGGGGCAGAAGGAGCACAAACGTAAAGTAGGAGAAGGAGCAGAAATTAGCAGGAAGGGGCAGCAAGGAGCAGGAAGGGGCAGCAAGGAGCAGGAAGGGTCTGCAAGGGGCATGAAGGGTCTGCAAGGAGAAGGAAGGGTCTGCAAAGAGCAGAAAGGGACAGAAGGAGCACAAAGGTAAAGGAGCAAAAAGAATCAGAAGGGGCACAAAGGTAAAGTAGGAGAAGGAGCAGAAAGGACAGCAAGGAGTACAAAGGTAAAGTAGGAGAAGGAGCAGAAAGGGATCAGAAAGAGAAAGGAGCAGAGGGGCGCAAAAAAAGCAGAAAGTAGCAGAAAGGTAAAGGAGCAGAAGAAGCCAAGGAGGAGAGAAGACTGAAGAAGACTGTGTCAAATGAAGAAGAAAAGGAGATTGGAGCAAGAAGGAGAAGTGAACCCTCCACTTTATTCTGGACACCACATCATAAGGCTTTGGTACCTAGGCCTGGCAGGGAAACTTTGGACCTTCTCATCTCCCCAGGTAAATAAAATATCAGTGTTAATGTGTTCACTTTTATTTACTGAGTGTCAGGAAGCACAGAGTGCCGCTGGGTAGGGGTGTCGCTGATTGGCTAGAGCGGTCAGCTGGCACTCTAAGCCAATCAGTATCTCCCCATTCATAAAAAAAGTTAAACAGAACTAGCGATTGGCTTGGAGCGTCAACTGACCACTTTAGCCAATCAGCGGCACCCATGCCTGACGTCAATCTGCACTACCTGACACTCCGTTTCAGAAGCCGAAAACCACTGAGTGACCTGGAGAGCTGGAGGAAGCCTTTGGTGTTAAACCATTTGAGAGCCGTTTAACCCCTTAAAGGAAAGAGAGCACCCAGGGGCTTCCTGGCATCATAGCATTTTCATTTAGATGAAGTTGTTATGGTGACCAGAATGTTCATTTAATTTGATAAAGGAACACTATAGTGTCAGGAATACAAACATGCATTCCTGACACCATAGTTGTGAAAACGCTATTCACCCTGGCTTTATGTAATAATGACTATGCCCCTTCCCTTTCATGACACTGTCAAAAAGGGGTCAAGCATGGATGTCATTACAAGTATGCCCCCCCCCTGGAAAAATTCCTGCAGACGCCCATGACTATAGTGTTCCTTTATGACATATTTTTTCAAATTTGCACCTTTATGGGAAGAAAATAATGCATTTTTGTGAGACTGCTGCTTGCTGATGGTAAATCAACTGACAGTATACAGGATCTCACCTTGTTTCCCAGGAGCAAAAGGTAAACCAAGGAGTAGAAAGTGGGTGCAAAAGCTAAGAGACCCTAAAATGTTTCGGCAGATGTCCCTCTAGCATGTACAACCCACCTCTCACCACATGTTTGTATTTAGATTGATGGTTTGTGATGTCTGTGGTCTAAAGGAAGCGTTGAAGGATATAATTTCTTTATTTATCAAATATTTTACCAGGAGGGATACATTGAGATTTCTTTCAGTTTCAAGAAAGTCCTGGGCCCACAAACACTGCTACACAAGCATTGTTACAGTAGGGTATAGTATAATATTAAAATTACAAAATAATATTAAAATACACATATACAAATTTAACACAGAACAGGTATATAATATATAATATAATCAACCAAGACAGGTGCATTCTGTATTGAGGTATGCTGATAGGGATATCTTAGAGGATTTTAGACTGGAGGAAGATTTGACTGTGTCTGTGAGGTCATTCCATAATTGCAGTTCTCCTTCCTGATATTATTTTTAAACCCAAACATTTGCCCCTCTAATTTAAGACCATGTCCTCTTGTTGTGGTAGTTTTCCTTCTTTTAAAGATACTCTCCTCCTTTACTTTGTTGATTCTCTTTATGTATTTAAAGGCCCAATAGATATTAAACAATAGAGTGCAGCGCTTCCTCATATGCGGGTGTTTTAAAAAAAATAAAGAATGATTGGAATGGGACAAGAAATTGTGGAATGGGACAAGTCATTTTTCCAAATGATCTGTTTAATATTGTACCTTTTTTTATTTATTTTTTTACCAAGTATTTCACGTGATTATTTGCTAGAGAAAAATTCCTACCTCGTGTCTCTCTTAAGTTTAGTTTCCCTAATTCTAATGTTATTGTATCAACACTCATGGCTTTTAAATACCCCTGAAAACGGAATCATCTGTATGAAAACTAATTAGACATCATCTGCCTCCACGTTCACAAGGAATTATTTAGATCCAAAAAAAGCTGAAAATGAACATGATGTCAACCCCTGTATTTCCTTTGTTCCCCCTTCCTCGGGGAATCTCTTGACCGCCATTTCGTCCATAAAAAAAAAAGTAAGCCAATGCATATCTTATCTGAGCAAGCTTTTAATAAGCACTGTAAGCCCGGTGTACTTTACTTAATTTTAATCAGAGGGCAGCCCCAGGGTAGTGTCAGGGAGGTGGAGGGGGCGAGAGAATATCTTTTATGTGCATATTTTGGGGAATATGCAAGCCTCGGATCCCAGCTGGCAGTTTTATGAAAATCTTTCCTTGGTTTAAGGTGAACATAATTCTAGATTGGAATCAAATGGAGTTAATCTTTTCTTAGCTTATCTTCCAGGCTTTAAGGCAATGGAAAAAGTGGTCAGTGACCGATGTGGTTTTTATTCTGGAGCGTAATACAGTGAACCCTTTAAGGAATAGGGGAGTCCAGATGTTCGAGGTACATGTGGCAATGACGTGGATGCAATCCAGTGGTTAGGCAGAGGAATTTTACTTGTGGTCTATAGCAGCAGGTAGAAATGTGTAAGCCTTTTAAGAACACAAGACTGGCAAGTCTGTTAAGCCCTATTTACCACTAAACGACCCAATACCGGGGATAGTCTTTTCCAATCCATTTGCCGTGGACTTTAACTCTCATTATGCTCAGTCGTTGTGTGGAAAGATGAATAAGGTATACAGTTTTACCCTCAATTTAATCATGTATTATCTGCCGTCTGCCTGTTTTTCCAGAACAGAAGGTAGAAAACATAAGGAAAGGTATTTGTGTGGGGGCTATGTTTGTTTGGAGCAAAATGGAGGTTAACAAAATGTGTGTTTACTTTTTATACATTTTTGTGGATCTTTTCCCATTCATGTCAAGTTATTCCCTTATTTCCGCTGTGACTTTACAAAATAATCCATATTCATTTAGTTCATTTTATTTCCCCATTCCATTTAAAAAAAAAATTATTCACATATTTGTCACTTTCAATGTATTAAAACAAAGGGGTACAAATTTTTTTCTTTCTGACAAATTTTTCCTCCACTCTCGGAGTGGAGGGTTTTTCATAACAGTGAAATGAACGCTATAGAATCAAGAATACGAACATGTTATAAACACATTTTAGCTTCCTGTTCTTGGCCCCCCTTACATAGATTTAAAATGTACCTTTTTTTCCAGCCGGGACTGGCTTCGCTTACGCTGTGACCCCCTTGGCCGAGATCATTGGAATTGATAATCTCAGCCAATCCTATGCTTTCGAGGCTAATAATACACACACGGCAAATGCTGTACTGCATCAGTAAGCATCCTCATAGAGAGGCAATGAATTTACATGCAGAGTGTGGAGATGCTGAACGTCAGTGCTGCACATTGTGCAGCACTGACCCAGGAAGCACATCTAGTGGCCGTCTGAGGAGTGGCCACTGGAGGTGTCCCTAGGCTGTAATGTAAACGCTGCCTTTACATGAAAATACTTGCAGGGACTGACTATACTCACCATAACAACTACATTAAGCTGTAGTTGTTCTGTTGAATGTAGAGTCCCTTTGAGTGGCTTTTATGCTCTTCCTTTTTGTTTAATGTATCACATAGTCACTCAAATTCCAAATGTGCCTTTTCCCCCATCTAGTAATATGACTCATTTATCTAATTTTGTGGATTGAATCAATGGTAAAATTATCAGGAGCAAAAATGTGAAATAAGGAATGAAAAGTGGAATTTCTTGTAACAGTACCAAAGAAGTGGAAAAAGGCACCAATGTCTAAAGGGCAAACATTAAGATACATTTATACATTAGAAAATGGCACATGTGGTGGTAAAGGGGATGTACTTTTTTCTATATAACTCCCAATAACACTAATGCAACAAGCCTCGCTGACCGGGCCCCTGAAGATATAGAGCCCATCGGGTGGCCCTCAATTCTTGGGCCACCCGATGGGCCCCATCAGCCTGTGGGCCCCGATGCAGCTACACCAGTGGCAGTTCCGCTGCTAAGTGGCGGAACTACCGCGATCGCAGGGGTCCCGGCCTGCCCTGTTGAAACCCTGTGACCGCGGTGCCCGCCGCCATGTGTTGCGATCCCGACCCGGCCGCACTGAAGGAGCCCATTTGGTGGCCCATGTATTTCAAGGGGGCTCAGTCAGCGCTGCTGCGCTTTAACAGCACGACCGGGCCCCCTGTGATGAAATCAGAGCTGGGAGGAAGTGACAGCCCTGATAACTCCTCCCAGCTTACACCAAGAGCCACGCAGGAGGAAGGTGAGGAGGGAGTCAGAGTGGAAACTCTGACTCCCATCAGGCTGAGCCACCACTGAACCCCAGGAAAAGTCACCCTCCTCCAACTAAAAGGCAGGAAACAGGAGGGTGACTAAAACATTTTGCATATGTGTGTGTTTGTTTGTTTGTTTGTGTATGTGTGTCTGTATGAATGTTTCTCTGTATGTATGTATGTCTGAGTGTCTGTCTGTGTGTGTTAATGTATGTGTGTGTGTGTTTGTCTGTGTGTGTATGTCTGTCTGTGTGTCTGTCTGTATGTGTGTGTGTCTGTGTGTGCATGTGTGTATGTATGTATGTATGTGTCTCTGTGTCTGTACGTGTGTATGTATGTTTGTTTGTATGTATGTGTGTCTGTATGTATGTGTGTCTGTATGTCATGGTTGTCACCCCCTGATGGCTGTCCTGCTCCCCCGAAATGGAAATAAGTAAAAACGGACGCTATATTATGAATATACAATACATATTTGCGTTTGTAGGTGAAAGATAAATGTATGACACTTTTTCCCATTGTCTTATTGAATTATTTAAATAATTATGTGTATTATTGAGTATCTGTATCTGCAACAGAGCAAACCTTGTGATCTGTGAGGTCATTCCATTAAAAATTGTTCAATGTTACATTTATTTATAAGATATAAATATAGCAAGTGATTTCTTGGAATGAAAGAATTGTAAACCAACCAAGAGGATGGAAACAGCAATGTATTTTTATAAATGGAAATAAGAATAATAATTAATTGCTGGGTGTTGGTAAAGTTAAATTTGTTCTTACATTTTCCTCTTGGAGCGTTGGAAGTGGCTTGGGGAGAATTACACTTTCCTGTTGCTCTTCCCAAATCACATCGTCATAAATACTTGGCACAGCCTGGCCCCGGTAATCTAGGTCGATAAGCCCACCAAGGTTGAAAGCTATTGTTGCAAACGCTGTCCGTTTCTTTGTTTCCAAAAGAGAAGTTTTGTTTTCCTTACACGAAAACAAGGACAGAACCAAATGTTTCACATCTGCTCAGACACTCCTCCTATTTGCATACGAATGATCGACTACTTTCTCAATCACACACAGATCGGTGAGTGAGAAAAGGATTCTGGGAGGAAAGATTGGCTCGATGGCAGATGTCGTGGTTTACAACACAATAATGTTACCACCCATCCCTTTAGCATCTTATCTGTTTGGGAGAAAGACATCTACATTGGACAGATAGGGAGTAGCAATAATCTCTAAACAAAAAAACAACAACTGGTATTTGCTTGATTTGTTTAGAGGTATGCCACAATCTGCTGCTCTTTTGTGATTGATACTTTACAGATCGTATGATGCTTTGCAACAAAAGCCGTTTACAATCGACAACTATACAAAACAAGTGACTGTTTATCTGTCGATGAGATCAATTTGGCTACACTTTTCCGACAGGAGGAGGAAGTTGACTTTGATTGACATTTCAAGGGTTCTTTTTTTGGTTTGAACTATTCCGTAGACTAACTTTGGCTATCAAATTGTAAAGTGCAATACGGGTTATCATCACCAGTGCCAAACCTCAAGCACACACTGCTGAGTTTGTTTATCAATTTTAATTGGCGATTTGGTAGCCACAATCTCCGGCTACATCTGGCTTCACCATAGATTTTACGATGAAGTCTGCAGTTTGCCCTAATAGATATGACGTGAAAGTCAGTTCATTACCAGAGATTTCACATTAAACTAAACATAAAATTGGCCTCAGAAGGTTAATATATTTTACCGTGAATTCAGTAGATTACGATAGATAAAAGGCAAATGCAATTGGTTTCCATATATTTTACAATGAGATCGGTAGAGTGCCATAGACAAAACACTGCAGATTACTGTAGATTTTACACTTAATTCAACAGATTATCCTAGACACAATACAGAACCTGCGATGGATTGTGAGTAGACATAACACTAAGCTTTCTTTCCACAATCCTGAAATTAGCATATTCCTGTAGATATAACTATGAACTCATTCTGCTCTGTTTGTTTGCCAAGTTCAAGTGAGCGATACCTGAATGTAGTTTGGTCTAAAAAATGACTAAAGGATTTTGCCCATTGCTTCTCAGAACCATAACAACGAGCTATGCCGTTTTGAGGTGTTTGGGGAATAGTTTTACAATTATGTTTAAATTCTTAAGACATGACTCCTTATAGGGACCTCTTAGTCTATTTGCCCACTAGTCCTATATGCTTCCAGCAATGGTGTATAGTGTAAGGCAACTGTTGCTGATTAGATTTAGCAGAGGAGGAAACACTTTCAGTAAGAAAAGAAACTCTGTGGAGTCAAAGGGTATGATTATAAAATAGAATGTTCCTGCAGATTGCTCTACTTTTTCCATAATTCCATCAATCTTAGTTTGATACAAGGGATTCTGGGAGTGGAATTTTAAAGTGTGTTCTGACCAATCCAAGGCTGCCATGATGAGATTAATCTCACGCCAAGTGGAATTCTCATGTATATTCTCACCAACATAAAGATGCCATGATAAGATTCTTCCTAAGACACTTCATGGGGAGAAAGGTAGTGTGTACACTGGCACGGTGGTAGTGTTTACACTGGCCAAGGTGGCATGATGAGTCGGTACACAATACTGTGTTCAGAAGTCCATGTAGGTTTCTGCTCAGATGTCTAAACATTTTAGGCCAGAGGTTGCCAAACCAGTCCTCATGGACCACCAACAATCCAGGATTTATGTATTTCCCTTTTTTATTCCAATGGAGATACTAGCAAAACCTGGACTGTTGGTGGGTTGCGAGGAGTGGTTTGGGAAACACTGGTTTAAACTATTCAGCGGCACTATGTAATTTTGTTCAGAATATCAGATGTTCTTGCCCATAATCCACCACGTATAAACTACATCTGTTTACCTAAAATCTATTTTAGAAAAGGAATCACTTCTGTCCTGACCACACCAGACATGCAAAGCCATGGCATTTGTAAAGGTTGGTTACAGGACGCAGACATGTATAATGGGGTGGGCAATATGAATATTTAGCCCTCTCACCTTCTGAAAAGGGCTAGCTCAGCCTGACTCAGCACAGGGGCCAAGGCGATTGTGTAAAATAACCTTAACTCCTGATTATTAGCTCAGTAAATGACAGGGTGCGTGGGAGACCCGCTAGAACCAATTTGTCAGAAAAGAATCATCCCGTTTAAACCAAGAGCTGCTTGCTGATTCCACCTGTAAAAACAATCTCCAAGTTACTGAAATTACGAAGGTGCTGGGTTTTTCCCAAGGCAGAAATTATCCCACGTATTCCTATTATTAAAAAGAAAACAACAACTGTTCCCCTTCCTTATGGGCTGAATGTAGAACAAAGAAAGCCCTCAGCAATACAGCTCCTTCTGCGAGCTCCAACCCAGATTCCACATTGCAGACTGCAGATTAGTGTTTGAAATGCAAATGATCCTGATATAATCTAAGATTTTGCCCATTAAGAAATTATATACAGTGTCGGGGGGGGGGGGAGGTTTAGCAGACTGAAGAGCTTATTTACTAAACTTGAAATTATGCAGAATTGACCAGAAAATTGCAGAATTTAGGCAAAAATCATCACTGTGAAAAGAAAATCTCCAATTCTGCTCTCTGCTCCTTTTCCTGCTTGTTTATATTGGCCTAACACATTCAATCACATTGTAAAACCTTCATCGTACCGGATTTATTGAATGAACTCCTGATTCTGGGAGTTGCAAGGCTACAATATCTATTAGTAGTCAGCTGTTGAAAATTAAAATCCCCATCACATTCAGCCGGTCACCGACTATGAGCGTTGTAGCCCAGAAACGTCGCTTGTGGTCTTTTGTTTTGTTAGATAATATTTGCTTCTGATCAGAAAAGACATAAAGATGGCCACGTCCGCGTAAGCAAGATTAAACCAGAAGTTTTATTGAGAAGAGACATTCACTTTAACATATGCATTAAAAATAATATACAAAATATTTTTTTTTTACACTTATTCTTTTATTTTGAATAATAATAAAAACAAAATGACCGGTTTCTTTTATCAAATGTGTGAGTAATATTTAGTATTTTTAAGTATTTAAAGGTTGGCTTTTGGGAGAATGGAATAATAACCGCACCTGTTTTTTGTTTAATATCACCAAATGAAGTATGTTTATAAAAGTAACAATATTTTAATAGTTATAAAGTATACATTTTATTATAAAACATTTTGGAAGTAAATCTACATAATGCACAGTATTCCATTAATATCTAGACAGTCGTGATTTGTCTTCTCTCCATTTAGCAAAATATCTCAAGATATTCTTCAGGTAAAACACTAGACAGTCATTGATCTTATTTGCAGAATTAGTTCACACAAGCTCAAAATGTTTTCTGTGAAAATGATTCATAATGCTCTCCCGAATTCCCCCGTTCCCCTTTTTTGTTCATAGTGCGCCTCTTGTTCTGACTAACCCTCTGTCTGATGCAATATGGCTGGCTGGGATTCCTTGCTCCGTGCTATAGGAGAGTTACATAGTCTCCCAGAATACTACAATAGATCCATAGAGGGGCACACGGAAAAGTTTTGGCAGCTGTATCAAGAGCTTCCTGTCCTCCAATTAAAAGCTTGACCCTTACAAGCAAATTCCCACAAGGATTGATCCTTTACGGACAACCGTGAGATTGATCGTCTGAGAGTGGGCACCGTGTGGGTAAAGTGTTTAAATAAACTCTAGACAACTGCTGTTCTGGCTTTCAAAATTCTTAGATTTAGATTTTTAATCCTTTAAACTGGGACAGCTACATTTGAGATTTGTCGAATCTTGAATATACAAATAATACAATATTTTTAATTTGACCTAAAATCTATTTTTGTTTTAAATAGTTTTTTATTGTCATCCCAACGTAGATGCGGATATCAAACATATTATTGTAGAAGCATATGGTCGCCTACGCAGAGGCGGATATATTGAAACAGGTAAACTGAACAGGTGCAGTTAGTTTAGTTAGGCAGGTGTGTACTCTGCGAACTTTAAGACATATTGCCTGGGCTGGTAGAACCTAGTGTGGTTTGGGTTTGTGTAATTGTCTTGTGTTAGCTGGTTTGTGTAGTTGCTTTGTGTTAGCTGGTTTGTGTAGTTGCCTTGTGTTGGCTGGTTTGTGTAGTTGTCTTGTGTTAGCTAGTTTCTTGTAAGTATGATTTTATATCCTAGCGTATACATCCTGTGTAGTCGTTTTGGTGCCTGCGCAGATAAAATCTATTTTTGTTCAAAATTAAAAGTGCAACCTCTGTCAGTGACCATATTTGCTGTTTTGCTTTACACTAGCTGTGCTCTGTGTACCCAAGCCATTCTGTAAAAATTATTCCCTAATGATTTCCCAGGGTCGCTCCTCTGCCTTTTCCGTATTATACGTCCTTGTTCCAGAATTCCTAGAGATTGATGGGAGTTGCACTTCTTGGCTTCAGCAAGGGGCTTTCGCAAGTGCAGACATCATTCTGTTCCTTTCCAATTACTGATATGTTGGGGTGAGGTTTTTGGGGGACAGAATAGGAAGCTGCAATGTCTCCTGGTGTATGAGCGATGGTCAAGAATTAAGGTTGAGAGATCCGGGAGCGATCCAGGATTGTGGCTACCTTGAATATCAGAAATCACAGAAGGGGATATTTTAATATTGGGATTTTAGGCAAGTGACTGTCTTCAGAGAATTTAGGCTGATCTTGACTAAAGTACATTGCGTTTATCCACTAAACACCAAATTGTTATGCACTGAATTTCTAATTGCAGTACGTATTGTAAAATCTCCAAACTTGTAAAGTTCATTATCTTGACTATAGTCACAGGTTGCTATTCTTACCATACATTTTGGCATTCACAATTTGGTGTTGGCCCACCGTTTTCTGTGCATTTTGCAGTGGATTTAACAACGTATGAACATACTTGCGTTTTCTGGTTTTTATTAGTCTTCACATTTGTACTGAAATGGTGATATTTTCTTTCCGAACGGGAGTCTCATAGATTGTAAGCTAGTTTGAGCAAAGCCTTCTTCCCCTCTTGACTAATATTGTTAATATTTTGCATGTAAATTTTGCAGAGCTGTTTCCAAATAGAGCAGTTGTCCATCAGAGAAGAACGAGCTGCAGTTTGGAAGGTAAGCGTTACTTATCTTGGTGGTACCCATCCATAGGACAAAAAAAAAAACTGAAAATCATTCTGAAAAACTGGAAATCCTGATTTTCTGCCTGTCTTTTTTTTGTTTTGTTTTGTAATAGTTCTGTGTATTTTTTCATGCATGCAGATAAATTATTAGAGAGGCAGATTTTATGTCTTTTCATCTTAACTCCAGAAGGTTTCAGGGAACATTTTGCAGACACTGAACCCGGTTTGGGTCCCCCATTGGTTCGACTGAACAGAAAACTGGAGGTTGTTACTCGATTTTTGATAAATCTATTGTAGACCGACATGTTGCTTGTAAGCGATGGTAGAGAAAACAAGGCTGACTTGCTGAAGTTACCCAAGATTTACCCATCTCTACTGCCCACAGAACATTTTCCATTATAAACAGACAGTGGAGCTTTCAATGCGGAATCTGTTGTGTTAAACCACTGCAGTTGTCATATTTCCATTAATAAATATTCAATGTTTCATATCGTACGGGAAAATGGGTCGACACGCTGCATCCAAACACTGTCCAGTTTGCTTACACAGACCACGTTTCCCAGTTTGTAAGTTTAGCCATGGTGGGTATCTAATCCTGTCTTTAAAAGATAATTTACCTACTAAACCAGGAGGTGGCCAACAGCACGCAATCTGCTTTTGGAATGGTGTGAGTTTTCCTGGTGTAATGCAGTCACCTCCTGATGAGAGACGCTCACAATGATTATTTTTCTAAGAGATCCAGTTCCATCAAAAATAAACTGCTTCATCCAAACAAACTGGGTTCCTGCAAAGAGCTCTTCTGTAGTTTACAGAACTAAGAAGGAGGCGATCGGAACTCTCGGGGGGCTTGTACCAACTGTTTTCTTAGAGAGGATGTCCAATACGTAGCATGTGCTGCCCTCTGATGTGGTCTCTGCTACCCTAACAAGAGAATTCAGACTTGATTAATCAATGATCACAGAGAACGTGAGCTTTTATAAAAGCAATGTGATTCTCAACACAGATTCTGTCACGGAGCAATGCTTTGAGGGTGTTCTGCACCATAACGAGATAAAGACCTGCATTGTAGGCGTGTGATTGAGAAAACGTGTTCAGATTTATAACGTGGAAATGTTAGATTTGTGGAATATATTCCTGAAATGCTTAGAAGTGGCTGCCTTTTGTTTTCTGGGTGATGAAACAAACTAAACTGATCATTTTTGGAATTCAAAATATAATAAGAGCGTTCTGCTAGTTGCGACCTTAGGTGTTCAAGGCCCTAGGTGGCTTAAAGGAACACTGCAGTCTTAGGAATACAATCGTATACTCCTAATGCTAAAATGTTCTCTTCACCATTTATATTTGTGAACCCCTGCAGGGCTTAAAAAAATATTTTCACTCACCTTAACTCTCAGAAAAGTCAATGTTTACATTGCCGATCCTTCAGGGACATGATATATGCCTCGAACCACTACATTCAGCTGCAGTAGTTATGGGGACTATATTGTCCCTTTAAGGTGATCATTCTCAAGTTAGAACAATATGTTTGTTTATACCTAAAGTAATAAAGGTAATTTATAATTCATACAAGGGACACTCCATACAACATGTGCACTTATGTTCATGAATAGGATATGGAACAAAGGGGTACCTTACTACCACTGTATGCCTGTATTCTGTTGTTCGGAGCTACAGTAAAAATTACTGCAGGCATACGCTCCCTATGTCAGCTTCCTCCTACCAATGGTATTATTTGACAATTTCAACTCATCAAGGACCAATTACGGTTCAAAATTCATGTTATACTTGCATTCTCTGATGGCTTCCACGCAGATCAAAGTGGGTTCTGATAGCTGCTTGAGATTCGTACATACGCAGTTCTTAAGGAAGCACAAAATATGGAATTTTAGACAAGGAAATAATGAATGTAGCCCGGTAAGGTGAATATAGCCCGGAAAGGTCCTTTTAAACTGTATCCATGAAATCAGTTTCTGTGATATTGAGGCCTGGAAGCATTGCTGAGACTGTCCCAATTTGGGATCCCTGTACTTTTTTAATTTTTCTTTGATGTTCGTCTTCCCCATTTTCCCCAAATTCCCCATAAAATTGCTGTTCCATCATTTACCAATTCACTGGGTTTCTGTACCTGAAAGAGCACTTCTACAGCACTGTGCACATGAGCAGCCCTAATTGTCACAATGTCGGGAGATAAGAAGTTAATTTATCTAACTGTATGGTAATGTGGTAACCTCGCTGAAAACCAGACTAGTCCATTGCTTTCATAAAGAAAGCTCATTATTCTAAACACCAAATTAAGATGCTGTTTGTTTACACTGTAGAGAAAGCATTTGAGACACTTGTAACACCTCAAAAAAGCATAAAACGATAGTACGCCTTCATGATTTCTTTAAATAAGGTTATTGTCAAGGAACATGTTAACCTGGGTATGCGGAGCTGTTCTTAAATTAATTTACTTACTCGGAATGCGAATACAATGTGTCCATAACGAAGCATGTATTTGCATAGGCCACATCGAAACAGTCCCAATATAGAGTGTTTCTCACCTGATGTATGGAAATATCATTCCATCAGTTATAACAGCAGACATTTCTACAGAGAGATCATCTTGTTCCATGGGCTCTTATTCAATTTCACTTGCTGTTATTTTTTTTTGTGCTTTTTTTTCCCTTTCTCTTTCCACAACAGCCCGTCGTAAAATATTTACAAATCTCCGTGCATGACATCTGTTTGCTGTTTTCCTCCCGATGTTCTTTCTGGACCCTCTGTCACGCCGCCAGAGAACTTGGCAGCTCGCGCTAGCTTGCGATACAATAAGCCTGGTCCACTCACATTACTTAATCATTATGATCACTTGCAGGTTCTTAAAGCTAATGAGGACCACGCTTTACAGAGATGTTGAAATATTAGCTTTCAATTACTTTGTGCTGGATATAACAGAAATCTAGCATATGATGGCAGATAAGAGCTCGCTGGCCTTTTTTCCCCCCACCTGCTGTAGAAGGAAAATCTAATCTCGTTCCTTATTTTTTATAATATGGTAATTTTTGTAGTTACTTATTGATTGATATTTTGTTTCTAATATTTCTGTTCTGGCAGGATTGCACAGCCCCCCACCTTTTTAAATCAAACATGACACCAAAACAAAATGAAAATGATCTTTATGTGATATTTTCTTTTTCTTGAGTTCTTTTGTATTGGTATAAGGATTTATTTTTATGTCCCTTCCACTATTAGTCCATATTTCCTAGAATTCTTTTTATAATATAAATATGTTTTATTTCCATATAAAACGTTTACACTTTGGCTATCTGTGTCTCGGATCTAGAGTATATCTCCATGCATGCCCCTAATTTTAATTTTGGTTGCTCATTTTGTATTAGTGTGGGTTGGTGATAAGCAGGGCCGGCATCAGGGGGTGACAACCATAACGGTTGTCACGGGCCCGGCGGCCCTCGGGGGCCCGGCCGCCCGTGCCCCATGTGTAGCGGCGGAACTGCCGCAGGGGCACTTGCACCGGGGCCCGCATGCTGATTGGGCCTATCGGGTGGTCCATGCACTTACGGCCACCCGATGGGCTCTATATCTTCCGGGGCCCCTTCAAAAAAAAAAAAAGCCACAGCAAGTGCTGCTGACTACTCCTATCAGCCCCAGCCACCCTGCTGCAAATAAAAGGTAAGAGACAGGAGGGTGGCTGGAAAATGAGCTGTGTGTATGTGTGTGTGTATGTATGTCTATGTATGTATTTGTATGTATGTCTGTATGCATGCATGTATGTCTGCCTGTATGTATGCCTGTATGCATGCATGTATGTCTATGTATGTATGTCTGTCTGTATGCATGCATGTATGTCTGTCTGTCTATGTATGTCTATGTATGTATATATGTATGTCATGTATGAATGTATGTCTGTATGTATGTATGTATGTCCTGTATGTATGCTAGTATCAATGTATGTCTGCATATCATTATAAACTTATGTCTGTGTGTATGTGTGTATGGATGTCTGTATGTATGTATGTCAGTATGTATGTGTGTCTGTCAGTATGTCTGTATCCCATAATGAATGTATGTCTGTGTATGTCTGTATGCCATTATGAATGTATGTGTGTATGGATGTCAGTGTCTGTATGTCTGTCTGTCTGTATATATGTCTGTCTATATAAATGTCTGTATGTCTGCATATCATTATGAACGTATGGCTGTGTGTATGTGTGTATGGATGTCTGTATGTATGTGTGTCTGTCAGTATGTCTGTGTATATGCATGTATGTCAGTCTGTATGTGTGTATGTATGTGTGTCTGTCAGTATGTGTGTATATATGCATGTATGTCAGTCTGAATGTATGTATGTGTGTATGTATGTGTGTCTGTCAGTATGTCTGTATATATGCATGTATGTCAGTCTGAATGTATGTATGTGTGTCTGTCAGTATGTCTGTATATATGCATGTATGGCAGTCTGAATGTATGTATGTGTGTATGTATGTGTGTCTGTCAGTATGTCTGTATATATGCATGTATGTCAGTCTGAATGTATGTGTATCTGTCAGTATGTCTGTATATATGCATGTATGTCAGTCTGAATGTATGTATGTGTGTCTGTCAGTATGTCTGTATATATGCATGTATGTCAGTCTGAATGTATGTGTGTGTGTATGTATGTCGGTGTCTGTATGTATGTCAGTGTGTATGTATGTATGTGTCTTTATGTCCTCAGGCATTTGTGTCTGTATGTATGTTAGTATGTGTCTGTATGTCACTATGTATGCCTGTGTGTCTGTATATGTGTGTATGTCTCAGTATGTGTGTGTCAGTATGTATGTCTGTATGCGTGTATGTCTGTCTCGGTATGTGTGTCTGTTAGTATGTATCTGTGTCCTTTTGTATCAGTGTGTGTGTGTTTGTGTCTGTGTGTGTATTCCTGTGGGCGGTATTTGGAGGCAGACCCTGCGAGCGGTATTAGGAGGCGAGCCCCAGGGGGCCTAGACCCTGAGCTGAGTTAGGGGCCCCAAAATTTCTGGTGGCGGCCCTGGTGATAACGCATGAGTGCCATCGCCCCCTCTGTTTTTCGATAAGTTAATCTACACATTTGTTATTTACTCATTTATTCATGGAATACTAGAGTTGTATGTGTGCCCTAAATTTGTAGACTTGAGAAAGGGAGGTTCTCCTGAAAGCTTGTCATTACAAATATCTGTTAGTCCAATAAAAAAGGTATTACAAGATACGGATTTTATCTGTTTTTTACATCTGCATCACTGGACTAACACGGCTACAATCTCTACTTGAACACTATAGCTATTTGCATAACAAAGAAATCCCCCTGTACCCCCCTCAGCAAGAGAATGAGAAGACAACTTGAACCTGTGTTTTTATTTTATTGTTACAGAAAACAATCAAGACTCTACCACAATAACTTGCAAGCTTGGCACAATTTTGGAATTAAAGGAAACCAAAGCTTGTCTAGGAATTCACCTTTGAATAAAATATTGAAAATGACTTTGTATGTTTGAACCTTTAGTTTTTTTGTCCAGTTGATGCACAGTTTTCTTTTAAATCCGTATGAACGATTTAGCAGTTGACTTTGCAATTCAGTTCAGGCCTGGCACAAACAGGGCAATGCATTTGAAACCCAAAACAGTGTAACTGTCCCTCTTTCATTTTGTATCAAGTTGAAGATATGCTTGGGTTTAGGTGGATAAAAAAAAAACATTATCATGAATATTTTCTTAGACCAGGGGTAAGCAACCTTTGGCACTCCAGATGTTGTGGACTACATCTCCCATAATACAGGCATAATGATGGCAAAGTATCAGGGGACGTGTAGTCCCCAACATTTAGAATGAACTTGAAGGATCCCTCTCCCAGCTTCAGAACACCTCATACATGGACTCAGACAGCCCTCTGTTAAGGCTCTATCCCCTGCTTTATTTGATAATCAAAGCATGGAAGATGACTTATCTCTTCTGGCAATAACTACAATTACAACACGAGATATAAGACACGTTGCTGCCGATTGTGTGCATTAATCCACAAAATCAATTCTCACACACAGCTATAAAAACATAAACTGCAGATAAAAATGAAAAAAATTTAATATATTTTTTTGGGAAATTTTTTTGTTTTTTTAAATAGAGTGAAAAAGTCGATTGAAAGCCAATGGCCGATTGAATATAGCCGATTACACCTGCGAAACGCATCTTGAGAGGAAGAGGAGGACATCAATTCTTCTTTTCATTGCTTTTCATTTACAAATGTTTGTATTTATTTTTATTGTATAATGGCAAATAAATGTCCTTTTTATACTTACCTAACCTCATCCTCATCTTCTATCCGGGTTCCAGAAGGGGGAGTGTCGCCCCACAAACAGACACTTGATAACTTGGAGCCAGTTGCTTAAAGGCTCCAAAAAAGGTGAGCACTACGGCACTTAATTGTTGATTGCCTATATCTGAATACCAAAATATTACACCTAGATTGCACCTGCTTTTTTTCCTGTTTTTCACTTCTGTATGTCCCATTGGGAGTAACTGATCGGATACCCATTGAAGAAGGTTGTGCTTGCCACCTTAAAGGTATGGATTTTAGAGCTTATACTTAAAAGGCTCTAAGAAATGTGAGTTTCTTTTCAGTCACTTCACTGTGGGAGGAAGAAAGGTTGGCGTTTTGTCAAAATAGAGAAAAAAAGGGCAGAATATTTTTCTGATATATCTACTAAAAATTCACATCCTACACACTTATTATTATTTTATTATTTACATAGCACCAGTAAATTCTGTAGCGCTGTACAATGGGTGGACTAACAGACACATAATTGTAACCAGACAAATGGATGCACAGGAACAGAGGGGTTGAGGGCCCTGCTCAATGAGCGTACATTCTAGAGGGAGTAGGGTATAGTGACACAAAGGGTATAAGTAGGGTTAATGAAATAGGTTGCTAGAAAAGTATTCATGAGAATGTAGGTTATTTTTGACAGTTGCAGGAGAGGAGTCATGGGGGGTGGGGGATGAAAACCCGCTAACAGTTTAAGTGATATGCTTTCCTGAAGAAGTAAGTTTTCAAAGATTTTTTGATGGAGTGGAGACTGGGTGAAAGTCTAACAGAGAGGGGAAGGGAGTTCCACAGATGCACATATCCCTTATTTAGCATTTAGATAAGATATGAAATTCAATGACCTTTCTCTCAGCTATATATATTTATATATCTTAATTGATATATAAATTATAAAAGATTGATTAAAGTTAAATAATAATAATTTTGAAAGATTTAATTAAAATAATTTTTTTAATCCTCTTTTCGAGATTTTTTAGGTGATAGTTAACGTGTATTTTTTAAAATGTTTCATTTAAGATGAGACATTTAAAGAAAAAAGAGGAAATCATTAAAAAAAATTGTGCAGAACAAAATAGCTCATGAATATGCAGCGCTCATTAAATACAGATAGGGACAGGGGTTGCATGATTTATTGTATGATTGTCTCGTACACAGAGAGCAAACCCATGAGAACACGGTACAGGCTGTATCTTTTTGCAGTTAACATAAAGGCAGAATAGGGGATTCAAGCTCTGAATTGTTGCGGTCATGCTTGTGGACTTTGGGTATAGAATGTGACTCTATCTTGCCTTTATATCGTTCACATTCTGTTCGTGTATACGCAGGTGAGCCCAGCATTGGCTTAACTATACATCCACGCTGAGACTGGCGCATTGGACAATATTCCCCCTACTCTAAAAACAATTAATCTAGATAACCCCTTCAGGCAGGACAGGGTTACCTCAGCCATGTTGGGTACGGCTCCGCTAAGGACCACACCGAGCTGCTTTATAACACTGTTGTGTGGTGTTTGTGGCAAGTCTTAGCTGTAATTTTCGGCGCATCAGTCTCATTTTACTGTTCCCATACAAGTTGACACCGTTAGTGCATACTCGAGTATGAATCATGACTTCCGACATATCAGCCAAGGCCCCCAAGGTTTTATGACACAAAAAACTGGGAAAACTCTTATTGTACTACGAGTATAATGACTAGGGTGGGAAATGCAGCAATAGCTACTGATCGTAAATTCCTATAATTGAAAGGGTTAGATACCCAATGAAAATTACATTACCCACTGAATATTTATGATTACAGTGTTGTGCTCAGATAGAAATGAATGCAGTGATGTGGCTGTGTTATGGATTTGTGATTGTATATGTAATTTAAGATCGCAGTGTGTGTTGTTTTTGTGTAGTATTGTGTATGGGATCTATTGAGATGTGATGCATACCTAATGAATGCAGTGTGTTTGTACTGAAGTGGGGCAGGTGTGATGTATATAGATGCATGCTCCAGTGTGTGTTTGTATGAGTTGCATTGAGCGCGATACAAGGGGGGGCAACAGGGCAAAGGGCGCTACCTTTTCTAATCTACCTGGGTACACTCCACTAGCCACCCACCGAGTAGAAACCCCGGGACAGCTTCCCATGCGACAGACTCCCTATCGGATTCCTGAATCCGTGCGGGAACATATGAGGAAGGAAATTGAAGAGATGTTGCAGTTGGGGGTTATTGAACACTCAGATAGCCCCTGGGCATCGCCGGTAGTCCTGGTTCCCAAGAAAGATGGTACCACCCGGTTCTGTGTGGACTACCGGAGGTTGAACGACAAAACTGTGTCGGACGCCTACCCGATGCCTCGGATAGACGAACTGCTTGATAGGATGGCCAGGGGTCAGTATCTCACTACCATAGATTTGTGTAAGGGACGCCATTCCTAAGTCGGCGTTTGTCACCCCGTTTGGCTTGTACCAATTTCGAGTCATGCCATTCGGGATGAAGAACGCCCCCGCGACATTCCAGCGGATGGTGGATCGGCTACTGGACGGGTTCCAGGACTATGCGTGTGCATATCTGGACGATATCTACAGTCAGACCTGGTCAGAACACCTACAACACATAGGGGCAGTAATAGATCGGATTCGAGAGGCAGGGCTTACCTTGAAACCCAGCAAATGCCACATAGGGATGGCAGAGGTCCAGTACTTAGGACACCGGGTTGGTAGCGGGCAGCAGAAGCCTGAGCCCGCAAAGATTGAAGCGGTAGCCCAGTGGCCTACCCCTAGGACCAAAACCCAAGTCCTGGCTTTCCTAGGTACCGCAGGGTATTACAGAAAATTTGTACCCAACTACAGTGCCCTGGCCAAACCCCTGACTGATCTGACGAAGAAAAACCTGCCCCGGCAGGTCGTCTGGGCCCAAGAGTGTGAACAGGCATTCAACCAGCTGAAGACGGCTCTGACCAATGCCCCTGTACTGGCTACTCCTGATCCAACTAAACGTTTTCTTGTTCACACAGACGCCTCAATGTTTGGATTGGGAGCAGTACTGAGCCAGGTCGGAGCCGATGGCGGAGAACACCCCGTAGCCTACTTGAGTCGGAAACTGTTACCCCGAGAAGTGAGCTACGCCGCCATACAGAAGGAATGCCTGGCCGTGGTGTGGGCCCTGAAAAAGTTACAGCCGTATCTCTATGGGCAACCCTTTTCTTTGCTCACAGATCACAACCCGTTGGTGTGGCTAAACCGTGTGGCTGGAGACAATGCCAGGCTGCTGCGCTGGAGTTTGGCGCTGCAGCCCTTTGACTTTACGATCCATTATCGCCCAGGGAAACAAAACGGTAACGCCGACGGGTTATCCAGACAAACAGACCTTGAGAAGTGATCTGTGAGCGCTCCTCCGGACATCCCCAAGCCGATCCGTTGGGATCAGACTGTGTATGCCGGCTTGGTTCTGGGGGAGCATTGTGGCAAACCTAGCCACTTGGACAATAACCAGAGACTGTGCCTTTAAGGGTTGCCACTAGGTCGGGCGAGATATGCGCTGTACCCATATGTAGATGTTAAGGTATTTTCCGTGTTGCCTGTAATACTGTTTCCGCCGAATGCAATTGGCGGTTTTGGTATGGGGATTTTCTTTCGTTTCACGAACGGCACTTTAGAAAGCCGTTCGTGAACCGAACGCGATACCCCCTAATAGCCCACACACTTAGAGGCGCGTGGCGCTAGTTAACCGATTGCAACATTGTTGCAATCGGTTATTAGAGGCTCTCCTGGGTGGCCGTCGTTCGACTACCGACCATGCGGCGGTCGGCCATCTTGGATCCCTGGTTCTTCAGCGGGTCCGTGTCGTCGAACGCATAGCACTACCAATAGTTATTCGACGGCACGAACACCGCTGAGCCTCCAGGACGTTCGGGAGTTTCAGGACCAGGTTCAATAAAAGCAATCGGTTCTTTTCGTGTGTTTTGAAAGAAATGTGTTTTCTGTGCGGCGTTCGGTTATTTTAGCTGGGATCTGAGCGGCAATCTCACGAATGATGCGCCCAGACCCCAGCTATCTACCGAACGTCCATTCGTGTAAATCCACCGTGTATTTTAAAAGTTATGTATTTTTGTATGAATTGCCGGTTCTGCTGCACGAGGGGATAATCCCCTTAACGGTGCATTCTGGGAGGATGATCCCTCTCGTGCAGCGGTGCCTGATGGGAGAAATATGTTATACTGTAAGTCCCCCATGTAGTCCCCTCTGGGAGTGCCCCTGGGAAGGGACTCAGGAAACCCCTTGCATGGGGACTTGTATAAATTGTCGTGCCGATTAAAGGATTGTCAGTTGACTCCCAAAACTGTGTCTCGTCCGGTTATTGGGAGGTTGGGGATATTGCCTTGGTGTTTTCAGCGCTTGACTGTGGATTCGTTTCTGGACCAGCGGAATTTGTGGATTTTATATTGGCGTTCCGCTACAGTGTGTTTGTATGAGTGTGTGTGTATATAATGCAGAGTGTGTGTTTGTATGAGTGTGTGTGTATTTAATGCAGAGTGTGTGTATATAATGCAGAGTGTGTGTTTATAATGAATGCAGTGTGTGTATATAATGCAGTGTGTGTTTGTATGAATGCAGTGTGTGTATATAATGCAGAGTGTGTGTTTGTATGAGTGTGTGTGTATATAATGCAGAGTGTGTGTATATAATGCAGAGTGTGTGCATTATATACACACACACTCATACAAACACACACTCTGCATTGTATACACACACATTCATACAAACACACACTCTGCATTATATACACACACATACTCTGTGTGTATATAATGCAGAGTGTGTGTGTTTGTGTGAATGCAGAGTGTGTGTGTTTGTGTAGTGTGTGTGAACTGGGTGGGGGGAGGGCATTTTTATTATTTTTAATTTATTTTTTATTTTAATATTATTAAAAATATATATATTTTAATATTATTTAAAAATTTTTATTATTTAATATTTTTTTTTAGTCCCCCCTCCCTGCTTGTTACCTGACCAGGGAGGGGGGCTGTAACATTCCCTGGTGGTCCAGTGGCATGGGCTGTGCAGGGGGAGGCCGGAGCAAGCTGTTACTTACTTTTGTAGCAGCTCTGGTCAGCTCCCTGTCAGCTCCGTGCAGCTCCCCAGTTCAGCTCACAGTGTAAGTGAGGGAGACAGGGAGCTGACCGGAGCTGCTACAAAAGTAAGTAACAGCTTGCTCCGGCCTCCCCCTGCACAGCCCATGCCACTGGACCACCAGGAAATGTTACAGCCCCCCTCCCTGGTCAGGTAACAAGCAGGGAGGGGGGACTAAAAAAAATTATTAAATAATAAAAACATTTAAATAATATTAAAACATTGTAACATTGTTATCTCTCATAAATCTCTGAATAACTTCTCACATGTACATATTTTTTTTTTAAAGTAGACAACCCAGGGTAATCAATATGGGGTATGTCTAGTTTTTTTAGGAGCCACTTAGTCACAAACACTGGCCAAAGTTAGCATTTATATTTGTTTGTGTTAAAAATGCAAACACTATTATGAACGCTAGCTTTTGCAAGTGTTTGTGATTAAGTGGTTTCTAAAAAAGACTGAACATACCCCATTTGCAATACCTTGGGTTGTCTTCTTTTGCAAATGGTATGCCACCATGGGGGTATTTCTCATTCCTGGGCTACCATACGCTCTCAAAGGCAACATAACCAACCTGGCAAGTTTCTATGTAAAAAATAAAATGACCCTTATATTTGACCCTGTATCTTTCAAAAAACACTATAAAACCTGTACATGGGGGGTACTGTTATACTTGGGAGACTTGCTGAATACAAATATTAGTGTTTCAAAACCAGAAAAAGTATCACAACAATTATATCATCAGTGAAAGTGCCGTTTGTGTGTGAAACATGCAAAAAAAAGTAACTTTCACTGACATATCATCGCTGTGATATGTTTTACTGTTTTGAAACACTAACATTTGTGTTCAGTGAAGTCTACCGAGTAAAACAGTACCCCCCATGTACAGGTTTTAGGGTGTCATAGAAAGTTATAGGGTTAAACATAGTGTTAGCAAATTAAATTCTCTGGTCTTTCAGCCTCTGGACTTTCGGCCAATCAATAAAATTACTTAATTATGTAAAAATATTACATACCTATGCACGTAGAATTTAAATATTTATGCATATTTATGTTTTTGAAGTCTATGTGTATATTTATGAAATTATTTCATTCTGATTAAAAATATATATATTAATATCAAGATACAGTTAGAATAAAATTTCATATATATACAATTTTTTAAAACATTTTTATTATTTTTATGTTTTCTTATTTATTTTTATTTACTTAATATTTATATGTTATACTAATATATATATACAATATATATAGTTATTATATATATTATATATATACGTGTGTAATTTAATTCTGAGTGTATTTTTATATTAATATATGTATATATTAATATAAAAATACACTTAGTATAACATTATATATATAAGATATATAGACATATATTATATAAATATTATATATGTCTATATATCATATATATATATATATATATACACATATATAATAGTATTTTTATTCATTAACAATTTTTTTTTTTTATTGTACACATGCAGGGAGACTGTCTGTCCCCTGCAGGCAGATACTTAGACGCCTATTGCGACCATGTGACCGCTCTGTTAGAGCGATCACATGGCCGCGGGGACCTAATTCACTGAGCAGGGACTGTCTTGGCTGTCAGGCAGTCCCCCCACATCAGGAGCAATGCCGATCGCCGCCGGGGGAACGGCGACGATCAGGTAGGTAAATGTTACCGTTATGATGGTTCAGGACCGTCATCGGTCCTCAAGGGGTTTCATTACGGTCCTGAACCGTCAGAGGTCCTTAAGGGGTTAATGGGGGGACACTCTATTGCCCAACTACAAAACAATAAACAAATAAATCACTGTTTAGTAGATATACCCCAAATTAAAACATGCATTCATTGAAAGGAACACTACAGTCACCAGAATAACTACAGCTTAATGTAGTTGGTCTGGTGAGTATAGTCATTCCCTGCAGGTATTTAAATGTAAACACTGCCTTTTCAGAGAAAACACTGCCCCCTAGGGACACCTCGAGTGGCCAGTAGAGGTGCTTCCTGGGGCAGTCCTGCACAGTGTGTAGCACTGCCGTTCAGCGCCTCCACGCTCTGCATGGAGAAGCTGAACTACCCGCATAGAGATGCATTGATTCCCAATGCAGCTCAATGAGAAGTCTTAGCAAGACAGGTGCTCTGGGCAATTGCTGCCTCTTGAGTTTAGTTCCTCTGAGCTAACCAAACCAGGAAGTAACAGGGCCAATTGCCTGATTGACAGCCAGCAGAGTGTAACAAGGTCAATTTATAAAAGAACAAATCACTATCTGTACTTTTTGTAAAATGAAAAAAGAGGACACTCTCTTCACACATAAAGCTCTAGGTGTTTGGAGTATTCCTTTAAAAGGGACACTATAAGTACCAAAACAACTTTAGCTTAATGAAGCGGTTTTGGTGTATAGAACATGCCCCTGCAGCCTCACTGCTCAATCCTCTGCCATTTAGGAGTTACATCCCTTTGTTTATGCTGACCTAGTCACAACTGCCCTGCATGTTACATGCACAGTCTCCCTACACATTTCATGTAAAGAGAGATCTAATATTTAAACTTCATTTTTTTGCACATTCTGTTTAGTTTAGAATGCATTGTATCCTGGTCTGTTAATATCCTGCTAGAGCCTGCAGCAGCCACCTGTGTGTGATTAAAGTTTAATTAACAAAGCAAGAAATGAAAACTTCTAAAGTAAACACACCATGATGTCACATCTGATTAGAAAATAACCTATTTTTCATGGAGGCTGTGTGAGTCAAAATCAGAGGAGGTGTGGTTAGGGCTACATTTACAGAAACAACATTGATTTAACTACTAAATGGCACTGAATTGAGCAGTGAGACTGTAGGGGCATAATCTGTACACCATAACTACTTCATTAAGCTAAAGTTACTTTGGTGCCTAGAGTGTCCATTTAAGCTGTTTTCTTCTTCATTAACAATCTAATTTATATTATATAAAAGATTTGCCCAAGATGTAAAAAAAAAAAAAGAAAGTGTATACTCGTGTAAGTTGAACTGTTCTGAATTAATAGGTATTTCATAGGTAGTAAGTTGTGAAAATATCAGTGTTTGAAGATGTCGGACTCAAGCAACTCAGCTATTTTGGCCTACATTTTGCAGCTTGGCTGTCAATACACTGTCCAACAGATAATCCATTAAGACGTATGGGCGTCTAATCAACAGTGAAATGTGTCCAAGATCTTTTTGGCCTCGTTGGGGCAGAAATGGCTCTTCATTCCCAGCCAGACACGTAGGTTGCAATCTAGACTTTGATGAGTTTGGGAAACATTTTATATGCTAGCTATGCTTTTCTCGATCACAGGTCCCACCCTCCTGCTGGGTTTGGTGCTTTGACGTTAAGCCAGGGTAGGTGAAGCCAAGAAGTTGTCCAGTTCTAAGGATGTTCATTGTGGGTATGTGGCCACATGATACATTTCTCAGGAACTTCCTGTGTCAGCACAAAGAAGGTTGGGTTTCTTCAAGTTAACAATTTTACTGACAGTTTTATATCCACTCTTTCCTATAAATCTTACATTCTCCTTAGGACGTTTCTTGGGTTCCACTATATATTAAGGAATTTGCTTTGGCTGGCTCAGTCCCAATTAAATCTCTGTAGGGTTCCATTCCTTTAAAAAAAAAGACTATCAGAGAGGCGTTAAAGGGTCTGTTCCTAGCAGACAAAAACACTACATTCCAACATCCTTAATTGTTGAGTTGATGGTAGATAATACGTTTTGAAAAGCTGCAAAGGATTTATACACTTAACAAGGATTTGTGGAGAACTCTTCCAATTCAGCTACTTTGACCAAAAAGTTGGAATTTCTTTGTCAGCTCTTCATAAATCCTGGTTTAGAGAATAAGGCTTCAAAACCAAATTCTGATGCAACTATAAAAGTTAAATTCATCTGGCCAAATTTAAGTAAGGAAAACTGCAAGAATTTGAATGCGAAGTGCTAAATTAAGTGCGATCACCCATGAACATACCAATGGTTTCCATGAAAATATTTTCTTTGATATATTTGGAACTGTCTGCTTCAAAAATCAGCTTTAATATCACCTTGCTATGTATGGATCAGTCCAGAGTGAGTGAGTGTTCACCATGGAGAATCCACATGACAATAAACTTGTGAAGAAGTGGAATAATGAGTGTCTATTTAAACAGTGCCCTCGAGTCCATTTTCACTTCATGTGCTGTTAAATAATGCATGGCTTTTCTCTGGTACCATGCCCTACCCAAGCAGCCCTGCAGGCAAGACAAATACTGACATTTTCCTGTTAACACTCGTATGCGTTTGATGTCCTGTAATGGACAGAACAGGCTACTGAGTGGATTTTGGGCTGGAAGCTGTCACTCACCATCTTTCTATAGCAATTATATGATTCTAGATCAGACGAGAAATGGATTTTGACATTACTAGCTGCTACATTGATATGACATGAACAGACAAAAAACATGTTATTCATTCATGCTTAAAAAACAACATCACACTATTATCATCTAGAAGCACTAACTTAAAGTGGAACTGGCTCCTTTCGCATAGTAATATTACCTCTTCCTCCTGCCCTTATAAATTCTCTTGCAGTATTTGCATGAGTATGGTGGGCAATGGAGGCAAGTACCAAAAAAACTTTGCTCTACTGCACTGATCTTCTCAAGATTTTTTTTGTGTGCCTTGTCTTTCCATATTTTCCAGACTGTATAAGAAATCATGGGACATTTTGAATTTACACTTTGTGGCAGGCTGTGCCAGCACAACCCTTTATACCAATATAAAGATATCAATCCAAAAATTAAATCTGACTTAAAGGAACACTATAGATGTATTCCTAGCATTGTAGTGTCACTCTGCCTCAACGCCCTCACCACCTTAAAGCGTTTTAAACACTTACCTGATTCTAGGGCAGAGGGGGAACCTAATGGCAAGCACCATACGTGTCTTAGGCCTTCCTCATATTAAAGCATTGACTCCTCTGTGGATATAAAAGATGCTGGACTTCCTCATGCAAAACGTGAGGGCATTCGGCGTTGTTTCACAAAGTTAAACTTTTTAAATACTAGAATGCGCTGTTACCTTCCCCATGCTATTGAGACTTAGCGTACGGGAGGTCTTCTGTACCCATCACTAAAAAGATGAAGGGCCTAAATGGGTCTATCTACTAAAGGTCGCATTGCACTAATTTCGCACCAAGCTTGCACCTCATGCAAAGTGGGCGGAAGCAGTCTTTGCAGGTAGGGTATCTCCAAGTCAGCTTTTCTGTAAAAAAAGATTGGTTGCAATGTTACCTTATAAAACCCATAAAATAAAACCCACTTGTAGCCTGACTCTGTATGAATGATACAGTGTATTATCATGTAATAACATGTAAATTTAGAATTTGATGTATTGTTGTATACATTAATAGAAGCCACTTTGAAACATTGTGTTGGCCATATTATATTTTTACATACTCCTACAGCCTGACTTAAATTAGAGCACAATTAAAACACACCAAAAGACAAAGTAGATACAAAGCCTGAGGTTGATAAAGTGGATCTCTGTCTTCAACTTTTGTCCAATCCCAGCAGCCATAACAAATGACACCTGTGGGATTCAGACTTTGTCTATAGAGGATTCCATGTCCCCCAGGATTCTCCATAGGCCTCAGTGTTTTACTGAGATAAGTAAAACTCACCTCCCCTGCACCCCACAGCTATTGGACCCACACTTATGACTGCCCGTTTCAGGGATCTTTGCAAAAAATTACCCCCGAAATTGATAGATCCACTTTAGTGTCCAGAATACTCTCAACTGTCCCAGATTCAGTATGATAGTCTCAATTTCTGGGATCACTGTTGAGCTGTGTCACGGCGCCCAGTGGGCGTACTCACACATGCCGCGCTCCAGCACGGCACATTGCCTTATCCATACTTACATAGTTGCAAAGGATTAAAAGAGACATGTGTCCATCAAGTTCAGCCTTCCTCATATTTGTTTTTTGCTGTTGATCCAAAAGAAGGCAAAAAAAACCAGTTTGAAGTACTTCCAATTTTGCAACAAACTAGGAAAAAAAAATTCCCTCTTGACCCCAGAATGGCAGTCAGATTAATCCTTGGATCAAGAAGCAATACCCTACATTGAACAATTATTTGCTTGAATATTCTGTTTTTGCAAGTATGCATCTAGTTGCTGTTTAAACATCTGTACGGATTCTGATAAAACCACTTCTTCAGGCAGAGAATTCCATATCCCTGTTGCTCTTACGGTAAAAAACACTTTCCTTTGCCTTAGGCTAAATTTTCTTTCTTCCAGTCTAAATGCATGACCTCATATCCTATGTAAAGTCCGGTTTGTGAATAGATTTCCACACAATGGTTTGTATTGGCCATGAATATATTTGTATAATGTTATAATATCCCCTCTGAGGCGACGTTTTTCTAAACTAAAGAGGTTTACATTTCTTCATAGCTAAAATATCCCATTCCTTTTATTAATTTTGTAGCCCGCCTCTGCACTTTTTCTAGTGCCATAATATCCTTCTTTAGAACAGGTGCCCAAAAATATGTGATCTTACCAGTGATTTGTAAAGAGGCAAAATTATATTCTCATCCTGAGAATGAATGCCCTTTTTCATGCATGACAATACCTTACTGGCCTTAGCCACTGCTGATTGACATTGCACATTGATGCATAGTTTATAGTGACGCTTTCGTCTGCCTCCTCTGCAGCTGCGCTCTCCTACGGCATTCTCCCTGATGCTGGCCACTGCGCATTGAAGTCTTTATATGGTTCTGCCTACCCAAGCTTGAATAATTACGCAAGTGTGCATGCGTCATCACTCAGACATTGCACACGTTCTGACAGCACATGACCGCAGCCAGCCAGCCAATCACTGCCCTCCTAGGGTTATTTAAGATCATTTTGGCCCTTACGCTCTGTCTTGTCATGGTTTCCCTTTAGTGGATACCCGAGAACACATTTTCTATATTTGTATTAATGTTATCTGACCCTTGCTTGTATATTAAGCATTCCCATTTCTAATGTACTTGACCTTTGGCTTGCCTACTTGTTTAATTTACTCTCTATCTCTCCTGATCTCAGTCTGGCATGTAGTATTCTATATAGTGTTAAGTCTGGCCACTCTAAGACCTTTCAGTATTCTGGTTTAAATATTATTTTAGTTGTTCACTTAAGTTCTGCGTGTTAGGTCCTGTCCCAGGTGTTTTCCTTTTGTGTCCCACAGCGTATCACTGACATTCCCACCCTACTGCCCAGACCCCTTACTGATCTTCCTAAATATTTTCCAATGTTGGTAGATATGTTGGTCAGTTAATTGTTCTACATCCTCAGGTTGTGTTCCCATGATCAGGACAAGCACATTGAGAGGGTATATATAGAGGTCAAACTCCACGACATGATTATTGAACAGAGTACATGCAATGTTTAGGATTTCAGCTACTGTTTTTACAAATTATGTTCCCTCTTCTGAGGTCAAACTTCCGCTGTAAGGTCAGTAACAACATGGTTGAAGTCCAAAGAAACAAAACACAAAACCCTTAAGAAAACAGGAATCCTTTGATAAAAAAAACCACTTTAAAGACTTTAACTGTTGTGCCGATCATCCAGTGATTGTGCGTGGTTATCCTGTGTTAGAGGTGGCTAACCTTTCGGCTACCAAGCTAGGTAATCATTATATAGATACACAGTGCGCAACGTCTGGAATGCATAGACTGTGTTTTACTGAAAGGATTATATCATATCAACCCACATCTCTGAACCAAAGAGGGACACTTATTTTACTGGCTGTAATTTTACGCGATAACCATTTTGGTAACTAAAAATTCCATTTAGAACAAGGCTAAAATATTCTATTTAAACAAATTAATTTATAAAGATATTTAATGAGCTGTATTTACATTACTGTGAGTTGTCTGTTACTGTAGAGTTATATAATTCACCCTTACATACCATTCTAAATTCCTAATAAAGAGGGGGAAAGTAGAAAAAAATGATCAGAAGAATTTGGGTCTCAAATTGAGACTGTCCTTCCTAAATGAGGACGCATTGGAGGTGCGAGTCAATCTGGGGCTCTGTATAAAATATAACGATTTCCCATTAAATACAGTTTGGATAGAAAGGAATTCTTTTCTTGGACTGTCCTGGACCTAATGAAGCAGTTCTCCAACACCTAGATATTGTGGATTATTCACAATAGTGTGAATTGTGATTAATTCAAAGTCAACTCAAAGTGAGTTGCATTTTTTTTTTTCTAAATAGCGGCATTGGAAAATATTCTCCAATTAATATACGTTTTCAGTACATCCATTTTGATATAAAATTTGGAATAATTCACACTTTAGCGTGAATTATTGGGATCAGGCTAGCTTGCTGCAGTGCAAATTGACCAGCACAGCCTCCTCACTGCACAGTACTTATACGGTAAACATATAATTAAAAGGACCCTTGGAATTGGAGATGAAATTAAGTTAACAGATTTGAAGGCAATATTAAGAAAAAATAACTAAAAAGTTTAAATACTCCGTGACTGCCAAGAATAAAAATATGTGTCACTTAACAGCAGCAACAGTATAATGATATGCATTAGTTATTTTCCAAGTGACCAGGTCTGCTGTACGACAAAGACAGAGGGAATTACAGTAATTCAATTTTAATATTCGATTTTTGCCTGATGCAAGATGGGAAGCAGCCAAGAGGAGAACTATCCTGGTCTCCCGTACAACACGCAGCCTTTAATCCGTGTCCCGAACTTCCCATATATATCATGCAATGCTCATGCTCGATCACCTTCTTTATAACCTCATTATTCAGGTACAGAGCTGCGTAACGGGGTGCTTATTTTCTGTTGTGGAAAAATATCAGAATTTTCTAAACCTCAGTTCATATATTGTATGAGGTTACTTAAAATTATTCCTTGATGTTCAATTGATTTGTCCTTACATGTTACATGTTCTCATAGTAAGTTTATCGAAGTGATCGTTGTCCATAAACCGTGATGGATCTGGTAACCCTACCCCCAAAATTAACTGACAAATCTGTTGTTTACACCACTATGACATTAGGCAGGCAATACTTACATTGTAAAGTAAAATAAAACCGAACTTGCACATTTGCCAGCAATTTGTCGAGCTCATAACACTGATTGGTAATTGGTTTTCCAAATCAAATACTGAATATCTATCGAAATTCATGACAAGTGACAGCTGCACCCACCCAGTGTGCTAACTGCACGACTGCTGGAAACTCAGAACGTTCTGTAATTTGTTCTGCATTTATTCTATGGGGGGTGTTCACAATTTTGAACTTCATTAGTATAATTAGTATCTATATACACTCATCAGTGCTAAAGAAATACAAATATTCCAGTAACACTTTGCTGCTGAATAGTCACATCTCAGCCTGTTTTAGAGAGGGGCAGAGGGACTGGGTTCATGTTCAGGTTTGGAAGCCTTTTGATAAATCAAATGAAGCTGCAGACCAAAAAAATACACTTTTCAGAATATTTTGACAAAGTCCTCCCTAGGTTTCTTTTAAGGCAAATTATTGTTCTCCACCCCTCGCACCATCCCTTGTATTTTTACAAATTATTGTTCACGCTTACAAATATCTCCAATCCTTTAGCGTCACAGGTAAAAAGACTAATTCTGAGTTAAGGACTTAATAGTGGAGTGTTTCTGCTGATTGCTCCAATTTTATGTAGAATGTTCCTGCTGATTGCTCCAGTTCTACATGGAATGTTCCTGCTGATTGCTCCAGTTCTACATGGAATGTTCCTGCTGATTGCTCCAGTTCTACATGGAATGTTCCTACTGATTGCTCCAGTTTTAAATGGAATGTTCTTGCTGATTGCTCCAGTTCTACATGGAATGTTCCTTCTGATTGCTCCAGTTTTACATGGAATGTTCCTGCTGATTGCTCCAGTTCTACATGGAATGTTCCTGCTGATTGCTCCAGTTTTACATGGAATGTTCTTGCTGATTGCTCCAGTTCTACATGGAATGTTCCTACTGATTGCTCCAGTTTTAAATGGAATGTTCTTGCTGATTGCTCCAGGTATACATGGAATGTTCTTGCTGATTGCTCCAGTTCTACATGGAATGTTCCTTCTGATTGCTCCAGTTTTACATGGAATGTTCTTGCTGATTGCTCCAGTTTTAAATGGATTGTTCTTGCTGATTGCTCCAGTTTTACATGGAATGTTCCTGCTGATTGCTCCAGTTTTACATGGAATGTTCCTGCTGATCGCTCCAGTTCTACATGGAATGTTCCTGCTGATTGCTCCAGTTTTAAATGGAATGTTCTTGCTGATTGCTCCAGTTTTACATAGAATGTTCTTGCTGATTTCTCCAGGTTTACATGGAATGTTCTTGCTGTATGCAGCAGTTTTACATGGAATGCCCTTGCTGATTGCTCCAGGTATACATGGAATGTTCTTGCTGATTGCTCCAGGTATACATGGAATGTTCTTGCTGATTGCTCCAGGTATACATGGAATGTTCTTGCTGATTGCTCCAGTTTTACATGGAATGTTCTTGCTGGCTGATTGTTCCTGTTATACATGGAATGTTCTTGCTGATTGCTCCAGTTTTACGTGGAATGTTCTTGCTGATTGCTCCAGGTGTACATGGAACGTTCTTGCTGATTGCTCCAGTTTTACATGGAATGTTCTTGCTGGCTGATTGTTCCTGTTATACATGGAATGTTCTTGCTGATTGCTCCAGTTCTACATGGAATGTTCCTGCTGATTGCTCCAGTTCTACATGGAATGTTCCTGCTGATTGCTCCAGTTTTACATGGAATGTTCTTGCTGATT